>CM038680.1:464069541-464545563 GCA_021605205.1 Aegilops longissima
AGTAATGGATCATCAAATCCGGAAGGGTTCAAACCCGTTAATATCGAATCCTACGATGGCACAATGCACCTCGCGGTCTGGATTGAGGATTATCTCCTCCATATACACATGGCCCGTGGCGGCATCTTCACGCCATCAAATATCTCCCGCTTGCTTAAAGGACCAGCTCGGCATTGGCTTAACAGCCTGCCCGCAGAGTCAATTGATGTGGGAAGACCTGAAGCTGCATTCCTCGACAACTTCTAGGGCACATATGTGCGACCACCAGCGCAGATGACCTAAGCCACATAATCCAGCAGCCGCATTTAATCGCCAGTGCAATTCTCGACACGGTTCTTAACAAAGAAAAATCAAATCGCCGACCGTCCGGATGCGTAAGCACTCGCTGCCTTCAAACATAACATCCGCGACGAGTGGCTGGCCCGCACCTAGGACAGAGAAGCCGAAATCCATGGCAGCCCTCACATCCTCATGACCCGCTTCGTGCGGGGAGAGGATAGCTAGCTCGCCGCAGAATAACCTCAAAGAAAAATGCCGGCAGTCCGGATAGACCGCAATGGCAGGTTGCGCCGAAACAAAACAAACGCCGCATTAACAGCGACAAGAATGAGGATACGGCAGTAACGCGGATTCGAGGCTCCAAACCCGTCAACGGAAGAAGCCATTCAAAAGAACCACTCCGGGCCCGTCCAATTTGGACCGAATACTCGACCGCTCTTGTCAAATACATGGAACCCCCGAAAAGCCATCTAACCATACCAACAGAGATTGCTGGGTATTTAAGCAGGTAGGCAAATTAATCACCGAAAACAGTGACAAGGGGCTACACAGCGATGACGAGGAAGAGACCCAGCCACCGAACAACAGAGGACAAAAGGGATTCCCCCCTCAAGTTCGGACGGTAAACATGATATACGCAATGCATATTCCCAAGAGGGAGCGCGTGCACTAAGGGACGTATACGCGATGGAGCCAGTCGCCCCAAAATTCAACCCATGGTCCTCTTGCCCGATCACTTTCGATCGAAGAGACCATCCGACCAGTATCCGCCATGGCGGATTCGCCGCATTGGTTTTAGACCCAATCGTTGATGGATTTCACCTCACGAGTCCTCGATGGACGGCGGCGTGCCTGAACCTGCTTTATCCGGATACGGCGCAAGATGGGCATAGACCCTCAAGGATTAAACCTACAACGACGACCTCAAAGGCGCCATACCAGGTGTCGAGGCCAATTGTACGAGCTCGTTACATCGAAGTGGTCTTCGGATCCCGGATAATTTCCGAAGCGAGGAGTTAATCTTCGACATAGTCCCGCTCCGCAGCGGCTATCATGCTCGCTTTCGACGAACCGCGCTTACAAAATTCAACGCGTGCCGCATTACACATACCTTAAGCTCAAGATGCCAGGCCCTCGTGGAGTCATCACGGTCAATGGAAACACGGAACGCCCTCCGAACGGAGGAACATACAGCGCTCTCGCGCGAAAGTACAGAGCAGCCTTTCAAGGCAATTTCGAGTCCGCCGTTAAACGACCGGACATGACCAAACGTGCTCGGAGCAACATCAACCAAGACCACTCGCACGCTCCATGCACGCCAGTAGCAATGCGGCCCCAACCCCAGCCTCGCAAAATTGCAAGACAAACTCTCCACAGACATAATTACATACGAGATACCATGGGCATAGGGGAAGGGCACAACCACAACAGACCCAGAGTGCGGTTCGACCACACCAGGGCTCCTAAGTGTGTCGCTCGTTTTCTTTTCTTTTCTCTTTTTTATACAGAACTCAGTCCGCGGCGAACCTGCCAACTCATGATGCCACAGCCAGGGAAGGACAAAGGCCGCGATTTAACACTCAGTGGTCTCCATCACGAGCATTAAATTTGTTAAAATACAACATTCCGCTGCCTACCCACGAGGGATACGCCTTTAATTCGTCCAATCCCTTGCTTTCCGCACTATTTGTATCATTCATACTGATAGCATATCTTCTCGAATAAAATGCAGCACTTTTGCCTATAATTGCATTACTATATATATATATATATATATATATATATATATATATATATATATATATATATATATATATATATATATATATATATATATATATATATATATATATATATATATATATGTTCATTTACACATGTTGCACCTGCATGCCTTGGTACGCCAAATACACCAGGGCTTATGTCCTCCGCTTTATGGTGTGATAAAGTCCGACACTTTCACAAGTGCGGCACCTCAACTTATAGCATTATATGAATCAGCTCAATCCTGCCTTGGGTCAATAGTTGGGTTTGCCCGCTCCCATGTTCGGCACCTTACGCCTGCTCTATCGGCTAAGGTAGCACGGGAGAACCATCGCGATTATGCCTCGTTGAGCCGGGTTAACGCCTCGAGGAGAAAGCTAAAACTGACCGCACGATAAGGCGAGAGACTGGTCGCTGTTCGAGAGGTCCTTTCGGGTCCTTAAAGACCTACGCCGCTTCTGCCGAAGTTCGGATTATGTCCGATGAAGGCGTGATAGCGCCCCAATTCGTCTTCCGAATACTAGGGGCTTCACCAAATTTAAAATTATAGAATTCTATGGCTAAGTGAGAGTGTTCAAGCACTATAAGTCCGGTTGCCTTGTTCGTTGGGTTGAGCGCCCCTAGATGGACCCAAAAATGGGAACAAGAGTGCTCAAGTATATCCCAACACCCCAAGACTGTGGCATGGGGGCTGAAGCCGACGACTTGCCATCTCTCGATTTAATAAACGGCCGCACGTAAGGTAATATTTTAAATTAAACAAGCGTTGCTTAGCGATATGAACAAAGTTTTCAGCGCACGATAACACATTGCGAATTCACTCAATAATTACATCCCTCGGGCACTCATCCGCAATCTTGCGGGCACCCTTCAGACAGCCTTATAGTAAATTTCGGCGACGATGCTCCTTGCCCGCTGGTGGCGCCGCTGATTAGCTTCTCCACATCCAGCTTGCCCCAATGCACCTTTGCACGGGCAAGGGCCCGACGAGCACCTTCAATACAAAGGCGGAGCGCTTGATAACCTCCACCCAGGCACGATCCACCAGCCGTCAGACGAGGCCGAATAGCTCCTGTGCATGGCCTCTCCGTGCCACACCGGACTATGAGGCCCTTCATGGCCTGCTCGGCCACCTTAGAAGCTCGACCAGCTGCTTCACTGGTCGCTAGGGGCACCGGATGGCCAGCCTCAAAGATACCGAGACCGTAAGACCTTCTCCGCTGAGCTCCCTCCTCGGCTCGGTAGAATGCGGCGCATCGACACGCCGCGAGGCAGATCTGCAAACGCCTCGAGAGCTCCGACCGGGTAAGTAACACGTAATTTACATTCACATGCTTGCTTTGCATGAAAATGCCTTACCCGCCGCTATCTTCCTCATCACCTCAACCTCCCAAGGGACTTATGGGCCTCGGCCTTGGCGGTTTTACACTTTCGAGAGCCGAGGCAAGCTCGGACTCGAAGTCTTTGAGTCACGCCCAAACCCTCATGCTTTTCCATGAGAGCCTGGAGCTCTTGCTGAACCACCGCCACCGCGCCTCTTGCTTTTCTCGCTCTGCCTGCCTGTGGCCGCATTGCATTTGGTCATGGACACGGCCTCCTTCGTGGCCGCCACCTGCTCGTGGCCCCCGCAGCACTCCATGTTATCCTTGTTATTTTTGTCGCAACCTAAATCCTTTTCTCAGAAGGTACAAATTCAAAGTGGTGTTACTCACCTTCTTTGTCTTGAGCTGCTTCTGGCGCCGAGAGCTCTTGCCCGGACCGCTCGAGCTCCTGCTTCAACGCACCGACCTCCGCAGTAAGTGTGGCAGAGGTCAGCAGCGCAGCTCTTGCCCGGAAGCCGCTCCTGACATGCCATCTGCTTCGACTACACCGCCAAGGGAGGATTCCCCGGCAAGGGAGAATTCTCCGGCAAGGGAGAAGTCTCCGGCAAGGGACAGTTCTCCGGCAAGGGACAACACCAGCGACCCCCCGGTGGCGGAGACCACGACCGTAGATTCTAGTGAAGGTAATCCTCTTGCTTGAAAACTTCCCTTGGGTTCTTCTTCTTCTGATTTTCTTTTTGAATATTTGCTTGACTCTTCTCCCTTTTCCGGTCGTCAGATCCATCTGCCACGGAGCCGATGGAAACCGAGGTCACCGCCGAGGAGGACGCGCGCGGCAATACCGACGACGCCGCTGTCGCCGAAGAAGAAGCCGGCGCTGATGATCCCGCCGGCGGAGAGGCCGCCAAAGCTGCCGCCTCAGAAGCTGGCGAGGGGTCCGGTGATCGCACTGACGGCCCTGAGGCCGCAGGAGCGTCAGGCACTACGCCGACCGCCGATCCCTCCGCCGCTGCTGCAGCGTCAGGCTTCAAAGAGCCCCAGCCCGGCGCCTATTTGAAGGCCGGCGATGGCATCTTCATCAAGCTCCCCGGGCGCCGAGCCTGTGGCGCCGATCGAAGGAGAAGTCTTTGATGAAGAGTTGTTCGCCTCATTGGCCGACGCTGGTCGACGCGCCGAGCAGCAGCAGCAGCAGGAGCCCGAGGAGGAGCAGCTGCGCGAAGCCGTTGTCGCTCTACCGCGCCTCGGCTGTGCCAAGCTGGAATCCCGAGAAGCGCTTGTCGCGAAGGCGGAGCAGACATCGAGAAGCGCGGAGGAGCTCCGAGCCTCAACCAGAAGCTCTCCGATCCCCGGCAAAGGAGCGGGAGAAACTCGCCGAGGCGCGAAAGCCTTCCTCCTCCGTAAGGCTGAAGTTGAAGAGCAACAGCCGCTTGCTGCCGAGAAGCCGCTCTGGCAGGAAGGCGAGTTGGCGCAATGAAGGTTAACCTTGACAGCCACGAGGAGGATCTTGCAGCGCACGAGCAAACATTCGGCGGGGCTCTCAAGGAAGCAGAGGATGCTGCCGCAGCTGCCGAGGCCGCCAAGAAGGAGCTGGAGACGAAGGTGGCGCAGCTGGAGGCTGATCTCAAGGTGAGCAGCGAGGAGCTTGTTGTGCTCAAGCGTGAGCGCGAGAAGGACGCCTACACCCTTGGCGAGCTGCAGGGTCGTCTCGCCGAGAGGAGCAAGGAGCTTAGCGCCGCCAAGGACTCCAACGCAGATCTTGAGTTGAAGCTGACCACTTTGACCAGACGCTGGACGGCGCCAGGAGCGGAGGTGGCCTTGGATGAGAAGATCAAGGCCGACGAGGCGCTGCTTTGGCGAAGTGCTGCCGCCTGTGCACACTTTTAGGGAGAATGTGGAGCACCGGACCGAGGGTCTCGTGGATGTTGCTGCAGCCATCGACAGGAGTCGGGCGCACTGGGATGGAGGATCTCGGTATTCCTCCGATGAGCACCTCCAACCCAGCGCCAAGCTCAGATTGTTCTTCAAGGGCGTGGCGACGGCCCTCCAAATGACTCGGGAGAAGATCCCAAAGCAGCTGGTCGACGAGTCGCGCCAGATTCTTGCGCGGAGCTGTTCAAAAGGTGCCGTGAAGGTGGCCTTCCGCAACCCAGGCCTCAACCTCACCAACGCCCTCAAGACCTTGCCGCCGGATGCTGATCTGAAGTGCTCAAGACCCTTGTCGCACCCATTGTGGACAAGGTGAGCGGATCAAGAGGGTTGAGGGCGATCGCGTGGATTAGGCCGCCTGCTTTCTCTTTTCTCTGTCGCTGCTGGTCATGTTATGAGAACAATCTGTTAGAGCTGTGACAAGCTATCTTGTAATATGACTCTATTTCGGTAGCGATTGCTATGTTATTTCCTTTACTTGATTCCTTCCTTTGTATGTTTTTGCCCCACGCTTTTAGGGAACTTGTCGACGCAGGCACCTTAGCCGCGAAGCTGCCGAGTGCGGACGCCGCAGCTCACTGGTGGAAAGCCGCCACCGACAAGAAACCTTGTCGCAACTAGTCGCAGCTCACTTAAGTTGTTGAGCGGACTCAAAACAAAGTAAGGGCGCAACTAGCTACGAGTTGGTTCCTCCGTGCACAGGTTTTCCATACAAAGTACGGTCGTTCGAGGAAGATAACTTAAAAAAATTTAAAACTGATTGCTCAAACTTTAGCAACTTAGCTTTTCTGTCGTTTGCTTCCCGGTAAGGCGAAACTTCCTTGAGCGACGCTTGGTCCACACCATTATCTTCTCCTTTCCCCCCGGCAAACTTGTGGGCGAGGGAACCTTCCTTTCTTTGAGAAATAGGAAGAAGAGAAAATAAAGATATGGAGCCTTACGGCTCGTTATTGCTTACCGGGGGTAGGCGCTGCACAAAATGTCAGATAACGCATGCAAAAATGGTAGAAAGCATGAAATTGACAAGATGTGCGGAGCACATGAGTTTTACTTATGCACGGGTCACGCGCGCTTCGCATAAAGGATTACATGCAACATCGGCAAGACTTGTATAAAGGTGGTTGCCGGAACAGGTTCCAGAACCGCGCCCTATGGGTAAAACTTACGAAGATGCTCAATGTTCCAGAGTTGCTCACCGAATGCCATCTTCGGTCTCAAGGCGGACAGCGCCAGGCCTAGTGACTCGTTTCACCCGGTAAGGGCCTTCCCACGTCGGCGTCAACTTGTTGGAATTCTTGGCGGACTGAACGCGCCGAAGAACAAGGTCGCCTTCCTCGAGACTTCTGGCATTAACTTTGCGGCTATGGTAGCGGCGCAAAGCTTGCTGGTATCGAGCAGCTCATACAGCAGCCTGAAGACGGTCCTCCTCAAGGAGCAGCGCGTCATCTTGTCGCAACTGCTCTTGCTCAAGCTCATCATAAGCGAGCACTCGAGGTGACCCGTATACGAGTTCCGTGGGGAGAACTGCCTCGCTCCATAAACTAGAGCGAAGGTGTCCGCCGCTGGCTCGATTTGGCGTCGTCCCGATCGACCAAAGAACCACCGCAGCTCCTCAATCCAGTTCTTTCCGACCTGCAGCCCTCGTCGAAAGTTCTGGTCTTGAGCCCGCGCAGCACTTCAAAGATTCGCCTCCGCTTGACCGCACTTCTCGATGAGCAATGTAGCGAAGCAGACCTTGGCGCCAAAATCTTGGACGACGCATGAAGGTGCGGCTCGTGGAATTGCGTGCCGTTGTCGGTGATGATCCCGTTAGGGATTCCAAACGGCAAACAATCGACCAAGAACTTGATCGCGACCGTGCTGTCACCTTCCTCATCGCTTCCACTTCCGCCACTTTGTGAACTTGTCGATTGCAACGCATAAGTACTCAAAGCCCCAACAGCTCGGGAAAGGGGCCGAGGATGTCGAGCCCCTGCACCGAAAATGGCCGTGATAAAGGGATCGTCGAGAGCTTGAGCTGGCTGGTGTATCTGCTGAATGGAACCGCACGCTTCACACTTGGTTACTTGTGCAGTTGCATCCGGAGGGCTGTCGGCCAAAAGAAACCTTGCCGGAACGCTTTGCCGCAAGTGTTTTGCGCCAATGTGGTGACCACATATGCCTCCATGTATCTCTCGCCAACAGTTTTTGTCCGCCTTCCCGTGAATACACTTCAATTTCACACCGTTGAGTCTTCTTCATACAAAGTGTTGTCGATAAACTGGTACATACTTGACTGCCGGGCTACTCTTTCCGCTTCTTCTTGCTCTTGGGAAGTTCTCCGTCTCAAGGAAACGGACAATCTGCTTGTGCCCATGCCGGAGCTTGCGGCTTGACAACAAGGACTAAAGGCACATCTGCTGCTGCGGAACATCCGCTTCTCGGCGAGAACTCGCGGCTCAGCCGAGTTGACGCTCCCGGCAAGCTTGCCGGAGCAAAACTTGTCGGGAGCGCTCGCTTCAACGGAACAAACCCTAGGGCTTGCCGGAGCAGATTGCTCCTCAAAGACCTTTGGTGTTGATCTTGAGGACCTTCTTGACGGCGGCTTCGGGACCAGAAATCAACTTCCTCTTCTTGCTCTGTCCAGCTTGATGGCGTTATGACGGTTGAGTTAGTTTGAGCACAAAGATCCCTGGTTCCATTGTGTAACTTAAGTCGGCGACTTCGACAGCCATCGACAATGTCGTTCGAGCTCTTGGAACATGTTCCATCATGAGGCCGTCAAAGTGCTCTTCTAGCTTTCTCACTTCATCAACGTAAGCTTCCATCAACGGACTCGATAATTTTTGTTCACTTGGCGGACGACAAGTCGAGAGTCACCCCGACAATGAGCTTCTTGATCCCAAGGTCTGCTGCGATCTCGAGACCGCAAGCAAACCTTCATACTCTGCGGTATTGTTCGTTGCTTGCTCCTTGGGAAAGTGCATCCGACTACGTACTTGAGGTGCTCTCCGTGGTGCAACAAGTAGCACACCCTTTTGGCGCCTTTGCAGCGAGAAGGCACCATCAAAGTACATCAGCCACTCTTTGCTTGCTTCCTTGACGGGATGCTCGCTTCGAATTTCTTCATCTTGTGTTGGCGCCCATTCTGCTATGAACTCCGCCAATGCTCGCTTTGGATAGTTGAAGTGCTCTCAAACTTGAGGCCAAAGCTTGACAGTTCCAAAGGCCCACCGACAATCCTGCCTGTTGCTTCGGATTTTGCAAGATCCTCTTCAGCGGAAAACGAGTGACGATCGTGATCTCATGTGCTTGGAAGTAATGGCGCAGCTTTCGAGGCCATGAGAAGGCCGAAAGCAATTTCTGCACACCGAGTACCTTGACCTAGCCCCTCGCAGAAGGGAACCGACAAAGTAAACCGGGCGATGCACCATTCTTTTCTCAGATCTTCTCACGCTACCACGCAGATCCATCTTTGTCGGGACCAGAGCTTGTCGGTGAAGTCCCCTGCTTGTCGCTGGATGCATCTGCCATGGTTGTTGGCTCATCATCCGCCTCCCTCTCCGCTACTAACGCAGCACTAACCACTTGATTGGTTGCCGCTATATATAGCAGCAACTTCTCTTGTGGCTTAGGTGCGACAAGTGTTGGAGTGGAGGACAGGTATCTCTTTAAGTCCTGCAGTGCAGCCTCCGCTTGAGTCCATTTCATTGACCTGCCCTTTTCAATATTTTGAAAATGGCGTATGCGCTCAGCAGACCTAGAGATAAACCTGCCGAGAGCAGCTACGCAACCGCAAGTCTTTGTACATCCTTGACGCGCTTTGGTGCTTCAATCTGCTCAATGGCCTTGATCTTGTCGGGATTGGCTTCAATTCCCGCTGAGACATGAAGAACCCGAGAAGCTTGCCGAGGGGACTCCAAACACACACTTCTCGGGTTGAGCTTGAGGTTGATCTTGCAGATTTGCAAAGGTTTCGCCTAAATCTTGAATCGAGTCGCCTTGTCCTTGCTCTTTACCACTATGTCATCCATGTAGGCTTCCACATTTCGTGCATTTGCGGCTCAAAAGCGCCATGGACTACCCTTGCAAATGTTGAACCAGCATTCTTTAAACGAAAGGCATCCGATGAAACAGTATGTGCCACATGGGGTGATGAATGCGGTCTTCTCCTCATCCTCTTCTCGCCATGAAGATCTGATGGTATCTCGAGTATGCATCAAGAAATGAAAGCAAGTCACATCCGCCGTGGAGTCAATAATCTGGTCGATGCGCGGCAAGGAAATGGGTCTTTGGGACAAGCTTTATTGACATCGGTAAAGTCGATACAAAGCCTCCATTTCCGGGTTGGCCAACCACGTGGATGGAGCACCCTCCGACAAGGCCTGCTGCTTCCAATTTCTTGATTTCTTCGCGATGAATTCTGGCGCCCACCGCTCGCTTCCTCGACTTTACGCTTGACGGGCCGCGATGAGGACAGACGGCAAGATGGTGCTCGATTACTTTCGGGAACACCGGGATGTCGACGGTTGCCACGCAAATACGCCGACGTTACCGCAGGAAAGCAATGAGCGCGCTTCCTATTTAGGGTTGAGAGTGGCATCGATGGTGAAGGTACCACCAAAGCATCCTCCTTGGCGGACACCTTCTTGGTCTCTCGTGGAGCTGCCATTGTCTTCTTACACTTGCCGGTGGAGCTCGATGGTGCGCCCTCGACGGTAGCGCAGCACCAAGAGGTGCGCTTGCCGGAGGGCATCGTAACTCTTGCCGGACTTGGTCTTCTTCTTCGCCGGGAGCTTCAACGGCAAGTGACTTGCGATCTGCTGCGCTGCTGCTTCCCGGTAGATCTTTTAGGCGCAGATAAGAGCATCCTCTTGTCGCCAGGACAGAGATGACACTTATCGGGCTGGCATCTTCAAAGATGTTGTATGCATAGTGAGAGGCTGCCATGAATTTGGCTGAGTCCGACGACCGAGTATCCCATTGTAAGGCAATGGAAATCAGCAACGCCAAAAGTGACCTCTCAGTCCTGAAGTTCAACTCGCTGCCAAATGTCACCGCAACGTGATCTTTCCTTCGCTTGCTCCTTCCCGGATTGATTCTTGAATGTGCCGGTCTCTTCGAGCTCGCCATCGTGCATCCGGAGTTTCGGAGTACCGCGAGGAGATCAGGTTCAAGCCGCCCCGCCGTCAACTAGCATCTTAGTGACCTTGAGGTTGCGGATAGTTGGTGAAACCAACATCGGCAAGCACCGACCGCAGTTATGCGATCGGGGTGGTCCTCAATATCAAAGATGATAGGCGGTTGGACCATTTCGAGGCTTGCGGGACTCGACGGATGGTTCTCGCCGCATTGACTTCCCGCACCCACCGCTTGAGCTGGCGGTGTGAAGTATGCGAGAAGCACCGCCGTCAACGCACAAGACCTATGTGGCTTTCGGAACTCCTGCTCATCGGTCTCGCCATCATCCATATCTTCATCATCGCCGCCATCTTCATCCTTGTCGCGCCGCTGGAGGTCTATCTCCTGCCGCTGCTTGGCCTTGCCGCGCGCCCTCCTCGGCGGGCGTTTCTTGCCGCTCCTCCAAAGACCTTCCGGGCCTTCTCCTTGTCGCGCCGCTTATTCAGCCTTTTGTTGCTCGACAAGCTGCTCGACCTTCTTGCAGCTCTGGAGGTCGTGGCCCTTGGTGCGGTGGATCTTGCAGTACTGCTTGTTGGTGCCGTCCTGCTTGTCGGCGACCGCCACAGCCTGGTAGTTGGTACCTGCGACAATCTCCTCGCCGGAGCTACCAGCTTTGGCTTTCTTGGCGCCACCTCCGTTGCCGGACTGCTCAACGACTAGCACACCTTTGCCTTTCTTCTTCCTGTTGTTCGCCACCGGTTTTTCTTTGCCGGGCAGCCTCCTCACTATCGATCCTCCTGCTTTCAGATTCTCTCCGGGAGTTTCCTCCTTCCTCAAAGACGCACACTTGTCGGCCAGGCATATAGCTCACCGACGCCTCGATCTTGCACATCGCCATCTCCTCCCGCATCCTGCGGTTTCGCGACGTTTCGATGGAACGCGCTGATTACCGCGGCAGGGTGGACATCCGATGTTGTGTTGTACGCGGCTGCATCTCTGAATGTACTTGCGCAGGGCTCTCCTTCCTTCCGGGCGGCAGATGAAGGTTGCTCTCTTGGCCATGAGGCTTGTGGTCGCTGTAAAAGGCGCCGACAAACTGATGGCATAGATCTGTCCAGAGGATATGGAGTTGTCCGCAAGTGCATGAGCCAGATCCGACATTGGGCTTGAGCACCGCGGAAGTAGTTGGCCAGATCTTGTCGCCCCGCCCGGCAGCCTGCACCGCGATGCTGTAGATGCCGAGGAACTCCGACGGATGCGACTTGCCGCCGTACTTCTCTGGTACGTCTGGCTTGAAATTCTTCATACTGGGCCACTGGACTTGCCGTAGCTCACGAGTGAACGCAGGGCAACCTACCGCGTACGGCAAGTCGCCTGGTTCCCCTGGTGCATGCATGTCGACAGAGGGCCCAGCGCGCTGGTCCGATTGACGCCGCTTCTCTTCGGCGCCGATGCGAGTTCGAAGCGTCTTCTTGCTGTCGTTCGTGAAGAACTTGGCGCTGATCGCGACGAGCTCGTGGATCTGATGATGCGGTGGAGTCGCTGTCGAGGTGGATCCGGCGAGTCGGGCGATCTTGGCCTTCGGGTGGAGAGTGCATGGTGGTTGCACCCCACCGTTTCGCCGCCATCGCTCGTGCTCGGTAGTCCTGCCGCGGCAGCGATGTATTCGCTGTCATGGAGTGTCGCCGCTGGCGAAGCCGATGAGACTCGAATGGTGGCCCTCCATTCATCGATCTTGTCTGCCGTGGGAGGGTAATCCAGGAGCAGTTGAGCTCGCACCAAAGCTTCTGCTGGAGTGGTGGGCGGTAGCGGCGAACGGCGCGAGGAGCGGATATGCTCGGACTTCTAACTATGTTAGAAGGAGCAGATCCCGCCCAGCGATCGCGTTCGCTTCGTGCCAGCATGTTGGCGTGCATGCTGGTCTTGAACACCCCGAGATCCACCAGCTCGATCTTGGCCCAACGAACGTATGGCACTGCGAATACCATGACGTTGTGGGTCCGGCACTTCCTGAGATGGGCGCGGTGCATGTACGGACGCCGAGGTCTGCGCAGCCTTGTCCTTGGACCTGGCAGCACCGTGGGCTCCCTCGTCGACGCCCGTTCTTCCGCCGGCGTCTACCCCACCACCCGTTTGCTCCGGTGAAGGTGGGATCGACGTGGACGGAACAGCTGTCGCCGAAGCCTTCTTCTTCGGTGGCATGTTGATGAAGAAGATGAAGATCTAGCTCGTGTGAATGCCGGATCAGGTTCACACAACCTCGACGCCCCCTACCTGGCGCGCCAAAGATGTCGGGGAAGCTGATCCACGAACACCTATGGGACCGGCGGACCGAGCCCCTTTCGTTCGGCGGGGCGGAGATCGCACGAAGAGCAGATCGAGGCGGCGAACACGAGCAGTTTACCCAGCTTCGAGCTCTTTCGAGAGATAACACTCCTACCGCTGCATGTCCGAGTGTATTGAGTTCTTGCTTGGGAGCGCTGAGTGCTACAAGACACACCAGCTGCTAACGAGACCTAGCGTGAGTGTTTTCTCGCCTTGAACCGAACCCCCACGCTATGCATGGGCCTCCTTTTATATGCTCAAGGGTCTCCGGCAGTGGCAACGTGAGACAAGGGTAAAATGGAAAAGGAATTGCGTTGGTACAACTACCGCATAAAGGTATCATACCTAACGCCGACGGCAGGGGACAAAGGCATTAAATGCCCGCTCACGCCGCCCAAACAAAGGCAAAAAGGACCGTCAGGGATGCCACCGCTGCCACGATGGCAATCTTGTCGGCGTCGCTGCCACATCACAAGACCGCTGGCGCAAGACAGCTTGCCACGCGCTACCGGAAGGTCCTGTATGCACACGCTGGTGGATGTGATGGAGCGCGGGTACAGCATGGTAGTTTGCCGCGGCAAGCGCCTTGCCGCGGTCGTTGTCTTGTCGCGTCCGGAAGCTTGTCGCTCACAGGGCCTCGCCGGGACGCGTGGCGCGTCGCGGCAAGTTCCTTGAGATGCCCCGGTTGGCCTTCCCGGCAAGCTCCTCTTGCCGGGGCCTTGATCCCTTGGCTTGAGATGCCTTGGTTGGCCTTCCCGGCCAGCTCCTCTTGCCGGGGCCTTGTCTCCTTGGCTTGAATACTTTGTTCTTGAATGGCTCCAAAGGAACCATGGAGGACCTTGGCGATCACCCGGCAAGCCTTGCCGCGGGGTGCCGCAACTGCCCGTGCACAAGTTCGGGATACTAGGGTACCCCTACTCTAGTACACTGACAGGGGTCCCAAACTGTTCGTCTAGGATCGATGGTAACAGGAGATGGGGGACACAATGTTTACCCAGGTTCGGGCCCTCTCTATGGAGGTAATACCCTACTTCCTGCTTGATTGATCTTGATGAATATGAGTATTACAAGATTTGATCTACCACGAGATCGTAATGGCTAAACCCTAAAAGTCTAGCTTGTATGACTATGGTTATGAGTATGCCCATCCGGACTAAGCCCTCCAGTTTATATAGACACCGGAGGGATCTAGGGTTACATAAGGTCGGTTACAGAGAAAGGAAATCTTCATATTTGATCGCCAAGCTTGCCTTCCACGCCAAGGAGAGTCCCATCCGGACACGGGTGAGAGTCTTCGGTCTTCGTATCTTCACAGCCCATCAGTCCGGCCCATGGCTAACAGGCCGGACGCCCGAGGACCCCTTAGTCCAGGACTCCCTCACTCGCATTTACTGAATTTGGCTTATAGCTGATGGTCACAGAGTCATTGTAACACAGCTCTGAGGTGTTCTTTGTGCTCTTCTTCACTTTTTGAGTATATAAGTATGTCATCAATGAAGACCACCATGAATTTATCAAGGAAGTCAATGAATACTTTATTCATCATATGCATGAAGAAGGCAGGGCATTGGTGAGACCAAAGGACATAATCAGATATTCATAAAGACCAGACGAGTAGTGAATGCGGTCTTAGGAATATCTTCCTTTTTAATCTTGAGTTGATGATATCCTGTCCTTAAATCAATTTTGGAGAATACCATGGCCCCACTAAGCTGATCAAACAAGTCATCAATCCTGGGCAGTGGATATTTATTCTTGATGGTGACATCATTCAGCTCACGGTAATCCACACACATGTGGACGCTGCCATCCTTCTTATCCTCGAAGATAGCAGGTGATCCCCATGGTGAAGAGTTGGGACGGATATATCCTTTCTGGATCATTTCATCAAGCTGTTTCTTTAGCTCCACTAATTCTGATGAAGGCATCCGGTAATACTTCTTGTATAACGGTGCGATTCCGGCACAAGATCTATTGCAAACTCAAGCTCTCGATCGGGTGGCATGTCTGGCAGTTCTTTTGGAAATACATCAGGAAACTCACTGACCACAGGAATTAATTCCAACTCACCAGCCACAGTGGTGAAGACCATTTCTTTCTTGTGTATGCTCCTGCGAGCATAGAATTTGGTAGTTTGCCTCTCTTGACTGGTCAACGTGACTTCTCGGGTCGCGCAATTTATGCATACTTGATATTGGGTCAACCAATTCATTACCAAAATAATGTCCAGCTTTACAGACTCAATGATTATCAAGGAAGTTGAAAAACGGGCTCCGTTGATATTGATTTCCAGATTACGCCAGACCAGATTGCTCCTAATCAAAAATCCCGGGGATTGTACCAGCATATTCTTGCCCAAAAGCAAATAAGGAAATTTGTTTTGGGCAACAAAACTCTGCGAAATAAAAGAGTGGGAAGCCCAGAGTCAAATAAAATTACGGCAGGTATGTTATTAACAGAAAACATACCAATGACAACTTCGGGGTTCTCTTGGGCTTCGTCTGCGGGGAGATGATGAACGTGCCCAGTGATGTTTTGTTGGGTAGGGTATGACTCCATAAAGTTGACTTGTGGCCTGAATAGAGCATTTTCCTTGCCGTTCCTGGGACATTGTCTGGCATAATGTCCGGTTTGCCCACAACTGAAGCAAGAATTGTTGCGCTGGCACTCTTCTCGCACCGGGTTGGTCACGACATTCTTGACTTGTGTGGTGGTTTTGTTAACATTCTGCTACAAACTGGGCTTGTACTCCTCCTGAGTATGCTGCTAGGTACGAGCCTTTTGCACTGGCTGCACTTCCTTCCTTGGCTCGAACTTGCGCTTGTGATTGTTATTAGCAGGCCTATTGTCCGATACGAGCTTGTGCTCCCTTTCAGCAATGAAAGCCTTGTTTATCAGAGTTTGGAAATCCGGGAAATCAAACATACTGAGGGTACATCGGAGTTGCGGGTTTAATCCTCCAAGAAACTTGTCAATCTTTCTTTCTTCAGTGGCCACGTCATAAAGGGAGTAACGGGCCAAATGATTGAACTTTTGCAAGTATTCACCCACAGCCTGACTTCCTTGGAGGAGCGTGAGAAATTCACGCTGCTTGACCTTCATAATTCCAGTTGGAATATGATATTTCCGGAACTGATACTTGAATTTTGCCCAGGTGATTTCTTCATCGGCAGGCCACATGGCTTTTGCATTTTCCCACCATATGGCGGCAGCGCCTTCAAGATAATGAGTTGCAAATGGAACTTTATCATCTTCTTCAGTAGAAGCAATTTCAAGCTTCCTCTCAATGGTTCGCAACCAATCGCCTGCATCCAAGGGATCAATAACCTGACTGAAACTCTGATAGCTTGGAGTGATGACCGTTCTGATTTCCATTCTGTCCAACCACAGCTTGCATACTCCTTAATATTTCAATCATATCATTATTCCTCCTTTCCTCAAACATACGCAGAATTTTCTCGGTGGAGTGCGGATTTGGCGGTGGAAGCGGTGGTGGAATGTACGGCTTGGGGGAGTGTCCAGCCTGTCGTGCGGGACGATGAACAGGAGCATCCTCATGAGCATCGCTACTTCTGCCTCCCCGCATCATCCTATTGTGGATTTTTCCCAAGACAACGCAACCGAGATGAGAAACATCCAAAATAAATTGGGGAAAAGCCAGCAACAAAGACCGAGGGATAGCGAAATAACAAAGAAAATACGATGAATAAAATAGATTTCCAACATAATTATACATAGACTCATACATGAAAGATAAACAACATGCCAAGTTCAACTACTCTCATACATGAAACGGAGCATCATGACTTGTAGGACTACATTCGTACATTATTCTGACGACTGCGGATACTCAAACGCTCTACTGCTCTGCTGATCCTGTGGGGTCCTCTCCTGAAGCGGACTCGGATCCTGAACCAACGATGTTAACTGAAACCTCCAGGTTAAAGGTAACACTACGATGCTGCCTCGAGGGCTCTCCCTCCGGGGCAGGTGCAGGGTGAAGCATCGGGGCTACGGGAGTAGTGAGAAGTGAAACCCATCAGCAGGAGCACTGAGAGGATTCACGGTCGAGGTGCCCGAGCTACTCGGAGGAGTAACCGGTGAAATAGGTGAAATAGAACTAGATGGAATATAAGGGGTAAATCCCGTAGAGGATGGAGTAGTGAAAGATCTAGTAGTGGCTAAAGCAGTACGAGCACGAGCCAGCTCGTGGATCATAAGGTAGCTAGCAGTGATATAACGAGAAAGGTGGCTAGCAACACTATCAGACTCCGGATCAATGATAGGAAAACGGAAACAACCATTGTCGTGTAGAGAGGGATAGTAGTGGAAACTTGGGTGGTTCTGCATCCGGACCTCGCTATAATGAAGCTCGACAAGGACCTCGAATGCAGCAAACTGGACGGCCTGGGAAGCGGTAGAAGCAAAACTGCTCCGAGAGGCACGAGTGTAAGTGCTGGAATCGGAACTGGTGCGCAGAGTAACCACTGCGTGATACTCATACACTGAGTCTGCTAGACGCTCCCGGTACACACGATAGACTGGGTCATCACCGAGGGGGTACAGCCGATGCCACACGTTACGAAGGAGATGCGGCGACATGTACGGCATCAGCTGCAACTAGCACGGATACGGCACCGGAGCCATCTACACTCACAACCATTAGTAGGTTAGCATAAAATAAAACGAGTGCATGAAATGCAACAACCAACTAAAAATGCTACCGGCACTCAACTTAAACTCGTAACTAATGTCCAGTTAACATGTCGTATTCTAGCGTGGCCTACAGTCAGCGCGGCTCTGATACCAAGCATTGTGGCACCCTAGCTCAGAGCAACCGGTTTATCATGCATTGCCGCCCAAAGACCATGTCTTCTAGCAACAAACAACATCTTGGTACAGAAAACAACCGCTTTACTGATGCTAGTGGATCATAGTTCATATTACAATAGGTGGCGAGGCCAAGCGGCACACACGGTGCGGCTGAACAATATGTACATTATTTAGTGAACATAAAGGGGCCTCGATCATAACAAGTACGCGGCAGCGGAACGACATTGTAGTGGAACTCCATAGCACAGGGACACCGATGTGGACACGATCTAGACTCGGACAACACTCCTTTCCAACGAGACTTTCCTGAAAGCTGGCATGACACGACAGGTCAGTACATTGAATGTACTTGCAAGCTCACAACAAACATAAACATAATGACAAGCAATATCATGATATTTAACCAATTGCTTTACTAATGCAACATCATATCATACATGCAGTGATCATGATATTGTGATATAAGTCGCTCGGACTTGCTTACCAAACGGTGGTCGCTCTCGGATCACAAGCGGACCACATATTGTGATATAAGTCGCTCGGACTTGCTTACCAAACGGTGGTCGCTCTCGGATCACAAGCGGACCAACCTCGTGGTCTTTTGTCGGGTTACATCGTAACCATACGGTGATCTTACCAAGATCACAAACGGACCAACAACTTGGCCTCCATCAACACAATGGTTTCCCAAACATCATCTTCTCAACGGTGCAAAGTTCATATCTTAGTGTGCAAAATTAATTAAACGTTGACCCATGGTGTGACCTACTTTCAAGCGTGTCCGTAACTGTGGACTCGGCTATCGATAGATTTAATACACTCTGCAGAGGTAGCGCACTGTACCCACACCACAGAACCCATGGCCTCGCACTCCCATTCGGATGGACCAACGGCGTTCCGACGAAACCCCTCCATTGCCATGACACTCTCCCGGCCACTCCGACTCACTCCCCACTAGGCTAGTCCTGGGTGGCCCCGTGTCTACCAAAGACACCAGCGGCCACCGTCGTGGCAAAACATAAACAGTCCCAAACAGGGACAAGGTACCATAACAACAACAACGGGCGCACAAGGTTATGTCTGCTTACCGGGCCAGGGTACCGGACGCTCATAACCTTCCCTCGTTGGAGGCACCGACCAGAGGCATGACAACGGACCGAATAAATGCCTTCCCATAAAGGCAAATGTTGTTGCACTGGGAAAACTCGATTCAGTGGCACCATGACCCGATGAACGATATGTTCAAGTTGAGTTATTATCAGGCTCAACTTAAGGTGAAAGTAACCAGTGTCATGATATGCCATGAAAATGCATCACAAACATATGCATCATATATCAATGGAAATAACTGGGTCAACCATATCCACACTAAGCATAGACATCAACAGCTCATAACACCCCTCTGGTTACGATTTATCATCACTTTAAACAGAATCTTTACTTAGCAAATTTATCATTTATCTCATTTAAGAAAATAACTCAAAAATAATTACTTATATCCATAACCATATTACTTGTTCATAACAAATATTACTTCTAGTTACTTAACCAACTAAATTAGCTTCAAACTTCTATAAACTAAACATATCAACTCAAACAAGCAACCAAGAGAATGTAAATATTATTCTAGTGATTTAAATGCATGGAATAAACCATTAATTCAAGTTGAAAAATCACAAAATATTGTAATGGCACCATGAAAATGTTGCTGTGGCTTGCCTTAGTGCAGATGAGGTTCACAATCCTCCTGGTGATCCTCAAGACATCAAGAACCCTTCTGAAATTCACCAGAAAATCTAGACAACAGAGAAAAATCTCATTTTTGGTGAGCTGCTAGATTTCTGCATAAAGAACACAATGCAAAAAGAATCAATTCATTTGGACTTATGGTTAAAAAAATTTGGCTGTTTGAAGCTCTCTGGATAAAATTGAACTTTGAATTTAAATAAACAGAACTGGGGGTGATGTCGAAGGCGTAAACCTCGCGGGCGCCACCACTCGTACCACTTCAGGCATGTACAAAGTGGCTGACTAGTGGGCCCTGCTAGTGAGGTGAGAGGGAGGGGCAGAGGGAAACAGAGGGCGGCGAGGCTCCGCCGGAGCACACGCCGGCGAGGAGGGCTCCTTGGCCAGAACTGGAGGGAGGGATCGAAAGAGGAGACGGAGCCACACCTGACCGTACCCGTAGGTTAGCTAGGGGTGGTTGGACAGCGCCAGAAACGGCCTCTCCAGCGGCAACAGAAAGCAGAGGTCGCCAGAGTTGGAGACACGGCGACTAGAGGCAGCACCAGGGGCTCCAACCGAGCGAAACGGCACCACCGAGGCACGGCGGAGGCCCTGGAAGGGTGGCCCGAGAATGGGAGGGGCTGGAGCTGCGGAGACGACCCGAGGGGATCGGCCGCAAGCTCGAGCTCGGGGACGGCAGCCCACGGCCTGCCCGGCCAGGCTACGGCTTTCTACGAGTTTGAGGAGTGTGTGTGTAACGCCCTCGATACGGCTATATCTCCCACGTGTGGAAGCACGACTTAGAGGCATAACCGCATTGAAAGCAATGTCGCAAGTGAGGTAATCTTCACACAACCCATGTAATACATAAGGGAAAGAGATACATAGTTGGCTTACAATTGCCACTTCACACAATACATGAGTAAAGCATTACATCATACAGATACAATCAAGGTCCGACTACGGAACCAAAATAAAAGAAGACTACCCCAAATGCTACACAGATCCCCGATCGTCCCAACTGGGCTCCACTACTGATCAACTGAAATGAAACAACACAATGAACAAGATCTTCATCGAGCTCCTCCTTGAGCTCGGGTGCGTCACCTACACGGTTTCATCGGCACCTGCAAACTGGTTTTGGAAGTATCTGTGAGTCACAGGGACTCAGCAATCTCACACCCGCGAGATCAAGACTATATAAGCTTATAGGTAGGACAAAGTTGTGAGGTGGAGCTGCAGCAAGCGACTAGCATATATGGTGGCTAGATTCACAAAAGAGAGCGAGAAGAGAAGCAAGGCACGGTCGTGAAGCTAGTAGCGATCAAGAAGTGATCCTGAAACTACTTACGTCAAACATAACTCCAACACCATGTTCACTTCCCGGACTCCGCAGAGAAGAGACCATCACGGTTACACACGCGGTTGATGTATTTTAATTAAGGTCAACTTCGGGTTTTCTACAACCGGACATTAACAAATTCCCATCAGCCTCATAACCGCGGGCACGGCTTTCGATAGATAATACCCTGCAGGGGTGTCCCAACTTAGCCCATTATAAGCTCTCACGGTCAACGAAGGATATTCCTTCTACCGGGAAGACCCGATCAGTCTCGGAATCCTTGAATACAAGACATCTCGACAATGGTAAAACAAGACCAGCAAAGCCGCCTGAATGTGCCGACAAATCCCGATAGGAGCTGCACATATCTCGTGCTCAGGGCACACCGGATGAGCAGTCCGTACAACTAAAACCAGACCCCAAGTTTCCTTGAGGGGGCGCTGCAAAGCGCTCTAGTTTGGGCCAACACCCAGAGGAGCATTGGCCCAGGGGGGGGTTAAAATAAAGATGACCCTTGAGTCTGCAGAACCCATGGGAAAAAGGCTTAGGTGACAAATGTTAAAACCAATGTTGGGCCTTGCTGGAGGAGTTTTATTCAAAGCGAACTGTCAAGGGGGTCCCATAAATCACCCAACCGTGTAAGGAACGCAAAATCAAGGAACATAACACCGGTATGACGGAAACTAGGGCGGCAAGAGTGGAACAAAACACCAGGCATAAGGCCGAGCCTTCCACCCTTTACCAAGTATATAGATGCATTAATTAAATAAGATATATTGTGATATCCCAACAAGTAAACATGTTCCAACAAGGAACAACATCTCCATGTTCCGACAAGGAACAAACTTCATCTTCACCTGCAACTAACAAAGCTATAAGAGGGGCTGAGCAAAGCGGTAACATAGCCAAACAACGGTTTGCTAGGAAAGGATGGTTAGGGGCTTGACATGGCAATGTGGGTGGCATGATTTAGCAAGTGGTAGGTAACGCAGCATAGGCATAGCAAAAGAGCGAGCATCTAGCAAGCAAAGATAGAAATTATTTCGAGGGTATGGTCATCTTGACTGAAATCCCACAAGGAAGAAGAACGAGTCCATGAAGAAGACAAAAGGATGTAGTCGAACGAATCCTCACAACTCCGGAACGAAACCGAAGCTAACGAGAGAAGCAACCCGGAAAGAAGCAAACAACATAGTAAACAACCATCACATACACATGGCATGATGCACAACCAAGTATGATGCATGTCCGGTTTAAATAGCATGGCATGGCAATATGCACAAACAAAACTACAAGTTAAATGGAGCCCAATATGCAACGAGTTGCATATTGACGAAACACCACATCAATTATTTAGTTCTCTCTCGGTTATGTACCCAAAAATATTAAATATTGGTTAACATGGCAAGTGGTGAAGCATGTCAAAACTATACCATCTAAACAATTTAAATGGGGCCGTATATAAAAACAACAAATCCGGTAAATCCCCATATGCATTTAGCAATTTAATGCAACAACAATTTTAAACATTTTAAATGTTGTTATCATGATGCGGATGACATATACAAGTTATATGCAATTTTTATGAAAATGTTGACATAAGCATGTTATGAAGCATTTGGTCACCATGGCGGAACAAAAAGGGTGCCACGGCGGCGAATACGAAAATGATGCCACGGCAACATATCGGTTCCGGTAGCTCACGGAGATACCGGTGCAAAAGGAAGTGAGCGTGAGCGAGTCATGCAAGATGGTGGGGTGCTCCCGGTTACCGGGTTCCCACGGGTCGACGGCATGGCAAATGAGGAGGAACGTGCACGAAACAAACGGGCACGAGGCAAACATACGGTTCATCTTATACAACATGCATTCCTTCACGGGCATCGTCTCAGCGTTATACCTTCGAAGCGTGCATTTCGGGCGGAGCGAGTTCGTCGAGGGAAGTAGATGGAAGTAGACGTTCTCGGGTCGTAGTGGTACTTGGGATCTTCTGAACTTGCCGGTATTGCCGAAACGAAGGGGTACTTGGTCTTGACGTCCACGGTGTCTTCGGCCTTGACGTGAAGCAGGGAGGCGGAGCTCCTGCCGGGTCGATGGTGACGAGGTCGGAGATGCGAGGACGGGCAAAGGGGCTGCTCCTGCAAAGGGGTTGCAGGGGCGACGGGAGCCGGCAGGGGAGGACCCTGGCGAGGCACAGCCAGATCCGGCGGCGGCGGCGGCTCCGATGGCTGGCTGGTGGCGCGGAGGCGACGAGGAGGGGGCCGCGGGACGGGACGAGGCGGTTACGCGCAGGCTGCTCAGCAGAGGCGACGGGGCCGCCGGAGTTGGCCTCCAGGTGGTGTTGCGGAGGCCGGGCGCGGGGCCGGCAGGGGCGTGGTCGCGGGGCTCAGGAGGAGAAGGAGGGCGCGGCGAGCGGAGACGGGGCGACGTCGGGCGCACAGGGCGAGGAGAAGGGCGAGGAGGTCCTGGCACGGGGACGGCAGGGCGAGGTGGAGCGGGGGCGCTCGATGCAGGAGGAGGAAGGGCGAGGCCGCGGCGCTCCTCTCTCTCTCTGCGAAGGCGCAACGAGGGAGGAGGGGATCGAGCACGGGGGTCGGGCTAGGGTTAGAGGCGCAGCAGCTGGGCCTGTGGAACGGGCCTTAGAGACTGGGCCGGCCTGGATGGCCTGCTGGGTTCTCTTCTCCCTCTCTCTTATATTTCTAACAGAAAGCATTAGAGAGAAGGAAAATGAAGAGGGGGCGTTAGGGAAAGAAAATGCGCACGGGGATAATTTTCCCGGACTCGCAAAAATATGCTCGTTCCAAGAAAAATAGAAAGGCCACGGTTGAAAGATGTAAATTCAAACTCATTTGAATTTAATTCAAATGGGTTTGAACTAGGACTTGATAAAAGGAAGGTCCAAAAATGTTCGGATTTTTGGTGGAGCTCCGGAAAGCGATGAAAGAATATATGGCAAGGTTGGAAACCAAGAATTAAGATAACAAAGGTATTGGGATAATTTGCAAGTGTGTTATGGTGATTTCCAAATAAATGGAATAATTTTATTATAGCTCCCTAATAATATTGAGAGGCTTTAATATGTTATAAAGAGAAATCACCAGGTGAATTCCCTCGATTTAAATGAATCAAAGATCCATGCCATTTATTTAGTTGAGTTGTAAAAGATTTATGAGATGATGGCATGATGACATGATGCAATGCAAAAATAAAAGGGCAGGCACAAATGAAACACATGGCGAAACCCGGAATATATGGAAGTCTTCTGGAGCGTCGGTCTCGGGGCGTTACAGTGTGTGAGGAGTGGATGATGCTCGAGGAGGCTGGGGAGGGCTCTATTTATAGCCGAGCGATGAGAGGGGCTCGGGCTCCGCTGGAGGACTCCTGGACACGGTGCCAGTGAGCGAGGGGGAAGGCGACACAGCTCACGCGAGCACTGTGGGCGAGCGGAGACGAGCACAGGAGTGAGGAGGTGGCGACGAACACAGTGCGCAGCGCACTGTTGGGTTGGCCGGACCGCGCCCGTGCCCACTGCGGCTAGCTCTGGCGTCGGTGATACGTCTCCAACGTATCTATAATTTTTGATTGCTCCATGCTATTATATACTCCCTCCGTTCCTAAATATATGGTGTATAGTTTTTGGCACGAAAATTAAAGAACGCACGTGGAGGCAAAATTTTACAAGTTTTGGGCAAGATTACACCTGACTAATTGACATGAGAAAATAGAGGAGCTTGCATGATATAAGGAAATGTAATCAAACCCCCAAAAAAATTACCCAAACGAGTGGTGAAACGCAATAGACCTTATATTTTGGATTTTTTTCTCAAAAATCTATACACCTTATATCAAGGAATGGAGGGAGTGTTCTGTTTTGGATGTTTAATGGGCTTTATTATACACTTTTATATTATTTTTGGGACTAACCTATTAACCCAAGGCCCAGTGCAATTGCTGTTTTTTTTCCTATTTCAGTGTTTCGCAGAAAAAGAATATCAAACAGAGTCCAAACGGAATGAAACCTTCGGGAGCGTGATTTTTGGAACAAACGTGATCCAGAGGACTTGGAGTGGACGTCAAGCAATCAATGAGGAGGCCACGAGGCAGGGGGCGCGCCCTTCACCCTCGTGGGCCCCTCGTGGCTCCGCCGACCTACTTCTTCCTCCTATATATACCTACGTACCCCGAAACCATCCAGGAGCACCACGAAAACCTATTTCCACCACCGCAACCTTCTGTACCCGTGAGATCCCATCTTGGGGCCTTTTCTGGCGCTCCACCAGAGGGGGCATCGATCACGGAGGGCTTCTACATCAACACCATAGCCTCTCCGATGATGTGTGAGTAGCTTACCACAGACCTTCGGGTCCATAGTTATTAGCTAGATGCTTCTTCTCTCTCTTTGGATCTCAATACAAAGTTCTCCTCAATCTTCTTGGAGATCTATTTGATGTAACTCTTTTTGCGGTGTGTTTATCGAGATCCGATGAATTGTGGGTTTACGATCAAGATTATCTATAAAAAAAATTGAATCTTCTCTGAATTCTTTTATGTATGATTTGTTATCTTTGCAAGTCTCTTTGAATTATCAGTTTGGTTTGGACTACTAGATTGATCTTTCTTGCAATGGGAGAAGTGCTTAGCTTTGGGTTCAATCATGCGGTGCTCGATCCCAATGACAGTAGGGGAAATGACGCGTATTGTATTGTTGCCATCGAGGATAAAAAGATGGGGTTTATATCATATTGCTTGAGTTTATCCCTCTACATCATGTCATCTTGCCTAATGCGTTACTCTGTTGTTATGAACTTAATACTCTAGATGCATGCTGGATAGTGGTCGATGTGTGGAGTAATAGTAGTAGATGCAGGCAGGAGTCGGTCTACTTGTCATAGACGTGATGCCTATATACATGATCATGCCTAGATATTCTCATAACTATGCTCAATTCTATCAACTGCTCGACAGTAATTTGTTCACCCACCATAATACTTATGCTCTTGAGAGAAGGCACTAGTGAAACCTATGGCCCCCGGGTCTATTCTCCATCATATAAGTTTACATCTATTTTATTTTACGTTCTTTACTTTTAATCTTTATCATAAAAATACCAAAAATATTATCTTATCATCTCTATCAGATCTCATTTTTGCAAGTGGCCGTGAAGGGATTGACAACCCCTTTATCGCGTTGGTTGCAAGGTTCTTATTTGTTTGTGTAGGTACAAGGTACTTGCATGTGGCCACCTACTGGATTGATACCTTGGTTCTAAAAAACTAAGGGAAATACTTACGCTACTTTGCTGCATCACCCTTTCCTCTTCAAGGGATAAACCAACGCAGTGCTCAAGAGGTAGCAAGAAGGATTTCTGGTGCCGTTGCCGGGGAGTCTACGCACAAGTCTAGACATACCAAGTACCCATCACAAACTCTTATCCCTCGCATTACATTATTTTCCATTTGCTTCTCGTTTTCCTCTCCCCCACTTCACCCTTGTCATTTTATTCGCCCTTCTTCCGTTCGTCCTTTTGTTTGCTCGTGTTGCCATGTGCCTTCTTTATGCTTGCATCTTCGCTTGCTGAAAATCTATTGATATGGATCCACTTAAAGTGTTCTACTTGGATCATCTTCGATCCATATGCGCTCGTGCTGAAAACCCCAACTAGCCTAGTTGATGGGAAATCTTTAGATGAGCATGCTCATTTTGTGCGTCACCGTTTGTCTAAAAAAGGGAGACTCTTATGGGATCAAATAAACAGATTGTTGTGTTATGCTTGAAATCTTTGTGAAATTTGTGATTTTACTTGTTGCTCTAAGAACCCTAAAAAACACCTTCCCTACCTATGTGAGTTTAATGATAATGAAATCATATCTTCTTATGCAAAGGGTGTTTATAGTTACTATGATATCGAACAAATTGAAGAATTTATTGATTTTAAGGGTGCTTGTGAAGTTGCTTCTTTGATTGAAAAGTATGATATTACACTCTACGAATCTGAAATTTTTGACATACTTAAATATTTCTATGAAAACTATGCGCATAATGTCTATGTCAAAGAATTTATTGAGAGTATGACCGTTGCTTTGGAAGAAAATAATGATTTGCTTGAATCTATAGATAATGATGATTCCGATGATTGGATTGAAATTTCCCTTGATGAACATGATGCTTGCTATTCTTGTGGCCATGATGCCAATATTTATGAAGATGAATTTGCTATAGTTGCTTATGTTAAACATGAGATCATTGCTATTGCACCCATACTTGATAGTTCCTTTGATGAAAAGGAGGATTGCAATGATGTTATTATAAATTCTCTTGATGTCAATTGTGCTAATAATATGCAAAATCCTAAGCTTGGGGATGCTAGTTTTGCTATGTCTACTACTTGTTGCAATGATCCTGATTGGGGTGATTCTTCTTATGATCTTGAAAATTTATTTAAGCCCCATGATGAATATGAGATTGATAATAGTGTTTGCAATAATATTGAAAGTGGGTTTGGAAGAGTGTCAACTTTAGATCCCACATATTTGGAGAATATTCAATCTTATGGCATTTTTTAGAAAAGTGGGTTTGGAGAGGTCATGACTTTAGTTAATGATATTCAGGCATAATATCCATGATTGGATTGAAAATAGCATAAGCTTTGGGTAATTTGGCAAAGAAAAAACTAGTAGGATAAAGAACAGAACTAAAACAGATACATGTTAAACTAAGTATATTAGGCATAACAAGCATTTCATTCTTGTAGAGTAAATAATTGGTTTTTTCTTGAGTTATTTTTTTAAGGGAAAGAAGGAAAAGGCAAATTCAAAATCTTTTTTCTTCGGACTTTCCCAAACACAAAATACCTCCTTGTATTGGCACTCCCACTATTTTGGAAGAGTGTCACGCATGCATGTGGATCATGTAGATAAAATTTTATATGATAGCTATATTTTTTAATTTGAATATGATCCCACATGTAATTATTATGAGAGAGGAAAATATGGTTGGAGAAATTTTCATGTTACTAAATTACATCTCGTTATGTTGAGATTGCTATTGTTTCTCACTTCTTCCTTGCATATTCTAATATTTGCTTGTCTTGATAATTTGTTTGCTTATAATATGCCTATGCATAGGAAGTATGTTAGACTTAGATATGTTTGTCACATGTTCTATGATGCTCTCTTGGCGCTTCAGTTCTTGTCTTTCATGTGAGCATCATTAAAATTATCAATGCCTAGCTAAAAGGCTTTAAAGAAAAGCGCTTGTTGGGAGACAACCCAATATTTTTACTTGCTTTTATTCAATAAATATTTTATCTAGATTCTGGTTAGATGTGTTTTTATGTTTTAATTAGTGTTTGTGCCATAAACCTATAGGATCTTCTTGGTTAATAGTTATTTGATCTTGCTGAATATTCCAGAAACTTTCTGTTCATGAAAACAATTGTTAAAAATCACCAGAACATGAAAAAATACTGATTCCAATTGCAGTAGATCAATAAACAAATTATCTAGGTCTTCCTATGTTGGTAGATTTTTCTGAGTTACATAAGTTTGCGTTAGATACAGATTACTATAGACTGTTCTGTTTTTGACAGACTCTGTTTTTCGTGTGTTGTTTGCTTATTTTGATAAATCTATGGATAGTGATAAGTTTATGAACCATAGAGAAGTTGGAATAAAGTAGGTTTAACACCAATATAAATAAAGAATGAGTTCATTACAGTACCTTGAAGTGGTGTTTTGTTTTCTTTCGCTAACGGAGCTCATGAGATTTTCTGTTAAGTTTTGTGTTGTGAAGTTTTCAAGTTTTGAGTAAAGATTTGATGGTTCATGGAACAAGGAGTGGAAAGAGCCTAAGCTTGGGGATGCCCAAGGCACCCCAAGGTAAATCCAGGACACCAAAAAACCAAAGCTTGGGGATGCCCCGGAAGGCACCCCCTCTTTTGTCTTCGTCCATCGGTAACTTTACTTGGAGCTATATTTTTATTCACCACATGATATGTGTTTTGCTTGGAGGGTCTTGTATGATTTGAGTCTTTGTTTTTAGTTCAACACAATCATCCTTTCTGTACACACCTTTTGGGAGAGACACACATTAGTCGGAATTTATTAGAATACTCTTTGTGCTTCACTTATATCTTTTGAGTTGTATAGTTTTTGCTCTAGTGCTTCACTTATATCTTTTAGAGCACGGCGTTAGTTCTATTTTACAGAAATATTTGTTCTCTCATGCTTCACTTATATTATTTTGAGAGTCCTTTAGAACAGCATGGTAGTTTGCTTTGATTATAAAATTAGTCTTAATATGATAGGCATCCAAGTTTAGTATAATAAAAACTTTCATATAAGTGCGTTGAATACTAAGATAAGTTTGATACTTGATGATTGTTTTGAGATATGGAGATAGTGATATTAAAGTCGTGCTAGTTGAGTAGTTGTGAATTTGAAAAATACTTACGTTGAAGTTTGCAAGTCTCGTAGCATGCACGTATGGTAAACGTTGTGTAACAAATTTGAAACATGAGGTGTTCTTCGATTGTCATCCTTATGAGTGGCGGTCGGGGACTAGCGATGCTCTTTTCCTACCAATCTATCCCCCTAGGAGCATGCGCATAGTGCTTGGTTTTTGATGACTTGTAGATTTTTGTAATAAGTATGTGAGTTATTTATGACTAATGTTGAGTCCATGGATTATACGCACTCTCGACCTTCCATCATTGCTAGCCTCTTCGGTACCGTGCGTTGCCCTTTCTCACCTTGAGAGTTGGTGCAAACTTCGCCGGTGCATCCAAACCCCGTGATACGATATGATCTATCACACATAAACCTCCTTATATCTTCCTCAAAATAGCCACCATACCTACCTATTATGGCATTTCCATAGCCATTCCGAGATATATTGCCATGCAACTTTCCACCATTCCGTTTATTATCACACGTATCATCATTGTCATATTGCCTTGCATGATCATGCAGTTGACATCGTATTTGCGGCAAAGCCACCATGCATATTTTTATACATGTCACTCATGAGTCATTGTCCATCCCGGTACACCGCCGGAGGCATTCATATAGAGTCGTATTTTTTTCTAGTATCGAGTTGTAATATTGAGTTGTAAGTAAATAAAAGTGTGATGATCATCATTATTAGAGCATTGTCCCAAATAAAAAAAGAGAAAGGCCAAAAAAAAGGGAAGGCCCAAAAAAATATAAAAAGGGGCAATGCTACTATCCTTTCCTTCCACACTTGTGCTTCAAAGTAGCACCATGATCTTTATGATAGAGAGTCTCTTTTTTTGTCACTTTCATATACTAGTGGGAATTTTTCATTATAGAACTTGGCTTGTATATTCCAACAATGGGCTTCCTCAAATGCCCTAGGTCTTCGTGAGCAAGCAAGTTGGATGCACACCCACTTAGTTTCTTTTGTAGAAATTTCATATATTTATAGCTCTAGTGCATCCGTTGCATGGCAATCCCTACTCCTTGCATTGACATCAATTGATGGGAATCTCCCTAGCATGTTGATTAGCCGCGTCAATGTGAGACATTCTACTTTTTTGTCTTCTCCACACAACCCCCATCATCATATTCTATTCCACCCATAGTGCTATATCCATGGCTCACACTCATGCATTGCATGAAAGTTGAAAAAAGTTTGAGATTACTAAAGTATGAAACAATTGCTGGCTTGTCATCGGGGTTGTGCAAGATGAGAGCATTCTTGTGTGACGAAAATGATGCATGACCAAACAATATGATTTTGTAGGGATGAACTTTCTATGGCCATCTTATTTTGAGAAGACATAATTGCTTAGTTAGTATGCTTGAAGTATTATTATTTTTATGTCAATATTAAACTTTTATCTTGAATCTTTCGGATCTGAACATCCATGCAACATTAAAGAAAATTACATTGAAGAATATGCTAGGTAGCATTCCACATCAAAAATTCTGTTTTTATCATATACCTACTCGAGGACGCGTAGGAATTAAGCTTGGGGATGCTTGATACGTCTCCAACGTATCTATAATTTTTGATTGCTCCATGCTATTATATATTCTGTTTTGGATGTTTAATGGGCTTTATTATACACTTATATATTATTTTTCGGACTAACCTATTAACCCAAGGCCCAGTGCAAATTGTTTTTTTCCTTATTTCAGTGTTTCGCAGAAAAAGAATATCAAACGGAGTCCAAACGGAATGAAACCTCCGGGAGCGTGATCTTTGGAACAAACGTGATCCAGAGGACTTGGAGTGGACGTCAAGCAATCAACGAGGAGGCCACGAGGCAGGGGCACGCCTACCCCTCTGGGCGCGCCCTCCACCCTCGTGGGCCCCTCATGGCTCCGCCGACCTACTTCTTCCTCCTATATATACCTACGTACCCCGAAACCATCCAGGAGCACCACGAAAACCTATTTCCACCACCGCAACCTTCTGTACCATTGAGATCCCATCTTGGGGCCTTTTCTGGCGCTCCGCCGGAGGGGGCATCGATCACGGAGGGCTTCTACATCAACACCATAGCCTCTCCGATGATGTGTGAGTAGTTTACCACAGACCTTCGGGTCCATAGTTATTAGCTAGATGGCGTCTTCTCTCTCTTTGGATCTCAATACAAAGTTCTCCTCGATCTTCTTGGAGATCTATTTGATGTAACTCTTTTTGTAGTGTGTTTGTCGAGATCCGATGAATTGTGGATTTATGATCAAGATTATCTATGAACAATATTTGAATCTCCTCTGAATTCTTTTATTTATGATTTGTTATCTTTGCAAGTCTCTTCTAATTATCAGTTTGGTTTGGCCTACTAGATTGATCTTTATTGCAATGGGAGAAGTGCTTAGCTTTGGGTTCAATCATGCGGTGCTCGATCTCAGTGATAGTAGGGGAAACGACATGTATTGTATTGTTGCCATCGAGGATAAAAAGATGGGGTTTATATCATATTGCTTGAGTTTATCCCTCTACATCATGTCATCTTGCCTAATGTGTTACTCTGTTCTTATGAACTTAATACTCTAGATGCATGCTATAGCGGTCGATGTGTGGAGTAATAGTAGTAGATGCAGGCAGGAGTCGGTCTACTTGTCACGGACGTGATGCCTATATACATGATCATGCCTAGATATTCTCATAACTATGCTCAATTCTATCAATTGCTCGACAGTAATTTGTTCACCCACCGTAATACTTATGCTCTTGAGAGAAGCCACTAGTGAAACCTATGGCCCCCGGGTCTATTCTCCATCATATAAGTTTACATCAATTTTATTTTACGTTCTTTACTTTTAATCTTTATCATAAAAATACCAAAAATATTATCTTATCATCTCTATCAGATCTCACTTTTGCAAGTGGCCGTGAAGGGATTGACAACCCCTTTATAGTGTTGGTTGCAAGGTTCTTATTTGTTTGTGTAGGTATGAGGGACTTGCGTGTGGCCTCCTACTGGGTTGATACCTTTGTTCTCAAAAACTAAGGGAAATACTTACGCTACTTTGTTGCATCACCCTTTCCTCTTCAAGGGAAAAACCAATGCAGTGCTCAAGAGGTAGAAGTTGGCGAGCGCCAGGAGAGAGTTATGAGGGTCGGGACGATGATCGGGCCGAAGTTTGGCAAGGTTTGGCAGGCGGGGAAGCGATCACGCGAGCAACAGAGGCACGGGCGCGACGCAGAGCGCGTCGGTCGTTTGCCAGCACGCCTGGACGAACGCGGTCACCGCGTGAACTCTGACCTCAGGCCGAGCTAAGCCTAAACTTCATGTCTGGCGTGTAGTCTGTGGTAGATTGAGAGGTTACCACACTTTGGTTTGAGCTCTGGCGCAGTAACATGGATTTCAACTTCCTGGTAAGTTTCTGGACAGTAACTTTGAGAGCTTACTGTGGTCAAAATACTGAGAGTTGGGACCTGGGCTTTGGAGGCTAGCAATCATCTACTAAGGTGATGATGCACAAGAAAATTCAGCCACAATTGAGCAAGTAAAATGGTAGTTGCTGTAGAAACTACCATTTCTGTCCAGAACAGAAAATATTTTCTGTAACAAAAATATTCCAAAAAGTGATGAAATATTTTTGCTCGGGAAGGTGCCCTAGGGTTCAAAGAATAATTGGGAATTTTCTCAGATTTTTGTGGGAAAGAAAATTGGGATTGCTTTGGAACACAAGGGGCTAGTGAGGGTTTTAGAGAGAAAATGAATATTTTTCTTTAGAGAAAAATATTCATTATATTATTTTGAGATGGATCAGAGAATAAATGATGGCTTAGGGAGAGAAATAAGTCACTTGGGTGAAAGTCAAAGGGTACCCAAGTGTATGTGCCTAGTTGTTGTAGGTTTTGTGCTTGACAAATTAACCGCTAGGTTTATTCTGCATTTGTTCAAGCCTAAACCGTAATTATTTTATAGCGCCTATTCACCCCCTTCTAGGCGACATCCTTGATCTTTCACTGACATTGTGTACCATCGGGTCCAGAGGAGTGCGCTGTGGTGGTGGTCATGGAGATGTCGGCGCCAGGCAATTAGGCGATGCCCATAGTGTTGGATGACAGCAAACCAGTGTCACTGAGAATGCTCTGAACCCATCGGGTCCAGAGGAGTACGCCGTGGTGATGGTCATGGAGATGTCGGCGCCAGGCAATTAGGCGAGCCCATGGTGTTGGATGACAGCGAAGTGGTGTCACTGAGAAGCAAGAGGTTGTAGGCGAGGGACGTGCAGCTGCCTCATCGCCCTCCCCACCTCCCCCGTCACTTCTGCAAGGAACAAAAAATAAACACGGAGATTTAAAGTCTCTTGCATTTATCGGTTATTAGTAAAAAATCAAAGTGATTCTCTTGAAAAAATATGAGATTGTCTAGTTAAAACATGTGTAAATGTGAGTGCAAAAATACATTCAACACTGCTAGTTATGTTCAAAATTTTCCCTAAAGTTGTAGATGAAAGAGTAAAACCACCCATGAAGAAACCGATATCAGATAGCTAAAATGCATTTACCAAAGGTAGGAATATTATGGATGGGGTCATGTCTATACATGAAAGCATACATGTACAGAAGGATGAACAACAAGGGTTGTCCTTAAGCTGGATTTTGAAAAAGCTTATGACATGGTGAACTAGAATTTCCTTTTCGATGGCCTAAGAGAAAGATGATTCGATGGACAGTGGATGTGTTGGTTTTAGACTATGGTGAAATGGGGTACTCTTAAGTGTGAAAATAAATGATATCATTGGTAGAAATTTTGATAGCTTCAGAGGTGTGAGGCAGGGGGAGCCTTTGTCTCATTTCCTCTTCAATATTGCTGCAAACTACCTACAAATATTGGCACAAGTGGCTCAAGTAAAGGAGTGGATCACTGACTTGATACCTCGTATTATTGATAAAGGTGTGGCAGTCCTGGCATAAGTTGATGGTACTATTTTCTTTATGCAAGATAGTACAGAATATGCCAGGGATATGAAAATTGTTGTTGTATCTGTTTGAGAATATGTCTAGTTTGAAAATCAACTTCCAAAAAAGTGAGGTGGTCATGGTGTCGCACGATGATGAGAAATGTCAGTTATATGTTGATATGTTGAATGGATAGGTAGTCTCATGGCCTGTAAAATACCTAGGCGGTCCATGTTTCTAGAACTAGACTATATGTGAAAAATTGGGTATATATTGTTGGATGCATGTATAAAAGACTGGATCATTGGGAAGCAGGTACTTTCTCTATGAGAGAGAGATTGACTAGGATAAACACATGGTTAACTAGTATGCATGTGTTTGCTTCTCCATGTGCATATTTCCAGGAACTAATGTAGGGAGAACGAAGAAGGCCATTAAGATTCTTTTCTCGCAAGATGGTAATGTTAAGAAAAAGTATCATATGGTTAGATGGCCTATGATTTGTAGACCCATGAAAATGGAGGATTGAGCATTAAGAATTAGAAAATATTCATTAATAGCAAGTTGTGTAAATGGTGGTGGAACTTGAAGAGCAAAGACGAGATGCGGCAAGAAATTGTTAGGAAAAATATAATATTATAAATGGAGTGCAACAATTAAAATTTACCTCCCGAGACTCCCCCTGCTGGTCTAATTTGTTGAAGATTAAGAAGTTGTATGTTAAGGGCAGATCTATGGTGGCGGGGAATGGTAGACAAACTGATTTTCGGGAGGATACTTAGATTGGTACTTGTAACATCCCAAAATTCTAAATCAAGATGTATCTTGATATAGATTTGATGATCCTAAGTGCAATGAAACTGATGACACTATATTATGAATAATAGGGTCATTTTTCATAGCAAAAAAGGAGTTTACAATCCACATAAAATAGATATAACAAGAGCAAGTTTCACAAAGGATCTGAATATGACAGAACCATTGACGAAGAGCATGCCACAAGCAAAGCATGAGATAACACCGGATAGCCATGAGTGTTAAAAATAATACGCAAGTAGATTATTGACTCTAGTGCAAGTGGGAGTCTATTGGAAGTACGACCTAGAGGCAATAATATTGTATTATTATATTTTCGTGTTCATGATTAAGAGTTTATATTCTATGCTATAACTTCTATGATCTTGGAACATCCGATCTAGTGGAAAACTCATATGCACGTGTGGAACGATAAACGGTAAAATAAGATTCCTAGTCTCGCCTCTAAGACAAGCTCAAGTGTTGTTCGTGATCACGTTTCCCGGATCTTGAGATATCGTTAAGTGTAAGGATAGTCTCAAAACAACATTGAGTGTATGTCATTAGAAGAATGATCATATTGAATCGACTCAGACTTGTTTGTTATACTTTGAGATAATATCATCATAAGTCAATTGCTAATAACACGGAATGTTAATGTGTCCTTAGTTCCTTGGACCATGAGAATATTGTAGTTTCTTCTTACAATACGATAATCTTTGGGGTTTCTCAAACGTCATCTGTAACTCAGTAATCATAACGACAACATACAGGTTTATCAAAAAGTTTGACAAGGGACACGATAACTCGAGAGTGGAATTTGCTCCTCCGATGATGGAGATATATTCTTAGGGCCCTCTTGGTGTGACGTCATCCATCATCATCTGGCCAGACACAGGTGACAACATCACGGGGATGTCGGAACATGTCAAAGAGAAAGAAGAACAAAACCGGTAAAGAGGAAACCGGTATAGTGAGCATGTGTATGAATCAAGAGGATACCGATATATCTCACCTCGTGTTTTGCAATGTATCGTGAAGCAAAAAACCAAAGGTTCACTTGAAATGTCATTCGTACAATCAAAGGGATCGATATGGACATCCACGGTTTAGCTATTGGTCATTCAACAAAGGGGTTTCATTCATGCTTATGATTTACCGAAGCTACGGGGTCACAAGCTTAAGGTAACCATGATCTGCTGAGTGTTAGTAGGACGAGAGTATTGAGGATTTATTTGTGAAATTGTTTCATTAATATTCGGAATAGTTTCCAGAGGAACCGGAAGTGTTTCGGGTTCACCGGAAGGGTTCCAGAGTTTATCGGGCGATACCAGGTATTACCGATAAATAATATATAGGCAGAAAATGTTCCTGGTGGTGTTAAATTAATAATAATGAAGGAAATATGCCCTAGAGGCAATAATAAAGTTGTTATTTATATTTCCTTATATTATGATAAATGTTTATTATTCATGCTAGAATTGTATTAACCGGAAACTTAGTACATGTGGGAATACATAAACAAACAGAGTGCCACTAGTATGCCTCTACTTGACTAGCTCGTTGAATCAAAGATGGTTAAGTTTCCTAGCCATAAACATGAGTTGTCATTTGATTAACAGGGTCACATCATTGGAGAATGATGTGATTGACTTGACCCATTCCGTTAGCTTAGCACTTGATCGTTTAGTATGTTGCTATTGCTTTCTTCATGACTTATACATGTTCCTATGACTATGAGATTATGAAACTCCCGAATACCGGAGGAACACTTTGTGTGCTACCAAACATCACAACGTAACTGGGTGATCATAAAGGTGGTCTACAGGTGTCTCCGATGGTACTTGTTGAGTTGGCATAGATCGAGATTAGGATTTGTCACTCCGATTGTCGGAGAAGTATCTCTGGGCCCTCTCGGTAATGCACATCACAATAAGCCTTGCAAGAAACATGACTAATGAGTTAGTTGCGGGATGATGCATTACAGAATGAGTAAAGAGACTTGCCGGTAACGAGATTGAACTAGGTATTGAGACACCGACGATCGAATCTCGGTCAAATAACATACTGATGACAAAGCGAACAACGTATGTTGTTATGCGGTTTGAACGGTAAAGATCTTCGTAGAATATGTGGGAGACAATATGAACATCCAGGTTCCACTATTGGTTATTGACCGGAGACGTGTCTCGGTCATGTCTACATAGTTCTCGAACCCGTAGGGTCCGCACGCTTAACGTTAGGTGACGATCGGTATAATGAGTTTATGTGTTTTGATGTACCAAAGACAGTTCGGAGTCCCGGATATGATCACGGACATGACGAGGAGTCTCTAAATGGTCGAGACATAAACATTGATATATTGGACGACTATATTCGGACACCGAAAGTGTTCCGGGTGGTTTTGGAGAAAACCAGAGTGCCGGAGGGGTTACCGGAACCCCCGGGGAAGTATTGGGCCTTAGTGGGCCTTAGGGGAGAGAGAGGGAAACAGCCCAGGAGGTGGCGCGCCCCCTCCCATGGGGAGTCCGAATTGGACTAGGGGAGGGGGGCGCGGCCCCTCTTTCCCTCTCCCTCTCTTTCCTCCCCCCTTCCTCCTCCTAGTTGGACTAGGAAAGGGGGAGTCCTACTCCTACTAGGAGGAGGACTCCTCCCTCTCCTTGGCGCGCCCCAAGGCCGGCCGGCCTCCCCCCTTGCTCCTATATATACGGGGGCAGGGGGCACCCTAGAACACACAAGTTGATTGTTCCAAGCTGTGTGCGGTGCCCCCCTCCACCATATTCCACCTCGGTCATATCGTTGCAGTGCTTAGGTGAAGCCCTGCGCCGGTAGCTTCATCATCACCATCATCACGCCGTCATGCTGATGAAACTCTCCATCAACACTCTATTGGATCGTGAGTTCGTGGGACGTCACCGAGCTGAACGTGTGCAGATCGCGGAGGTACCGTACGTTCGGTACTAGGATCGTTCGATCGTGAAGACGTACGAATACATCAACCGCATTGTCATAAGGCTTCCGCTTACGGTCTACGAGGGTACGTAGACAACACTCTGCCCTCTCGTTGCTATGCATCACCATGATCTTGCGTGTGCGTAGGATTTTTTTTTTGAAATTACTACGTTCCCCAACGGTGGCATGAGAGCCAGGTTTATACGTAGATGTTATATGCACGAGTAGAACACAAGTGAGTTGTGGGCGATACTAGTCATAATGCTTACCAGCATGTCATACTTTGATTCGGCGGTATTGTTGGATGAAGCGGCCCGGACTGACATTACGCGTACGCTTACACGACACTGGTTCTACCGACGTGCTTCGCACACAGGTGGCTGGCGGGTGTCAGTTTTGTCAACTTTAGTTGACGAAACATCGTTGTGGTTTTCATGCGTAGGTAAGAATGGTTCTTGCTCAGCCCGTAGCAGCCACGTAAAACTTGCAACAACAAAGTAGAGGATGTCTAACTTGTTTTTGTAGGGCATGTTGTGATGTGATATGGTCAAGACATGATGCTAAATTTTATTGTATGAGATGATCATGTTTTGTATCGGAATTATCGGCAACTGGCAGGAGCCATATGGTTGCCACTTTATTGTATGAAATGCAATCGCCATGTAATTGCTTTACTTTATGACTAAGCGGTAGCGATAGTCGTAGAAGAAATAGTTGGCGAGATGACAACGATGCTACGATGGAGATCAAGGTGTCGGGCCGGTGACGATGGTGATCATGACGGTGCTTTGGAGATGGAGATCAAAGGCACAAGATGATGATGGCCATATCATATCACTTATATTGATTGCATGTGATGTTTATCTTTTATGCATCTTATTTTTCTTAGTTCGGCGGTAGCATTATAAGATGATCTCTCACTAAATTTCAAGGTACAAGTGTTCTCCCTGAGTATGCACCGTTGCGAAAGTTCGTCGTGTCAAGACAACACGTGATGATCGGGTGTGATAAGCTCTACGTTCACATACAACAGGTGCAAGCCAGTTTTGCACACGCAGAATACTCGGGTTAAATTTGACGAGCCTAACATATGCAGATATGGCCTCGGAACACTGAGACCGAAAGGTCGAGCATGAATCATATAGTAGATATGATCAACATAGTGATGTTCACCATTGAAAACTACTCCATCTCACATGATGATCGGACATGGTTTAGTTGATATGGATCACGTGATCACTTAGATGATTAGAGGGATGTCTATCTAAGTGGGAGTTATTAAGTAATTTGATTAATTGAAGTTTAATTTATCATGAACTTAGTACCTGATAGTATCTTGCATGTCTATGTTGTTGTAGATAGATGGCCCGTGCTATTGTTTCGTTGAATTTTAATGCGTTCCTAGAGAAAGCTAAGTTGAAAGATGATGGTAGCAACTACACGGACTGGGTCCGTAACTTGAGGATTATCCTCATTGCTGCACAGAAGAATTACGTCCTGGAAGCACCGCTAGGTGCCAAACCTCTTCTTGAGAGCAACGCCAGATGTTATAAACGTCTGGCAGAGCAAAGCTGATGACTACTCGATAGTTCAGTGTGCCATGCTTTACGGCTTAGAATCGGGACTTCAACGATGTTTTGAATGTCATGGAGCATATGAGATGTTCCAGGAGTTGAAGTTAATATTTCAAGAAAATGCCCGGATTGAGAGATATGAAGTCTCCAATAAGTTCTACAGCTTCAAAATGGAGGAGAATAGTTCTGTCAGTGAGCATATACTCAAAATGTCTGGGTATAACAATCACTTGATTCAGCTGGGAGTTAATTTTCCGGATGATAGTGTCATTGACAGAATTCTTCAATCAGTGCCACCAAGCTACAAGAGCTTCGTGATGAACTATAACATGCAAGGGATGGATAAGACAATTCCCGAGCTCTTCGCAATGCTAAAGGCTGCGGAGGTAGAAAACAAGAAGGAGCATCAAGTGTTGATGGTCAGCAAGACCACCAGTTTCAAGAAAAAGGGTAAAGGGAAGAAGGGGGATTTCAAGAAGAACGACAAGCAAGTTGCTGCTCAAGTGAAGAAGCCCAAGTCTGGACCTAAGCCTGAGACTGAGTGCTTCTACTGCAAAGGAACTGGTCACTGGAAGTGGAACTGCCCCAAGTATTTGGCAGATAAGAAGGATGGCAAGGTGAACAAAGTATATGTGATATACATGCTATCGATGTGCACCTTACTAATGCTCGCAGTAGTGCCTGGGTATTTGATACTGGTTCTGTTGCTAATATTTGCAACTCAAAACAGGGACTACGGATTAAGCGAAGATTGGCTAAGGACGAGGCGACGATGCGCGTGGGAAATGGTTCCAAATTCGATGTGATCGTGGTCGGCACACTACCTCTACATCTACATTAGGGATTAGTTTTAGACCTGAATAATTGTTATTTGGTGCCAGCGTTGAGCATGAACATTATATATGGATCTTGTTTGATGCGAGACGGTTATTTGTTGTTCTATTTATATGAGTAATATCTTTTATGGTCATGCACCCTTGAAGAGTGGTCTATTTATATTGAATCTCGATAGTAGTGATACACATATTCATAATATTGAAGCCAAAAGATGCAGAGTTGATAATGATAGTGCAACTTATTTGTGGCACCGCCGTTTAGGTCATATTGGTGTAAAGCGCATGAAGAAACTCCATTCTGATGGACTTTTGGAATCACTTGATTATGAATCAATTGGTACTTGCGAACCATGCCTCATGGGCAAGATGACTAAAACTCCGTTCTCCGGAACAATGGAGCAAGCAACAGATTTGTTGGAAATCATACATACCGATGTATGTGGTCCGATGAATGTTGAGGCTTGTGGCGGGTATCATTGTTTTCTCACCTTCACCGATGATTTGAGCAGATATGTGTAACGACCTGACCCGAATGGATCAAGTCTCTGTGCTTAAGTGTCATCCCTGGATCGGTATGCTGACACACACAGTTGGATTTATAACAGAGGTAAATCACATGTATAAATAACGTAAAAACTATTACCTCAATCCAAATAGCGGAAGTAACAAGGTTGTGGATTCCCATCAACACCAACGGCAAAGTTGAGTGTAGAAATCGTAACCCTAACGTATCACTTACTCGTCGTCTGAAAAGTCTGCAACATGAAAAGTTGCAGCCCGAAAACGGGTCAGCACATGGAATATGCTGGCAATGTAACACATAGAGAATAATGAAATAATAAGCTATACTACATGCATATATGGCAGGTGGAAAGCTCTATGGTTACAGTTTTTGTGAAAAGCCAATTTTTCCCTACTGCAAAGGAAAAAAATTATTTAACTATCATGGTGGTTGTTGAACATTGAGAATGGTTGACAGCATCCTCAATCCCAATTAAAAGTACTCATTAAAACCCAACAATATTAATTAGAAGTAACATGATGAGATTCACATTATAATCCAAGTACTAGATACTCAAGATGTCCATGACCGGGGACACGGCTAACCATGATTAGTTTATACACTCTGCAGAGGTTTGTGCACTTTTCCCCACAAGACTCGATCTCCTCCGTTTGATTTCTCGCACTACATGGTGTTTGAGAAACGGATGACCGAGACATAGTCTTTCAGAAGCGCTAGCACCTTACGTTTGGGTAGACCGTACCAACCTACAACCCCTACATCAGCTAGTCTACTCGTAAGAGTTCACACGACTTAGTCAACTATGCTAGAGCCCATAGTAGCATGTGGCTGCACACGGAAGTTTCTAGCATGAATAATCTCATGATCCCTTTGAGCCTGGGTGGCGGTCCGAAGAAATACAGGCAAGTCCTGATAGAAACCAGGTGCCTCAATCCACCCAGATGTGTGTTTAAGTTGCCACCTTAAATAAACCATTAATTTAACAATCTCACTTATGTCACGGAATACACTCACCCAATCCACGTCTACTAGCATAGCATTGCATAATAAGCAAACGTAGAAGTAACTCCCAAGGGTTTGATAATAAACAGGTAATAGGTACTACCTCAACTACTTCCCATCCCACAATTTAATTAGATCCTAATCATGCAATGTTTGAGGATAGATCTAATGCATAAAAACTGGGTATGAAAAGTATATGATCAAAGTGTTACTTGCCTGCAATGTTGATGAAGATGATTCGCACTCAAAACTCTTGATAGTTCTACTCGTCACACTCCGGTCAATCTATCGTAATCAACCAATAGTAGCCACACATAAGCAATCACTCAAAACATCGGACCGAATGAAGAAAACGATTCAGAAAACATCAAAACCAAGCAAATAACTCTTGCAACATAAAACAATTTCTAATAGTACCAAAATTATGTGAATTTGGCCTTATCAGAAAGTTTATGTCAAGAACTTTAATTTGCAAAAAGAATCAACTGAATCGGAGTTACGAAACTCAAGTTATGATCAAACGAAGTTCAAATTCAAATCTGATCTAATTCAAATTTTAAACTTTCAAAAACATGTTTGAGTTGGATTACTGGATAGAGGAGATCGTAATGAAGAAGTGGGCGTTGGTTTCGTTGAATTTGGACTAACGAGTAAAAAGTTATAGCCGTTTGAAGTACATGGGCTAAATTGTAAATAAAACATCTACAAAGAAATCCCTGATTAAAACTAACAGAAAAAGAAAAGAACTAAATAAGAACGTTCGCTGCCGAACGTTTAACTAACGAATCCGTTCGCTGTGAAGACCTAACCAGCGAACGTTCTCGAAATAACTATGCTAAAAAGAAAAACCGATCTAATAAAATCAAACCGAACTAAAAGGAAAAAAAACCTAAAAATAAAATAAACCGGGTCGGTTTGTACCGTTCATGGTGGTTTGCCGTCGAAAACCAGCGGCGGTTGGCGACGGACTCCGGCGAGGGCGGTGCGGCTCCGGCGAACTCGGGGACGGTGGTGGCGGCGGAGCAGCTGGGGAGGGGCGGCACGGCGAGGGGAAGACGATGGCAGCGTCGGCGGTGGTCGAGGGAGGCAGAACATGGCACGGCGGCGGCGGCAGTTCTCGTCGGAGGCGGAACTCCGGCGAGGGCGGCGGTGACGCTCGGGGAGGAGAGGAACGGGGCCCCGGGCCTCGGGTTTTAAAGGAGGGGGCGAGGGGCTTGCGTGGAGAAGGGGCAGGAGGAGACCGGGCGGCGCACGACGTCCATGGCGGCGGCGCTGCGTACGGCGGACGGAGTCCGCCCGCGGTCAGGGAAGCACGGAGCTGGGCTGGGCCGTGGCCTAGCTTGGAGCTGGGCCGGCCCAGTTCGGCGGAGGGAATTAAAAAAAACATTTTCCAGATGAATAAAATAAACAAAAACTTATAAAATAAAAATACAACTGTCGGGGAAGCTGATCCACGAACACCTATGGGACCGGCGGACCGAGCCCCTTTCGGTTTGGCGGGGGGCGGAGATCGCACGAAGAGCGGATCGAGGCGAAGCACACGAGCAGTTTACCCAGCTTCGGAGCTCTCCGGAGAGATAACACTCCTACTGCTCCATGTCTGAGTTGTATTGTGTTCTTGCTCGAGAGCGCTGAGTGCTACAGTACACTCTAACCGCTAATGAGGCTGAGCGTGACTGTCTTCGAACCCCCCTCTACGTTGCGCATGGGCCTCCTTTTATATGCTCAAGGGGTCTCCGACAGGTGGCAACGTAGTCAAGGGTAAAAATGGAAAATGAGTTGCGGTTGGTACAACTACTTGTACAGTGTATCATACCTAACCCTGATGGCAGGGGACAAAGGCATTAAATGCCCGTCTACGTCGCTCAAACAGTGCAAACAGGGACCGTCAGGGGCGCCACCGCTTGCCACGATGGCAATCTTGTCAGCGTCGCTTGCCACCGCGCTCGCTGCCAAGACAGACCTCTTGCCACGCGCGCCTGGAAAGGTCCCAGGGCGACACGTTGGTGGATGTGCTGGAGCGCATGTACAGATTGGTAGTTTGCCGCGGCAAGCGCCTTGCTGCGGTCGTTGTCTTGTCGCGTCCAGAAGCTTGTCGCTCGTCGGGCCTTGCCGGGACGCGTGGCGCGTCGCGGCAAGTTCCTTGAGATGCCTTGGTTTGCCTTCCCGGCAAGCTCCTCTTGCCGGGGCCTTGTCTCCTTGGCTTGAATACTGCCTTCCCGGCAAGCTCCTCTTGCCGGGGCCTTGAATACTTTGTTCTTGAATGGCTCCAAAGGAACCATGGAGGACCTTGGCGGTCACCCGGCAAGCCTTGCCGCGGGGTGCTGCAACTGCCCGTGCACAAGTTCGGGATACTAGGGTACCCCTACTCTAGTACACCGACAACAACCTAGGCATATAATATATCAAAATTTTCAGAAAATTATTTTCTATGACGTGAACATTTTTATTGTAACATCCCAAATTTCCTATTTGGAATGTTTTACAATTATAGATAAGCATCCTATGCATCCTGTTTGAATTTGAATGCCATTTGAAGTTTCAGAGAATTTTGAGTTTTGGATTTGAATTTCAAACTTTGGCATGTGGGAAACATTTCAAAAACTAAGCCTGATAAATACTTGATCAAAAGTATGAGAGGAGCAAACATGACACTCCAAAAATATCAGAAGAAAACATTGCCAAAAGATTTGGATTCAAATCTGAAATTTATTTGAATTTGAAAAAAATAGATTTTTATGAAGTTTGGATTTTGCCTTTGGAAAAATGTTCAAATGAAAGGGAATATTCCCCTGATCATTTTGGTATATATATACCCTATATAAAATATTTATAGATATTGTTTTACTTTTGTTTTTGTTTTATTTAAAAAAATAAAGAAAAACCCCAGGCGCCAGCCAAACCACCCAGAGCAGCCAGCCAAGAGCCCCAGCCTTTGGCCCAAGCCAGTGCCAGCCCAATCCCAGCCAGCCAGCGAGCCGAGCCGCCCAGCTCAATCCCCTCGCACCCCCTCTTGAAACCCCGGGCTTGATCGACCGCCTCGCCGCCCCTCCCTCTCTCTCGTGACCCATGGGCCCCGCCTCTTCTTCCCCTCGCCCACGAGCGCCACTCATGGAGGATCGCGGATCGAAGAATCCGGGATCCCGATCGCCTGATCGACCCAAAGCCGCCCGACCCCAGGCTATAAAAGCCGAGCCCGCCGCACCCATTCCCCCCTAGCCTCGCGGACCCCTCTCCCTCTCTCCCGAGCTCACGGAGACCAGAGCTCGCCACCGCCAAAGTCGCCGCCGTCGCCACCCTAGTCCACCCGACCACCCCGACCCCACCAACCACTCCCGTGCTCCCCAAGCATCCTCCCGACGACTCATGGAGCTCCCGATGCTCAAGCCCCGACGACTCGCCGCCCGCCCTGCCGTCGCCGAGTCCGAAAGCCGCCGAAAACACCCCCCGTCCGATCTTAAATCAATGGCTAGGATTAGAACCCCCGAAGGGGTAGGTTTTATTTAGAAAACCGGCCGGTTCAATCGGTTTATTTTTTAGTTAGGTTTATTTTTTTTAGGCCCGGTTCGTTTTAGTTAACCCTAGAGCCCGTTAGGCTATCTAACGCACAGGGCACAGTATAGGCCCATTAGGCCTTTTTCTTTTATTTTGATTTTCTGTTTTAGCCGAATAGTTTCTGTTTTCAAAAATTTATATCTTTTATTATGTTTAATATTTTTAGATGATTCTTTTTTTGTTGGATTGCAAATTTTATGTAGTTTCTGTAGAATATATATTTAGCTATGTTAAAAATAATTAAAATTGCTTTATTTTAGTTTTGGTCAGAATAGTAAATCTGCTATAACTTTAGTTAGAAAAATTATTTTTGCATGATTCTTTTTGTCACCACTTTATTTTGACATTGCCAAACCCTAGAAATTAACTTGGGTATTTTAGGATTAATAAATAATTAGTTTTAGACAGAATCCTATTAATCCTAATTAATTAGCTAGATGCTGTTTTCCTAATATTTTAATTAGTAAATGAATTTATTTTTAACTTGTGATTAGTTATTCTAGGTTAGTTTCTGTCACTCCATTAGATGAACTTTTATTTATAATTAATAAAAGTTATAAATTATTTTCTTAATAGAAATTGGATTAGGCCTAAAATGAGTTTTATAATAGCTTTTAATTAATTCTTTTTGCTCCTAGTTGCTTAGTGAAACCTTTTCTGTTAAGTTAACTTAAAAGCATGATTAGGTTATATTAAGGAATTTTGTTATATAAAAACTATTTTAGTTATTGTTTGGAGTAGGGAAAAACTTTGAATTGGTTTCTTTGAGTTTTCCTTTTGGATTTGGTTTTGGTTGTTTTGTTATGTTATGTTACTTTTGTTATGTTGTGTGATCCTATTGCTTTGTGCTTATTGTGTTATTGTTTGTCTCGGTAGAGTTTCCGAGTCTGAGCTTGCTACTCGACTCTTTAGCTTACGAGGATCATCGACAAGGCAAGTTTTGATCATGTTATTTCTATACCTATGTTTTTGTGCATTAGTAGTTGTCACCACCCACCATGCATGCAGTAGTGAAATCTTGAAGTCATTAAACTTGAGTAGTATCATGTGGTAGGATGAACAAATCCCTTGTTACCATGACCCGGGGCGTAGTAGTTACTTTGCTATGCTCGTGACGGGATTTGGGATGAGTGAAATTCATAAGCAAGATGTGAGAGTCAATGATGATGATAACCCCATGAACTACAATGATCAAGATGGACTTGGAAAATCACTCTTTGGGTGGAGGGCGGTTGACGGCACCTGGAGCACCAGTGGTGGCGGGATGCATGGAGAAGCGCCATGACATCCTGCGGAAAGCTTCACCCAGCCACGAAGAGAAGGATGGATGGCCCATGACCGAAGCTTACTGTGCAGCCGCAAGCCATTATGGGCTCTGGCTGGGTTGACCCTAGTAGTGACGCTGGCTGGGCGGTACTACGAGAAGTAGACGAGCGGTAGGATTGGATGGGTACGGCGGTGGCGGAAGAACTCTTTGGAAGACCTGTTTCATTCGTCCGTCTTCAAACACCATGAAGTGCGAAGACTTTAAAGGAGGAATGATTCTTGCGGGAAAGTCGCAACCCTCTGCAGAGTTAAAGATCTAATCGATTAGCCGTGTCCCGATTACGGACATTTGAGCCTCTGGAACTTGGAAGTATTCGGATATCTCAACACTAAAACTAATGAATTAATTTGAGGGTTTTATGACTTAATAAATTGGGAGCGAGATATTGGTTGGCGGAACCATCTCAATAACTACCAACAATTGTAGTAATTTGCAAGCAAGTCCATTGTAGTAGGATAAAATTTGCTTTTCGCAAAATGATGAAACTTAGAGCTCCACAGCCAAAAATGCATATAGAGTTAGTAACTTTATTATTGTTATTCTTCATGACTTGCCACTTATTCCAAAAGCTGACCTACATGGCTGCAACGTATTATGTTGCGTAGATATATTCGATCGGGGTGAGGCTACGCTCCGCGCTTGGCGATTGCCCTTTGAGTCGGATGGACTCGCTTATCTTGACGCTTCGCAGTGTTATTAGTTTATTTCTCATGAGTTGGCCTTGAGCCAAATTTATTCTCTTGTAATAAAGACTCTATATGAGAATCGTTTAATGATATTCGGTGTGATTGAACTTTGATTACTTTATCGATGTCTTGTGAGTACCGGCATGATCTTGGGATGGTATGCAGACGAGAGATTTGACCGATTTTGGGTCAGGTCGCTCTGAGAGATGGTATCGAGCACACGCTGACCGTGGGATCGTAACCCCTAGGATCGGAAAGCCATAGCGAGACCATTTACTTTGAACCCTTTTCATTCTATAATTCCCCCTGTTCAATTCGACTCTTCTCCCTTTGCAACATTCTAGATGGCCGTCGAGTTCAACCCAGTTTGCTACGGAGTTACGCCAGCCCGATGAGGCGATGCCCTTCGAAGAAAGCTGGTCCAGATGGTGAAGCAGCTGAAGATAGCTCTACCCTCGATCACCGGAAACCCACTAATGCACTTCCGACGGACACCGCTCTGAGATTGAGGTGCATATCCTGGGAGAACCTTTGGAGGACACACGGAGCCTATCAACTTTGAGTTCACGAGTTCAAGCTGGATCATCGGAAGGGACGTGGCGATCTACGAGCACTTGGACATCTCCGAGAGGAGTGAGGCCGAGCTCGATCACTCGAGACCTCGCCATGGTTTCTCGCAGGGCAAGGAATGGAGATATCATCCGTACCATTGAGGGCGATTCCACTCTCTCAGACATCCAGGACTTGGAGTGTCTTCTCGAAAGCGGAGATTCAGACTCGCCGTAACTCGAAGACACACGGAAGCTTTTGTTCCATGAATGGGCTGGAGGAAAAGGCACGCGCAGACTTCCTTGGCCATGAGGAAGAAATCACGGACTTCATGGAGATAGTCGACGACCGAAGATGAAGCTTGCGCGATAGAAGAAAAGATGGACTTGGGAGAGGACCTTTACCCGAGTGGAGATGAAGCACCCTCGTGAGCAATGATCAGGATTTGAAGGAGTACCACCAAGGAAACCCCAAGAGGAGGCGCCACTGATGAAGACTTTTTAGTCGACCACCATGTTATCTTTTACTTTTTTTTTCGTCGATCAGTTAGGCCGATGTTTTCCCTTTGATTAGTCATGAGCTTTTGTAATCGAGTTTGAACCATGTTGAGTGGAATGAATAAATGATTGGTGTGTTTTGTTTGTGCATTCATATGGGTAGTGTATTTCTCATAGACCATTGTTCTATTCTAAACCTCTCATCCACTCCAAAACACGGATGCCTCCGAGACGTGACCTTTGGTTTCCCGCGGAGCTCACCCAGCTGCTCCAACAGCGAGAATGCACCGATGCAGCTCCTTATTCGAATCGAATAACACCGCCAACAATCCACCGCCACCGCCACCACCCACCGTGGACAACTTGACTCGATTTACGAGGTTGAATCCGCCATGTTCTCTAGTAGCACCGAGCCGATTGTGGCTGATGATTGGCTCCATAAGATCGGAAGAGAGCTAGTCACCGTTGGATGCACCGATCTTTGAGAAGGTGCGCTTTGCAGCGCATCAACCTGGATGGACCTGCAGCTTCTTGGTGGGAGAATTACACCGCCACTTTTCCCATTGGTGCCATCACATGGGATCAATTCCAGCAAGCCTTCCGCCTGCTCATGTCTCACTGGAGCCATGAGTGCGAAGAAGCGTGAGTTCCGCAACTTACGCCAGGGAACCGTCTTGTGGCACGATCGTGGATGAATCAGCAAGCTCGCTCGCTATGCCCCGATGATGTGGCCACAGATGCCGCCAAGCAGGAGAAGTTCCTTGAGGACTCAATGATGAACGAGCATGCAGCTTATTGTGGCTACCTTCAACAACTACCGGAGCTGGTAGACAAGGCCACCATTCTTGAAGGCAAGCAGCAGCAGATAGAAAGCCGCAAGCGGAAGTACAGCCAGGGAAGCACAACTCGGGAGCTCAGCGAAGCCCGCTATGCACCGTACTCGGAGGGCACACCCATCATAACCATGGAGGTCATAACCATGGAGGAAATGGGAACAACCGCAGCCAGGACAACAAGTCAGGCCATGGCAATGGCAATGGCAATGGTAATGGCAATCAGCACCGTTCTGCCCGGCTCAAAGGATCTGAGCCACATCACCGCTTCAAGTGCGGAAGACGGGCACTCGCCACCGACTGCCGGAGGCCAAGCGGAGGAATGGAAATGGCAATGGAGGCTCGATAAAGAAGCCAAATCCGTTCCCTCGTGCTCGGGTGAACCACATCGGCGTGGAGGGCGTCTATGATCAGCCGGAACATCGTGGTTGGTAAGTTTTATTGAATTCACGTTCAGTTTTGGTTCTCTTTGATTACGGTGCAACACATTCATTCATATCAAGGGTAGTTGTGGAAAAATGCGGGTTGCGCACTAGAACCCTTAGAAGCCCCTTCGCGGCAGTTCCGCAGGAGGAGAAATGATGGCGGTGTAGGCTGTCCTGCAACCCTCAACATCGGGAACCACAAATTTCCGTGGACCTCATAGTGTTGGAAACCCAGGACCTTGGATGTAATCCTAGGCATGGATTGGTTGTCAAAGTTTGAAGGAACATAGGCTGCCCGCAAGTCTATTCTGCTCACCACCGGGGAGCGAAGAGGATCAAGTATGTAGCCAGCACAGCCGGATGAATAATCAGTGCATTCCCTCACGGGAGTTGTTCAGGAGGAAGTGCGGTGGTGCAAGAATTTCCGATGTGTTTCGGAGGAATTACCAGAATGCCACCGACGAGGACATTGAATTTCTGATTGAGCTATTGCCGCAAGCACAGCCCCAATATCCAAGAGACCTTATCGGATGCCACGAATGAGTTGAAAGAGATCAAGGATCAAATAAATGAGTTATTGGAGAAAGGATATATTCGTCCAAGCTCATCACCTTGGGGAGCCCCAGTTCTTTTGGTAGAGAAGAAGGATGGGAGCTTGAGGATGGTTGTGGATTATCGTGCATTGAACGAAGTAACCATCAAGAACAAGTACCCCCTGCCGATGATCAATGACTTGTTTGATCAGCTAGTTGGAGCCAAGGTATTCTCTAAGATCGATCTTCGATCAGGGTATCATCAGTTGAAGATCCGTGAAAAGGATATACCCAAAACAGCATTCACTACCAGGTATGGCTTATATGAGTATACCGTCATGTCATTTGGATTGACTAATGCTCCTGCATACTTCATGAATTTGATGAACAAGGTGTTCATGGAGTATTTGGACAAGTTTGTCGTGGTGTTCATCGATGATATATTGATTTTTTCCAAGAGCGAGGAAGAACATAAGGAACATTTGCGACTAGTTCTGGAGAAACTTCGAGAACATCAGTTGTATGCCAAGTTCAGCAAATGTGAATTTTGGTTGAAGGAAGTTGGATTCCTCGGACATGTTATTTCAGGAGAAGGAATAGCAGTTGACCCGCCAAGGTTGAATCGACCACCAATTGGCGTCACCCACCTCGATCAAGGAGATCCGCATTTTCTCGGACTCGCGAGGATATTATCGGAGGTTCATTGAGAACTTCTCGAAGATTGCCAAGCCCATGACTGAGCTGTTGAAGAAGGAAGCCAAGTATGTTTGGACCGAGGAATGTGAAGCCAGTTTTCAGGAATTGAAGAAACGGTTGGTCACCGCTCCAAAGTTGATTTTGCGGACATACACAAGGAATACCAGGTTTATTGTGGCGCTTCTCGTCAAGGACTCGGAGGAGTATTGATGCAGGAAGGTAAGGTTGTAGCTTATGCCTCCGGACAGCTACGGCCTCATGAGATGAATTATGCCACGCATGATTTGGAGTTAGCAGTGTAGTGCATGCACTCAAGACACAGAGACATTTCCTCATCGGAAATCGTTGTGATGTCTACACAGATCACAAGAGTTTGAAATATATCTTCACGCAGAAGGAATTGAACCTCAGGCAGAGGAGATGGCTAGAGTTGATAAAGGACTATGACATGAGATTGCATTACCACCCCGGTAAAGCTAATGTTGTAGCAGATGCTTTGAGCCGTAAGAGTTATGTAAATACTCTTACAACAGGAGGATTACCCCAGGAGTTAGTCGATGACCTCAGAGATCTCCGACTGGAGATAGTTCCGCAAGGATTTGTTGCAACTCTGGAAGTTCAGTCCACCTTGACCGAAAGGATTCGTGAAGCCCAGAAGTCGGACAAGGAAATCGATGAGATAAAGCAAAAGATGGAGGAAGGAAAAGCTAAAGGATTCCGTAAGGATGAACACGGAACTATATGGTTTGAGGATCGTATTTATGTGCCCAATGATCCCGAGCTCAGGAAGCTAATTCTTGAGAGGCTCATGATTCACCATACTCTATTCACCCGGCAACACCAAGATGTACCTGGATTTGAAGCAAAGTTTACGGTGGGCGGTATGAAGAAGGACATTGCCGAGTGCGTAGCGATATGCGATATTTGCCAACGTGTTAAGGCAGAACATCGAAGCCAGCAGGGTTACTTCAACCTTTGCTGATTCCGATTGGAAATGGGAGAAACTTGGTATGGATTTCATCACAGGATTACCCAGACCCGTTCAGGTTATGATTCTATCTGGGTAGTAGTTGATCGTTTGACTAAGGTAGCTCACTTCATTCCGTGAAGACTACCTATACCAGTGCCAAGTTGGCCAAGATATACATGACCAGGATCGTATGTCCGCATGGAGTTCCGAGGAAAATCGTGTCGATAGAGGAACGCAGTTTACCTCAAAGTTTTGGAAGCGATTGCATGAAACTTTGGAGTGCGAGGCTGGAATTGATCAGCTTTCCATCCATGCAGACAGATGGATGAGACGGAGAGAGTCAACCAGATTACGGAGGACATGTTGAGAGCTTGTGTGCTAGACTATGGGTCTAGCTGGGATGATAATTTGCCATACGCAGAGTTCTCATACAACAACAGTTATCAATCCATCGAAGATGGCCCCATTCAAGCTCTATACGGAAGGAGGTGTAGAACACCATTCTTTGTGGGATAATGTTGGAGATCGATCATTTTTCGGTTCCGATCTTATCAAGGATTCGAAGAAAAGTCAAGCTGATTAGAGACAGGCTCAAGATAGCACAATCGAGACGGAAGAGTTATGCCGACGATGGCGCAAGGAAGTGACTTACGAAGTGGGAGACCGAGCATATCTTCGTGTGTCTCCACTTCGTGGGATCAAGAGGTTTGGTGTCAAGGAAAGTTAGCACCCGATTCATTGGCCCTACAAAATCCTCGAGCGACGTGGAGAAGTTGCATACAAGTTGGAATTGCGGAAGGATTGTCCGGAGTTCATGATGTCTTCCATGTTTCTCGCTTGAAGAAGTGCCATGCCGACATGGTCGATGTTCCGTTGAGAGACACGGTGCCCCTAGAGGCCATACAACAGCGGTGATCGACTTACAAGGAGAAACCCGTCCGTATTCTCGAGACCGCAAGCGAGTCACCCGCAGCAAGGTCATCAAGTTTTGCAAGGTCTGTGGAGTCACCACACCGAGGAAGAAGCCACACAGGAGCGCCAAGAAGATCTTCTTGAGATCACCCGCACCTATTGCTAGCCAACCCGAATCTCGAGGGCGAGATTCATCTTAAGGTGGTAGGTTTGTAACATCCCAAATTTCCTATTTGGAATGTTTTACAATTATAGATAAGCATCCTATGCATCTGTTTGAATTTGAATGCCATTTGAAGTTTGAGAGAATTTTGAGTTTTGGATTTGAATTTCAAACTTTGGCATGTGGGAAACATTTCAAAAACTAAGCTGATAAATACTTGATCAAAAGTATGAGAGGAGCAAACATGACACTCCAAAATATCAGAAGAAAACATTGCCAAAAGATTTGGATTCAAATCTGAAATTTATTTGAATTTGAAAAAATAGATTTTTATGAAGTTTGGATTTTGCCTTTGGAAAAATGTTCAAATGAAAGGAATATTCCCTGATCATTTTGGTATATATATACCCTATATAAAATATTTATAGATATTGTTTTACTTTTGTTTTTGTTTTATTTAAAAAATAAAGAAAAACCCCAGGCGCCAGCCAACCACCCAGCCCAGCCCAGCCAGCCAGACCCAGCGCTGGCCCAAGCCGCCTAAGCCAGCCCAATCAGCCCAGCCAGCCGAGCCGAGCCGCCCAGCTCAATCCCCTCGCCCCCCGCCGAAACCCCGAGGCTTGATCGACCGCCGCCTCGCCCTCCCTCTCTCGCTGACCCGTGGGCCCGCCCCTCTTCTTCCCCTCGCCCACGAGCGCCACTCATGGGAGGATCGCGGATCCCAAGAATCCGGATCCCGATCGCCCGATCGACCCAAAGCCGCCCGACCCCTGGCTATAAAAGCCGAGCCCGCCGCACCCCATTCCCCCTAGCCTCGCGGACCCCTCTCCTCTCTCTCCCGAGCTCACGGAGACCAGGCTCGCCACGCCAAAAAGTCGCCGCCGTCGCCACCCTAGTCCACCCGACCACCCCGACCCCACCGAACCACTCCCGTGCTCCCAAGATCCTCCCGACGACTCTCATGGAGCTCCCGACCTTCAAGCCCCGACGCACTCTCGCCGCCGCCGCCGCCGTCGCCGAGTCCGTAAGCCACTGAAAACACCCCCGTCCGATCTTAAATCAATGGCTAGGATTAGAACCCCCGAAGGGGTAGGTTTTATTTAGAAAACCGGCCGGTTCAATCGGTTTATTTTTTAGTTAGGTTTATTTTTTTAGGCCCGGTTCGTTTTAGTTAACCCTAGAGCCCGTTAGGCTATCTAACGCACAGGGCACAGTATAGGCCCATTAGGCCTTTTTCTTTTATTTTGATTTTCTGTTTTAGCCGAATAGTTTCTGTTTTCAAAAATTTATATCTTTTATTCTGTTTAATATTTTTAGATGATTCTTTTTGTTGGATTGCAAATTTTATGTAGTTTCTGTAGAATATATATTTAGCTATGTTAAAATAATTAAAATTGCTTTATTTTAGTTTTGGTCAGAATAGTAAATCTGCTATAACTTTAGTTAGAAAAATTATTTTGCATGATTCTTTTTGTCACCACTTTATTTTGACATTGCCAAACCCTAGAAATTAACTTGGGTATTTTAGGATTAATAAATAATTAGTTTTAGACAGAATCCTATTAATCCTAATTAATTAGCTAGATCTTGTTTTCCTAATATTTTAATTAGTAAATGAATTTATTTTTAACTTGTGATTAGTTATTCTAGGTTAGTTTCTGTCACTCCATTAGATGAACTTTTATTTATAATTAATAAAAGTTATAAATTATTTTCTTAATAGAAATTGGATTAGGCCTAAAATGAGTTTTATAATAGCTTTTTAATTAATTCTTTTTGCTCCTAGTTGCTTAGTGAAACCTTTTCTGTTAAGTTAACTTAAAAGCATGATTAGGTTATATTAAGGAATTTTGTTATATAAAAACTATTTTAGTTATTGTTTGGAGTAGGGAAAAACTTTGAATTGGTTTCTTTGAGTTTTCCTTTTGGATTTGGTTTTGGTTGTTTTGTTGTGTTATGTTACTTTTGTTATGTTGTGTGATCCTATTGCTTTGTGCTTATTGTGTTATTGTTTGTCTCGGTAGAGTTTCCTGAGTCTGAAGCTTGCTACTCGACTCTTTAGCTTACGAGGATCATCAACAAGGCAAGTTTTGATCATGTTATTTCTATACCTATGTTTTGTGCATTAGTAGTTGTCACCACCCCACCATGCATGCAGTAGTGAAATCTTGAAGTCATTAAACTTGAGTAGTATCATGTGGTAGGATGAACAAATCCCTTGTTACCATGACCCCGGACGTAGTAGTTACTTTGCTATGCTCGTGAGACGGGATTTGGGATGAGTGAAATTCATAAGCAAGATGTGAGAGTCAATGATGATGATAACCCCATGAACTACAATGATCAAGATGGACTTGGAAAATCACTCTTGGGTGGAGGGCGGTTGACGGGCACCTGGAGCACCAGTGGTGGCGGGATGCATGGAGAAGCGCCATGACATCCTGCGAAAGCTTCACCCAGCCACGAAGAGAAGGATGGATGCCCCATGACCGGAAGCTTACTGTGCAGCCGCAAGCCATTATGGGCTCTGGCTGGGTTGACCCTAGTAGTGACGCTGGCTGGGCGGTACTACGAGAAGTAGACGAGCGGTAGGATTGGATGGGTACGGCGGTGGCGGAAGAACTCTTTGGAAGACCTGTTTCATTCGTCCGTCTTCAAACACCATGAAGTGCGAAGACTTTAAAGGAGGAATGATTCTTGCGGGAAAGTCGCAACCCTCTGCAGAGTTAAAGATCTAATCGATTAGCCGTGTCCCGATTACGGACATTTGAGCCTCTGGAACTTGGAAGTATTCGGATATCTCAACACTAAAACTAATGAATTAATTTGAGGGTTTTATGACTTAATAAATTGGGAGCGAGATATTGGTTGGCGGAACCATCTCAATAACTACCAACAATTGTAGTAATTTGCAAGCAAGTCCACTGTAGTAGGATAAAATTTGCTTTTCGCAAAATGATGAAACTTAGAGCTCCACAGACCAAAAATGCATATAGAGTTAGTAACTTTATTATTGTTATTCTTCATGACTTGCCAGCTTATTCCAAAAGCTGACCTACATGGCTGCAACGTATTATGTTGCGAGATATATTCCGATCGAGTGAGGCTACGCTCCGCTTGGCGATTGCCCTTTGAGTCGGATGGACTCGCTTATCTTCGACGCTTCGCAGTGTTATTAGTTTATTTCTCATGAGTTGGCCTTGAGCCAAATTTATTCTCTTGTAATAAAGACTCTATATGAGAATCGTTTAATGATATTCAGGTGTGATTGAACTTTGATTACTTTATCGATGTCTTTGTGAGTACCAAATGATCTTGGGATGGCATGCAGAACCACGTAGATTTGACCGATTTTGGGTCAGGTCGCTACATTTATAGCATTAAATAAAATACACACAAATTTTAATAATTCAAACAGTGCTACTGGTCTAATAAAGTCCAATAAAAATCATTTTAAAAATACCAAAATTAATTCAAATTTATTTCTCTCCAATTTTCTGATGTAGGGAATCATGTTACCCTATTTTCTGTATTTTATTTTTGGAGAAAAATAATTTGAATAAAACTCAAATAATTCCAAATTGAAAATAAATTCAAAGGAACTTTGAATTTAATTCTTTGAAACTCCCAACTCATATTTCATATGTTTTGAAGAAGTCATTTTATCTTCGCTCGTGAAAATCATTGAGTTGCATGAAGTTTAAAAATTGGAAATATTTCCGAATGAAATTGGAATCTTTTCAAAACCCTTTTTCATTTATTTAAATGGAAGAAGTCATGTCATCTTCTCTCCAGGGTTTTGTGATGAAAAGAATTTGAATTCCCGAAGATCATAAAAGCAAAAATGAAAGCTTGGGAAAGTCCTTTTATTCCCTATCATTTAACTTTCAAAAAGTTTCAAATTCACTCACTTTCAGTCAATCAATTAGACAATCAATCAAAACTATCTATTTATTATAACATTCCAAAATTTAGAATTTTGGGATGTTACAAAACTACCACCCTTAAAATGAATCTCGTCCTCGAGATTCGGAGAGGCTAGAAAGAAATAGGTTAGGGTTTGGGGGTCTTCTCAAAATCCATCGATCATCAGGGGGTCTCGGTTGCTACCACCCTTAGAAGCATTGTTATGGTTCCATCAAAACTCATATACTCCATCCTTATCGTTGACAGTGTCGGTCTTCTCAGATCTTTAAGGATAATTCCTTCTCTGGGCTCTTCCGGTAGTGGCATAACCTTTTCCTCAATACTTTTGTCCTTTCCTCTTGGTAAGGTTATCCCGAAACTGGGTCTTCATAGCTGATAGGTCTGGCGCCAATACTAAACAACTATAGATATCTCATGGTGGTCATCAATTTATGGTTTGTCCTGCAGAAAACGGGTCTGGGTTGAACCTCACCGTATAACCTACGGTTGGCAACAGCTGCCTTGTACAAGGGAAAAATACTTATACCATTCTAAGGTTTAAACAAGGTTTTGATCGTCGTCTCTCTACTATAGGTAGGTCACTCAGATTTACCATCCCATATAGCAAAGTGAATAATAAGAGTAAGTCGGTATGGTGATCAATCCATCCCGCACCCAAATCATTACCTTGTACATGGTTTAGCGAATCTCGCATTCTAACACTCGGTCATCCTCACAAGCATTGTAGAATTTCTCTTGTCGACGAACCAAGTTCGGATAAATTCATTGATTCTGCAAGCCAAACAAACATCTATCGTTCCATAACACTCTCAGGTTTTGCGTAAACTCCTATAGAATCGTCGGTTGATAAAGGCATATCCTCTTCCAGGGTTTCTCCTTCAGCAAGAGTGTGCTTGCTTCTTGGCAAGTCCTGGGGCCTGTGGGTTATGGGCCATCTCATCAATTGCAAACCTTGAACACATCCTCGGGGCAACTGATCATTATTCCAACATTCAACTTTCAGCTTCCTAGCATACTTAAAATCCATCCAATTGTAATGTCTTCCTTCCTTCTATTTGCACCAAACTAAGACATGATTACTCAGACTCATCATGGAGTCACACTTGCTCCATATTACCAACATTATACCTCCTTGTATCCAATAGTACTTCATCTCTTCATCCTCGTGGGATATCCCACATACCGAGATAAAACTTATACTTATGAAGTCCATACTCCACTTCATGGAACATCATTATCCTTTCCAGGGTCAAGCGTCCTTAAAGGGGAATATTGGCCATCTCTGCATGGCACTTCTTCAACTGGGAAGCGTGAAACACATCATGAACTCCTGACAGTCCTTCGGGTGACTCCAACTTGTTGGTAACTTCTCCCATACGCTCCAAAACTCAGTATGGTCCTACCAATCTCGAGGCTAACTTTCCCTTAATTCCAAATCGTTTAACTCCTCGCAGAGGTGGCACACAAAGATATGTTCTGTCTCCGATTTCATAGACTACCTCCTTGCGTTTTTGAGTCTGCATAGCTCTTCTGCCAGGACTGAGCTGCCTTCGGTCTATCTCGAATCAACTTAACATTCTCTTCTTACTCCTTGATCACATTTAATCCAAACAACTGACGGTCTCCAACTTCGTCCCACATCAACGGTGTCTGGCTCCTTCTCCCATACAAAGCTTCAAAAGGGGCCATCTTCAAACTAGCTGGGTAACTGTTGTTGTATGAGAACTCTGCGTAAGGTAGATTATCATCACTACTAGATCCATAATCTAGTGCACACGCTCTCAACATATCCTCCAGAATCTGATTGACTCTCTCGATTTATCCATCTGTGTGCGGATGAAAGGCTGTACTGAACTCTAGCCTAGTAACCAAAGTCTGGTGCAGTTGATTCCAAAACTTTGAGGTAAACGGTGTTCCTCTATCTGATACGATGGTCCTCGGAACTCCATGCAGACATACGATCCTGGTCAAATATATCTTGTCCAACTTCTCACTTGTATAGGTGGTTTTCACTGGGATAAAGTGAGCCACTTTGGTCAAGCGAATCAACTACTACCTAGATAGAATCATATCCCGATCGGGTTCTGGGAAATCCGGTAATGAAATCCATGCCAAGCTTATCCTACTTCCATTCGGTTATCGGCATAGGCTGTAGTAATCATGCTGGCTTCTGATGCTCTGCTTTTACTCTCTGGCATACATCACCTATGACTACATACTCCGCTATATCCTTCTTCATACCAGTCCACCAGAAACGCTCCTTAAAATCCAAATGCATCTTGGTGTTTCCAGGGTGAATCGAGTATGGTGAGTCATGAGCCTCCTGAAGTATTAACTTCCTGATCTCTGCATTATTGGGAACATATACACGGTCCTCGAACCATAAGATGTCATGCTCATCCTTACGAAAACCTTTGGCCTTTCCTTTGCTCATCCTCTCTTTTACCTCAGCAATCTCTTTGTCATCCTTCTAAGCTTCACGGATCTTTTCCAACAATGTAGGCTGAACTTCCATAACTGCAACGAAACCTTTGGGAACAATCTCCAACCGAAGTTCCCTGAGTTCCTCGGCTAACTCCTTTGGTAATCCTCTGCTTATGAGGGTGTTCGTCCTTATTTTCTTTATGGTTGTGTCATATTTCTCCACAAAGCTTGTATGCACAAGGTTTCTTCATATCCTTTCCATAAGGCTTCAACTTCTGGGACACAAACCGAGAATTTGGCAAAGTCAACTTAAATTCTTCCCAAGTGGTTACTCCTTGCCATCCATTGATGGTTTGGTACATCCTCCACCAAGCAGCAGCACCTCTTTCAAAGCACTGAAGAGCATGCTGGGTCATATACTTTCCAGCTATAGGGTTATTCTCCATATGATCTTCCATGTTCTGAATCCATTGGTCTGTCTCCAATTGACTCATCGGTCCAGATAACACGAGCTCATCTCCATTCATCCACTATTGGGTCCAAGGGTTTTGGGGGTGGGATAAGAGAGATAGAGAGGGATGCACACAATACAAACAAAAGTTTTGAAAAGACAGATTTTATTTGTGGCTGTCGGAAAAAAAACATCAAACAAAATGACAGCTCACAATCGTCGCATCTAACGCAAGTATAACGGGGTTTGGTCTTCTAATGGTCAATAAATCTTCAACATCGCCAAACTCTTCAAGTCTTGTTCATGTCTCCGATGGCTTCTTCCGGTCATGCTTGTCCTTTTTGCCAGATCATCTTTGTTGACGTGAAATCTCTCATGACATCCTTTAATATTTCTGGGGTTGCATTCCAAACTTCTGGGTTTCAACATCCTTGGCATGAACCATGATCCTCATCCTTCGGTTCTGACGAATCTTTGATGTATCAAGGTTTGGCTCCTCTAGCTTGGCTACTTTCAGCTTCTGGGTCCTGAGTTCTTCAAGAAACGCTTCCTTATCAAATACTGCCTCTTGTAGGTCCATCTTAACTTCTTGATGTAACACTCCAGATCCTGGTGATACACCAGCAATGATTTAAAACTGCATCTTTTGCTGACAGATGCTTTATCAGCCTCCTACCATCCAATCCTTTCATGCATCTGCATGCTTAACTCAGCACGGTGACCATGGGCATAAGCGGGCGATAACATCATGGATAGCAGTGTCTATGCCCATCTTCCATGGGCTATCATTTCATAGTTGATATCTCCTGCTTTAGGGTTTCTTGACAAAACTTTGAGTTTCTAACTCTCCATGTTCCGGTCTTTCTCCAATACACCTTGATCTCGGGTATTGAGAGCTTCCATAGTCTGACAAATTCCATAAGGGTAGCCTTCCTAGGTCATACAAATCTGGGAATTCTTCAGAGCCTTCAAAATCTCCTAGTCTTCGGAGTCTTCAACAGTTGTAGTTTCCATTTACACGGTAAAATCCTCTTCATTCCAAATGGTCTTAGTTGTCAGATATCTTGTCTCCTTGGAGTGGTCTCATCGGTCAAATCTTCGAGCGGTCAAAATGGAAAAGGGGTATGGTCTCACTAAAAGGGAATATTTGAATAAGCTCAGAAGAGAAGAGAGGTAAAAGATCTTTTTGAAAATGTAGTTGTAGAGAAAAAAATCTTTCCTATGGGCTTGTCAGTTTCTAGGGTCACGTCCTACATCCAACATGTGCTCCGATACCATCTTGTAGCGACCTGACCCGAATGGATCAAGTCTCTGTGCTTAAGTGTCATCCCTGGATCGGTATGCTGACACACATAGTACTCGAGGATTTATAACAGAGGTAAATCACATGTATAAATAACGTAAAAACTATTACCTCAATCCAAATAGCGGAAGTAACAAGGTTTTGGATTCCCATCAACACCAACAGCAAAGTTGAGTGTAGAAATCGTAACCCTAACGTATCACTTACTCATCGTCTGAAAAGTCTGCAACATGAAAAGTTGCAGCCAAAAATTCAGCACATGGAATATGCTGGCAATGTAACACATAGAGAATAATGAAATAATAAGCTATACTACATGCATATATGGCTGGTGGAAAGCTCTATGGTTACAGTTTTTGCGAAAAGCCAATTTTTCCCTACTGCAAAGGAATAAATTTATTTAACTATCATGGTGGTTGTTGAACATTGAGAATGGTTGATAGCATCCTCAATCCCAATTAAAAGTACTCATTAAAACCCAACAATATTAATTAGAAGTAACATGATGAGATTCACATGATAATCCAAGTACTAGATACTCAAGATGTCCATGACCGGGGACACGGCTAACCATGATTAGTTTATACACTCTGCAGAGGTTTGTGCACTTTTCCCCACAAGACTCGATCTCCTCCGTTTGATTTCTCGCACTACATGGTGTTTGAGAAATAGATGACCGAGACATAGACTTTCAGAAGCGCTAGCACCTTACATTTGGGTAGACCGTACCAACCTACAACCCCTACATCAGCTAGTCTACCCGTAAGAGTTCGCACGACTTAGTCAACTATGCTAGAGCCCATAGTAGCATGTGGCTGCACACGAAAGTTTCTAGCATGAATAATCTCATGATCCCTTTGAGCACAGGTGGCGGTCCAAGAAATCTGAGCAAGTCTGATAGAAACCAGGTGCCTCAATCCACCCAGATGTGTGTTTAAGTTGCCACCTTAAATAAACCATTAATTTAAGAATCTCACATCTGTCATGGAATACACTCACCCAATCCACGTCTACTAGCATAGCATTGCATAATAAGCAAACGTAGAAGTAACTCCCAAGGGTTTGATAATAAACAGGTAATAGGTACTACCTCAACTACTTCCCATCCCACAATTTAATTAGATCCTAATCATGCAATGTTTGAGGATAGATCTAATGCATAAAAACTGTTGGAAATATGCCCTAGAGGCAATAATAAAAGAGTTATTATTATATTTCCTTGTTCGTGATAATTGTCTTTTATTCATGCTATAATTGTATTATCCGGAAATCGTAATACACATGTGACTAAATAGACCACATTATGTCCCTAGTGAGCCTCTAGTTGACTAGCTCGTTGATAAATAGATAGTCATGGTTTCCTGACTATGGACATTGGATGTCAATGATAACGGGATCACATCATTAGGAGAATGATGTGATGGACAAGACCCAATCCTAAGCATAGCACAAGATCGTGTAGTTCGTTTTGCTAGAGCTTTTCCAATATCAAGTATCTCTTCCTTAGACCATGAGATCGTGTAACTCCCGGATACCGTAGGAGTGCTTTGGGTGTACCAAACGTCACAACATAACTGGGTGACCATAAAGGTGCATTACAGGTATCTCCGAAAGTGTCTGTTGGGTTGACACGGATCGAGACTGGGATTTGTCACTCCGTGTTACAGAGAGGTATCACTGGGCCCACTCGGTAGTGCATCATCATAATGAGCTCAAAGTGACCAAGTGTCTGGTCACGGGATCATGCATTACGGTACGAGTAAAGTGACTTGCCGGTAACGAGATTGAACGAGGTATTGGGATACCGACGATCGAATCTCGGGCGAGTAAAATACCGATTGACAAAGGGAATTGTATACGGGGTTGTTTGAATCCTTGACATCGTGGTTCATCCGATGAGATCATCGAGGAGTATGTGGGAACCAACATGGGTATCCAGATCCCGCTGTTGGTTATTGCCCGAGAGCCGTCTCGGTCATGTCTACGTGTCTCCCGAACCCGTAGGGTCTACACACTTAAGGTTCGGTAACGCTAGGGTTGTATGAATATTAGTATGCAGTATACCGAATGTTGTTTGGAGTTCCGGATGAGATCCCGGACGTCACGAGGAGTTTCGTAATGGTCCGGAGGTAAAGAATTATATATAGGAAGTGGTATTTGACCATCGGGAAAGTTTGGGGTCACCGGATTGTCTGGGACCACGGAAGGGTCCCGGGTCCACGGGTGGGGCCACCCATCCGGAGGGCCCCATGGGCTGCAGATGGGAGGAACCAGCCCATAGTGGGCTGGTGCGCCCCAGGCCCACCCCTGCGCCTAGGGTTGAAACCCTAGGGTGGGGCGCCCACTGCCTTGGGGCACTCCACCCCCTTGGCCGCCCCCCCTGGGAGATGGGATCCCCAGGGCGGCCCCCCAGGGGCATATATAAAGGGAGGGGGGGGCAGCCGCCTGCTGAAGCTCTGGCGCCTCCATCCCCTGCTACACCTCTTCCTCCTCCATCACGTGCTTGGCGAAGCCTGCTAGAATCTTCTGCTCCACCACCACCACGCCGTTGTCTGCTGCTGGAGCTATCATCATCAACCTCTCCTTCCCCTTGCTGGATCAAGAAGGAGGAGACGTCTCCGTCCCGTCACGTGTGTTGAGCGCGGAGGTGCCGTCTGTTCGGCACTCGGTCATCGGTGATTTGGATCACGGCGATGCGACTCCATCATCCACGTTCTAGTGAGCGCTTCCGCCGCGATCTACAAGTGGTATGTAGATGCAATCTCTCTCCATGACTCGTTGCTTAGATGAACTCATAGATGGATCTTGGTGAAACCGTAGGAAAAATTTTAATTTTTTGCAACATTCCGCAACAGTGGCATCATGAGCTAGGTCTATGTGTAGTTCTCTATTGCATGAGTAGAACACAATTTTGTTGTGGGCGTAGATCTTGTCAACTTGCTTGCCGCTACTAGTCTTATCTTGCTTCAGCGGTATTGTGGGATGAAGCGGCCGGACCAACCTTACGTGCGCTTACGTGAGACCGGTTCCACCGGTGACATTCACTAGTTGCATAAGGTGGCTGGCGGGTGTCTGCTCTCTCCACTTTAGTTGGGCGGATTCGATGAAAAGGGTCCTTATGAAGGGTAAATAGAAGTTGAAAAAATCACGTTGTGGTTATTCATAGGTAAGAAAACGTTCTTGCTAGAACCCAATTGCAGCCACGTAAAAGATGCAACAACAATTAGAGGACGTCTAACATGTTTTTGCAGCAATTGTCATGTGATGTGATATGGCCAGAAGTTGTGATGAATGATGAATGACATATTGTGATGTATGAGATCATGTTCTTGTAATAGGAATCACGACTTGCATGTCGATGAGTATGACAACCAGCAGGAGCCATAGGAGTTGTCTTTATTTTTGTATGACCTGCGTGTCATTGAAGAACGCCATGTAAATTACTTTACTTTATTGCTAAGCGTGTTAGCCATAGAAGTAGAAGTAGTCGTTGGCGTGACAACTTCATGAAGACACGATGATGGAGATCATGGTGTCATGCGGTGACAAGATGATCATGGAGCCCGAAGATGGAGATCAATGGAGCTATATGATATTGGCCATATCATGTCACTACTATATAATTGCATGTGATGTTTATTATGTTTATGCATCTTGTTTACTTAGAACAACGGTAGTAAATAAGATGATCCTTACAACAATATCAAGAAGTGTTCTCCCTAACGTGCGCCGTTGCTAAAGTTAAATCGTTTGAAGCACCACGTGATGATCGGGTGTGATAGATCCTTACGTTCACATACAACGGGTGTAAGACAGTTTTACACATGCAAAACACTTAGGGTTAACTTGATGAGCCTAGCATGTACAGACATGGCCTCGGAACACGGAGACCGAAAGGTCGAACACGAGTCGTTGGAAGATCGATCAACATGAAGATGTTCACCGGCGATGACTAGTCCGTCTCACGTGATGATCGGACACGGCCTAGTCGACTCGGATCGTGTAACACTTAGATGACTAGAGGGATGTCTAATCTGAGTGGGAGTTCATTAAAATAATTTGATTAGATGAACTTAATTATCATGAACTTAGTCTAAAACCTTTGCAAATATGTCTTGTAGATCAAATGGCCAGCGCTCATGTCAACATGAACTTCAACGCGTTCCTAGAAAACCAAGCTGAAAGATGATGGCAGCAACTATACGGATTGGGTCCGAACACGAGATCATCCTCATAGCTGCCGGAAACAATATGTCCTAGAAGGACCGCTAGGTGATGCACCGTCCACGAGAACCAAGACATTATGAATGCTTGGCAGTCTCGTCTTGATGATTACTCCCTCGTTCGGTGCGGCATGCTTTACAGACTTAGAACCGGGGCTCCAAAAGCGTTTTCAGCAACACGGAGCATATGAGATGTTCGAGGAGCTGAAACTAGTTTTCCAAGCTCATGCCGGGTCGAGAGATATGAAGTCTCCGACAAGTTCTATAGTTGTAAGATGGAGGAAAACAGTTACACAAGTGAGCACATACTCAAAATGTCCAGGTTGCACAACCGCTTTGTCCCAGTGGACATAAACCTCCAGACGAGGCGGTCATTGACAGAATCCTTGAGCGCTCCACCAAGCTACAAGAGCTTTGTGATGAACTACAATATGCAGGGGATGGTGAAGACCATTCCGAAGTATTCTCAATCTGAAGTCGTGAGAGGTTGAAATCAAAGAGAACATCAAGTATTGATGATCAATAAAACCACTAAGTTCAAGAAGGGCAAGGGTAAGAAGAACTTCAAGAAGGGCGACAAGGATGTTGCGCGCCCCGGTAAGCAAGTTGCGGGAAGAAGTCAAGGAATGGACCCAAGCACGAGGCCGAGTGCTTTTATTGCAAGGGAAGGGTCCTTTGGGCGGAACTGCCCCAAATACTTTGCGGATAAGAAGGCCGGCAACACTAAAGGTATATTTGATATACATGTAATTGATGTGTACCTTACCGATTACTCGTAGTAACTCCTGGGTATTTGATACGGTGCCGTTGCTCATATTTGTAGCTCACAGCAGAGCTGCGGAATAAGCGGAGGCTGGCGAAGGGCGAGGTGACGATCTTGGCGTCGGGAATGGTTCCAAGGTCGATGTGATCGCCGTCGGCACGCTACCTCTACATTTACCTACGGGATTAGTTATAAACCTTAATAGTTGTTATTTGGTGCCAAGTTTGAGCATGAACATTGTATCAGGATCTCGTTTAATACGAGATGGCTACTCATTTAAATCCGATAATAATGGTTGTTCTATTTACATGAGAGAAATGTTTTATGGTCATGCTCCGATGGCGAATGGTTTATTCTTAATGAATCTCGAACGTAATGTTACACATGTTCATAGTGTGAATACCAAAAGATGTAAAGTTGATAACGATAGTCCCACATACTTGTGGCACTGCCGCCTTGGTCACATTGGTGTCAAGCGCATGAAGAAGCTCCATGCTGATGGACTTTTAGAGTCTCTCGATTATGAATCATTTGACACATGCGAACCATGCCTTATGGGCAAAATGACCAAGACTCCGTTCTCCGGAACAATGGAGCGAGCAACCAACTCATTGGAAATCATACATACGGATGTGTGCGGTCCAATGAGCGTTGAGGCTCACGGAGGATATCGTTATGTTCTCACTCTCACTGATGACTTGAGTAGATATGGGTATGTCTACTTAATGAAACACAAGTCTAAGACCTTTGAAAAGTTCAAGGAATTTCAGAATGAAGTAGAGAATCAACGTGACCGAAAGGTAAAATTCTTACGATCAGATCGTGGAGGAGAATATTTAAGTCACGAATTTGGTACACACTTAAGGAAATGTGGAATCATTTCACAACTCACGCCGCCTGGAACACCTCAGCATAACGGTGTGTCCGAGCGTCGTGTCGCACTCTATTGGATATGGTGCGATCTATGATGTCTCTTCTGATTTACCGCTATCATTTTGGGGATACGCTCTAGAGACAGCTACATTCACTTTAAATAGGGCACCGTCTAAATCCGTTGAGATGACACAGTATGAATTATGGTTTGGGAAGAAACCTAAGCTGTCGTTTCTAAAAGTTTGGGGATGCGATGCTTATGTCAAGAAACTTCAACTGAAAAGCTCGAACCCAAGTCGGAAAAATGCGTCTTCATAGGATACCCTAAGGAAACCATTGGGTATACCTTCTACCTTAGATCCGAAGGCAAGATCTTTGTTGCCAAGAACGGATCCTTTACGGAAAAGAGTTTCTCTCGAAAGGAGTAAGTGGGAGGAAAGTAGAACTCGATGAAGTACTACCTCTTGAACCGGAAAGTAGTGCGGCTCGGAAAATGTTCTGTGGTGCCTACACCGACTAGAGAGGAAATTAATGATGATGATCAAGGTACTTGGATCAAGTTGCTCTTGAACCCGTGGGTCCACTAGGACACGTTCCGCACTGAGTGGTGCGGCAACCCTGTCACGGAAATCATGTTGTTGAACAACGGTGAACCTTGAACTATGAAGAAGCGATGGCGGGCCCAGATTCCAACAAATGGCTTGAAGCCATGCAATCCGAGATAGAATCCATGTATGAAAACAAAGTATGGACTTTGACAGACTTGCCCGATGATCGGCGACGATAGAAAACAAATGGATCTTTAAGAAGAAGACGGACGCGGATGGTAATGTTACCATCTATAAAGCTCGACTTGTCGCTAAGGGTTATCGACAAGTTCAAGGGATTGACTACGATGATACTTTCTCTCCGTGGCGAAGCTTAAGTCCGTCCGAATCATGTTAGCAATTGCCGCATACTATGATTATGAGATATGGCAGATGGACGTCAAAACGGCATTCCTTAACGGTTACCTTAAGGAAGAGCTGTATATGATGCAGCCGGAAGGTTTTGTTGATCCTAAGAATGCTATCAAGGTATGCAAGCTCCAGCGATCCATTTATGGGCTGGTGCAAGCATCTCGGAGTTGGAACATTCTCTTTGATGAGATGATCAAAGCGTTTGGGTTTATCAGGACTTATGGAGAAGCTGCGTTTACAAGAAAGTGAGTGGGAGCTCTGTAGCATTTCTTATATTATATGTAGATGACATACTTTTGATGGGAAATGATATAGAACTTTTGGACAGCATTAAGGCCTACTTGAATAAGAGTTTTTCAATGAAGGACCTTGGAGAAGCTGCTTACATATTAGGCATCAAAATCTATAGGGATAGATCGAGACGCCTCATAGGTCTTTCACAAAGCACATACCTTGATAAGATTTTGAAGAAGTTCAAAATGGATCATTCCAAGAAAGGGTTCTTGCCTGTTTTGCAAGGTGTGAAATTGAGCTCAGCTCAATGCCCGACCACGGCAAAAGATAAAGAAGAGATGAGTGTCATCCCCTATGCCTCAGCCATAGGATCTATTTTGTATGCCATGTTGTGTACCAGACCTGATGTAAACCTTGCCGTGAGTTTGGTAGGAAGGTACCAAAGTAATCCCGGCAAGGAACACTGGACAGCGGTCAAGAATATCTTGAAGTACCTGAAAAGGACAAAGGACATGTTTCTCGTTTATGGAGGTGACGAAGAGCTCGTCGTAAAGGGTTACGTCGGCGCTAAGCTTCGACACGATCTGGATGACTCAAAGTCACAAACCGGATCGTGTATATGTTGAATGGTGGAGCGATGGCTGGTGCAGCTGCAAGCGAAGCGTCGTGGCGGAATCTACATGTGAAGCGGAGTACATGGCAGCCTCGGAGGCAGCGCATGAAGCAATTTGGGTGAAGGAGTTCATCACCGACCTAGGAGTCATACCCAATGCGTCGGGGCCGATCAAACTCTTCTGTGACAACACTGGACTTGCCAAGGAGCCCAGGTTTCACAAGAAGACCAGGCACATCAAGCGTCGCTTCAACTCCATCCGTGAAAATGTTCAAGATGGAGACATAAAAATTTGCAAAGTGCATACGGATCTGAATGTCGCAGATCCGTAGACTAAACCTCTTCCGCGGGCAAAACATGATCAACACCAGAACTCTATGGGTGTTCGATTCATCACAATGTAAACTAGATTATTGACTCTAGTGCAAGTGGGAGACTGTTGGAAATATGCCCTAGAGGCAATAATAAAAGAGTTATTATTATATTTCCTTGTTCGTGATAATTGTCTGTTATTCATGCTATAATTGTATTATCCGGAAATCGTAATACACGTGTGAATAAATAGACCACATTATGTCCCTAGTGAGCCTCTAGTTGACTAGCTCGTTGATCAATAGATAGTCATGGTTTCCTGACTATGGACATTGGATGTCAATGATAACGGGATCACATCATTAGGAGAATGATGTGATGGACAAGACCCAATCCTAAGCATAGCACAAGATCGTGTAGTTCGTTTTGCTAGAGCTTTTCCAATGTCAAGTATCTCTTCCTTAGACCATGAGATCGTGTAACTCCCGGATACCGTAGGAGTGCTTTGGGTGTACCAAACATCACAACGTAACTGGGTGACCATAAAGGTGCATTACAGGTATCTCCGAAAGTGTCTGTTGGGTTGACCCGGATCGAGACTGGGATTTGTCACTCCGTGTTACGGAGAGGTATCACTGGGCCCACTCGGTAGTGCATCATCATAATGAGCTCAAAGTGACCAAGTGTCTGGTCATGGTATCATGCATTACGGTACGAGTAAACTAACTTGCCGGTAACGAGATCGAACGAGGTATTGGGATACCGACGATCGAATCTCGGGCAAGTAAAATACCGATTGAGAAAGGGAATTGTATACGGGGTTGTTTGAATCCTCGACATCGTGGTTCATCCGATGAGATCATCGAGGAGTATGTGGGAACCAACATGGGTATCTAGATCCCGCTGTTGGTTATTGCCCGAGAGCCTTCTCGGTCATGTCTACGTGTCTCCCGAACCCGTAGGGTCTACACACTTAAGGTTCGGTGACGCTATGGTTGTATGAATATTAGTATGCAGTATACCGAATGTTGTTCGGAGTCCCGTATGAGATCCCGGACGTCACGAGGAGTTTCGGAATGGTCCGGAGGTAAAGAATTATATATAGGAAGTGGTATTTTGGCCATCGGGAAAGTTTCGGGGTCACCGTATTGTCTGGGACCACGGAAGGGTCCCGGGTCCACCGGTGGGGCCACCCATCCGGAGGGCCCCATGGGCTGAAGTGGGAGGAACCAGCCCATAGTGGGCTGGTGCGCCTCTAGGCCCACCCCCACGCCTAGGGTTGAAACCCTAGGGTGGGGCGCCCACTGCCTTGGGGCACTCCACCCCTTGGCCGCCCCCTTGGGAGATGGGATCCCCAGGGCGGCGCCCTGGGGCCTATATAAAGGGAGGGGGGGGGTAGCCGCACCCAAGCTCTGGCGCCTCCTCCCCTACTACACCTCTTCCTCCTCCGTCACGTGCTTGGCGAAGCCTGCCGAATCTTCTGCTCCACCACCACCACGCCGTTGTCTGTTGCTGGAGCTATCATCATCAACCTCTCCTCCCCTTGCTGGATCAAGAAGGAGGAGACGTCTCCCGTCCGTCGTGTGTTGAGCAGCGGAGGTGCCGTCCGTTCGGCACTCGGTCATCGGTGATTTGGATCACGGCGATGCGACTCCATCATCCACGTTCTAGTGAATGCTTCCGCACGCGATCTACAAGTGGTATGTAGATGCAATCTCTCTCCCATGACTCGTTGCTTAGATGAACTCATAGATGGATCTTGGTGAAACCGTAGGAAATTTTTTAATTTTCTGCAACGTTCCCCAACAAAAACTGGGTATGAAAAGTATATGATCAAAGTGTTACTTGCCTGCAATGTTGATGAAGATGATTCACACTCAAAACTCTTGATAGTTCTACTCGTCACACTCCGGTCAATCTATCGTAATCAAGCAATAGTAGCCACACATAAGCAATCACTCAAAACATCGGACTGAATGAAGAAAACGATTCAGAAAACATCAAAACCAAGCAAATAACTCTTGCAACAAAAACAATTTCTAACAGTACCAAAATTACGTGAATTTGGCCTTATCAAAAAGTTTATGTCAAGAGCTTTAATTTGCAAAAAGAATCAACTAAATCGGAGTTACGAAACTCAAGTTATGATCAAACAAAGTTAAAATTCAAATCTGATCTAATTCAAATTTTAAACTTTCAAAAACATGTTTGAGTTGGATTACTGGATAGAGGAGATCGTAATGAAGAAGTGGGCGTTGGTTTCGTTGAATTTGGACAAACGAGTAAAAAGTTATAGCCGTTTGAAGTACAGGGGCTAAATTGTAAATAAAACATCTACAAAGAAATCACTGATTAAAACTAACAAAAAAAGAAAAGAACTAAATAACGAGCGTTAAGCTGCGAGCGTTTAACTATGAATCCGTTATTTGTGAAGACCTAACCAGCGAACGTTCTCAAATAACTATGCTAAAAAGAAAAACCGATCTAATAAAATTAAACCGAACTAAAAGGAAAAAAAACCTAAAAATAAAATAAACCGGGTCGGTTTGTACCAGTTCATGGCCGTTTGCCATCGAAAACCAGCGGCGGTTAGCAGCGGACTCGGCGAGGCGGTGCGGCTCCGCGAACTCGGGGGCAGTGGTGGCGGAGCAGGCTGGGAGGCGGCGGCGAGGAAAGACGATGGCGGCGTCGGCGGTGGTCGAGGGAGGCAGAAGATGGCGCACCGAGGGGAGGGGAAGACGATGCCGGCGTCGGCGGCGGCAGATCTCGTCGGAGGCAGAACTCCGGCGAGGGCGGCGGTGACGCTCCGGGAGAAGTGGAGCAGGGCCTGGGCCTCGGGTTTTAAGGAGGCGAGGGTTGCGTGGAGAAGGGCGGGAGGAGACCAGGCGGCGCCGCAGGCGTCCATGGCGGCGGCGCTGCGTCTGGCGGCGGACGGAGTCCGCCCTTGATCGAGAAGCGGAGCTGGGCTGGGCCGTGGCCTAGCTGGGAGCTGGGCCGGCCCAGTTCGGCGGAGGAAATTTTTTTAAAACATTTTCTAGACGAATAAAATAAACAAAAACTTATAAAATTAAAATACAACCTAGGCATATAATATACCAAAATTTTCAGAAAATTATTTTCTACAACATGAACATTTTTATAGCATTAAATAAAATACACACAAATTTTTATAATTAAAACAGTGCTACTGGTCTAATAAAGTCCAATAAAATCCTTTTAAAAATACCAAAATTAATTCAAATTTATTTCTCTCCAATTTTTACGATGTAGGGAATCATGTTACCCTATTTTGTTTGTATTTTATTTTGGAGAAAAATAATTTGAATAAAACTCAAATAATTCCAAATTGAAAATAAATTCAAAAGAACTTTGAATTTAATTCTTTGAAACTCCCAACTCATATTTCATATGTTTTGAAGAAGTCATTTTATCTTCGCTCGTGAAAATCATTGAGTTGCATGAAGTTTAAAAATTGGAAATATTTCCGAATGAAATTCGAATCTTTTCAAAACCCTTTTTCATTTATTTAAATGGAAGAAGTCATGTCATCTTCTCTCCAGGGTTTTGTAATGAAAAGAATTTGAATTCCCGAAGATCATAAAAGCAAAAAATGAAAGCTTGGGAAAGTCCTTTTATTCCCTCTCATTTAACTTTCAAAAAGTTTCAAATTCACTCATTTTCATTCAATCAATCAAACAATCAATAAAAACTATCTATTTATTATAACATTCCAAAATTTTGAATTTTGGGATGTTACAATATGGGTATATCTACTTGACGAAACATAAGTCTGAAACATTTGAAAAGTTCAAAGAATTTCAGAGTGAAGTGGAAAATCATCGTAACAATAAAATAAAGTTTCTGCGATCTGATCGTGGAGGAGAATATTTGAGTTACGAGTTTGGTCTTTGAGGGAGTTCCGGACTAGGGGGTGTCCGGATAGCCGAACTATCATCATCGGCCGGACTCCAAGACTATGAAGATACAAGATTGAAGACTTCGTCCCGTGTCCGGATGGGACTTTCCTTGGCGTGGAAGGCAAGCTTGGCGATACGGATATGTAGATCTCCTACCTTTGTAACTGACTTTGTGTAACCCTAGCCCTCTCCGGTGTCTATATAAACCGGACGACTGTAGTCCATAGGACGAACAACAATCATACCATAGGCTAGCTTCTAGGGTTTAGCCTCTTTGATCTCGTGGTAGATCCACTCTTGTAACACACATCATCAATATTAATCAAGCAGGATGTAGGGTTTTACCTCCATCAAGAGGGCCCGAACCTGGGTAAAACATCGTGTCCCTTGTCTCTTGTAACCATCCGCCTAGGCGCACGATTGGGACCCTACCGAGATCCGCGGTTTGACACCGACATTGGTGCTTTCATTGAGAGTTCCTCGTATCGTCATCGATAGGCCGATGGCTCCTTCGATCATCAACAACGGCGCGGTCCGGGTGAGACTTTTCTCCCGGACAGATCTTCATGTTCGGCGGCTTTGCATGCGCAGCGGTTTGCTTGGCCATCCGGAGCAGATCAAAAGCTACACCCCGGCCATCGGTCAGATTTGGAAGTTTAAACTATCGGCCGATATCCGCGCAGACTTGATCTTGACGGATTCGAGCGCTGACAACAGCGCCGCCTTGTCTCGATGGGCATGATCTAGCTCTGCGGCGAGCGGTGCCACGGAGGCCGCACGGATCCGCTCCGACCCTTAATCCGGGCTGGATCCCCGATCGAGGGCGAGTGGTTGGACACCGCCTCGGGGCTACAATCTCTGGCGATCGAGCGAACTCCATCCTGTCGCTGCGAAGACCTTGACTCCGGAAGCGGACTCCTCTCCGGACTCCGACCCTCCGCGCCCTTGCCAATCGAATCCGATTGGGCGCCCGTTATGGAGTTCACGGCCGCGGACATCTTTCAGCACTCGCCCTTTGGCGACATCCTGAATTCACTAAAGTCTCTCTCTTTATCCGGAGAGCCCTGGCCGGACTACGATCAGGAAGGTTGGGATACGGATGATGAAGAAATTCAATGCCCACCCACCACCCACTTCATAGCCACTGTCGAAAGCTTACACGACGTGCTCGATGTCGACTCCGAAGACATCGACGGTATGGACGACGATGTAGGAGACAACAATGAACCAGCACCTATAGGATGCTGGACAACCTCATCCCATGATGTATACATGGTGGATACACCTAAAGGAAATGAAGACGAGGAACAACGGGGCGCTCGAAGGATAAATCCTCGAAAAGCAGTCAAAACGGCAGCGTAAGCGCCCGAACAAAGTCCGCCTCAACAAAGAACCAGCCATAGAGCAGGGAGAACCGGTGGACAACGAACAGGCTATCGAGCAATCGTCCGAACAAGACAACTTGGATAAACAATCTGTCCCCGGCAAAGACAACAGTCCGGACGATCTCACGCCGGACAAACTATTGGAGCAAAATGACCTCCGAGAAAAAGCTCGTCGCCATCGCTGTAGCTGAAAAAGCGAAGCGGAAGCTCAAAACAGCGGAAGATGCACTCGAGGATCGATGGAGCAAAGTATTCAGCACCGCAGACAAATCTGGCGACGATCGCCGAACAAAGAGCTACCGAAAAGAAAGCTACTGCCGAATTGACGAAGAGGCCTTAGAGCCCCACAATTAAAAAGTAAGAAGGCCACCCGGTCGGATGGGCGACCCACGGCAAAAAGAGAGCGGTGAATGGCGCTGCACACAAGCCAATATGCGATCCGCATAAGGATTCACATCAAAAGGATGGCCCGATTAGGTCCATCTATGGGCCAAGAAAGCAGGCTCGTCAAAGCAATGCAATCGCCAAAATTTGAAGATCACGGCACACCCAAATATAGGGCGCGCACACCCCTATGTTTTACCGATGAGGTCTTTGGATCATGAATTTCCAGTGATTCAAACCCGTAAACATAGAGGCATCTGACGGAACAACAGACCACAGAGTGCGGATCGAGGATTACATCCTCCACATACACATGGCTAGAGGAGGCGATCTCCACGCCATAAAATACTTACCCTTAAACTCAAAGGGCCAGCTCGGCATTGGCTTAAAAGCCTCCCGAAAATACCATTCAAGCTGGGAGAGCTCGAGGATGCATTTGGGCAAATTTTCAGGGGACTTATGTCCGCCCTCCGGATCTGAGGCGATCTAAGTCACATAACTCAACAGCCGGAGAGTCAGCCGGAAATTCTAGAACAGGTTCCTTACTAAAAGAACCAAATAGTCATTGTCCGGACGCCAAAGCCTTAGCAGCTTTCAAACACAACGTCCGAGACGAATGGCTCGCCAGACACCTCGGCCAAGAAAAGCCAAGAACAATGGCCGCATTAACAAGCCTCATGTCCCGCTTTTGCGCGGGAGAGGACAGCTGGCTGGCTAGATGCAGCACCAGCGACCCGAGTACATCCAAAATTAGGGATGGGAATGGGAAATCACGACGCAGAAAAGATCAGCGCCGGAATAAGGAAAATGTCCCAAATAATGCGGCGGTCAACGCCGATTCAAAAGCTCTCGGCGAACAACAAAACACTGCCCTAAAGGATAACGGTGACGAGCTACCCAACCTAAACAAGATTACGGATAGATCGTGTCAAATACATGGTACCTCCGGAAGCACGCAAACCATACCCACAGAGATTGTTGGTTCTTCAAGCAGTCCGGCCGACTTAACGCCGAACACAAGGGGCTCGACACACCAAGTGAAAGGGACGAAACCCAAAAGCACCACAAGCGAGCCTTAGAAAACAAAAACTTTCCCACAGAGATCAAAACAGTAAACTCACTTCACGTGATCCAAAGGAAAAACAAAGCGCGCCCTTAAAAGGCGCGCGCACTCGGTTGTCAAAACCAATCACCTTCGACCATCGGGACTATTCCGATAATATCTGGAGCGCAGGATGGACTGCCTTGATATTGGATCCTATAATCGACGGATTCCAATTTACACATGTCCTCATGGATGGCGGCGATGACATAAACCTGATATATCGAGGACACAATCCATGAGGATGGGGATAAACCAACCAAAATTCGCCGTAGCAACACCTCCTTTAAAGGAGTACTGCTAGGCCCATCATCCTTTGCACGGGCTCCATACTGCTAGAAGTTGTGTTTGGTTCATCCGACAACTTCCGTCGCGAAGGTTACTCTTCCATGTCGCCCCGTTTAAAAGTAGCCATCAAGCACTATTGGGACGTGAAGCTTTCGCCCGCTTTAACACAATACCACATTATGCATCTCTAACACTTAAAATGCCCGGTCCACGCGGCATCATCTCGTTAAAAGGAAGTATTAAGTGTTACTCGAGCACGGAAGAAGGGGAGACTGCATCGACAGCTCCACAGCTATCCGGCTCCACTAGGCAAAGAACCTGAAATTGGTCATTCAAACCGCGGACACGGCTAGACGAGTCCGGCGCCTACTAGCGGCATACCCCCATACGAGGGGCTACATGCATGTATAACAAGAGACAATAGAGCTCAATTTTATTCTTCGAACCGTACTCTGTTCATTTAATATTAAGTACAACTTTCGCATGATCCTTTTTCTTTCAAACTAAGTTCCTATCTTTTACAGATGAACAACATGCTGCACCCGTCCAGGATACGGCACAACGGAGACACAGTAGCGAGGCGTGCAGCGAGGACCCGTTGCAAGGATTCTTTTGATTAAGACCCTGCGTAAACCTTTTTTCACTGTCTCTTGTTGATATACATTCCCCCGGTTCCTTAATATAACCGAGGAGGAGGCTGGTGCTTTGGCATTGGCCGCACCAGAATTTTTTGCGTGCACGGACACAAGGGGCTTAGGGCATTATTTTGCCCATTTTCATAAAAAGACCGAATACCTTAGGGAGTATTCGCGTCTCGAGATTAGGCCTTATATGCATCAGCTCGAATCATGTCTTTGGTCAAATGTTGGGTTGCCCGGCTCTGTGTTTTGCTGCCTTACGTTCCGTTTTCACGGCTAACGCAGCACCGGAGAACTCTGCGATTGTGCCCGGTTCGGCGGGCGAGCACCTCGATGAAAGCCGAAAACTGACTGTCATGATATAGCGAGAGACTGGTCAACCACTCGATGACTCACAGGAATTTTAGGATTCCTCCGCATTAACGAAGGACCAGTTTTCGGTCGAGCACATCGCACTCGAATTCGGAGAGTGCGGTGCCCCCAGGGGCTATATAGTAGCCCCACCCTCGAACTCCTATTGCTAAGTGAAAGTGATAAAGCATTATAGTCCGATTGCCTGGTTTGCTACGCCATCACCTCCTTAACAAGACCAAGACGTTGGATTAAGTGTGAAAAAGCGCTTTCTTTGCAAACACCCCCGCACTATGTGCGTGGGGGCTGAAGCCAAGGACTGCCATCTTTCAGGTTATATATACATATACATAAAAGGCCGCACAGGGAGTAGTTTGCTACTTGAAAGCACAAGTATAAAAAGCTCTTATATTACATTGAGACATTATTTTCACAAATCATACATGTCATTTAAACATAACATCCTTGAGCATGCGTCTCTATCAAGCGAAGCGCCCGGCATGACTTCTTCAAAGTCGTGCTCGGCGATACTAAACTTCTGTCCGAATCTTGGGATGCAACGTCGGTGGCCTTCATCTCTGCCAAGATGTCTTGACACGGGCAAGAGCCATCAGCGCTCCCTCAATACACACCGATCGCTTCATTGCGTCGTCTGGCTGCACCGCACCAAGAAACCGCTGCACTAAACCAAAATAGCTCTTGGTGGGTCCGCCCGCCACAAGTGAGTCAAGACATGCTTCATGGCAAATTCGGACAATCGATTCAGCTCGGCCCATTCGCCAACCGATCGGTCAGCGGCGGAAGGGCGCTCCGGACTATGGAATTGCGACCAATATAGCTCTTCCTTACATGCCCCTTCGGCCCCGAAGTGCTCAACAGCGTCCCACAGCGCTTCGCCGCCAAGTCGGATAAGCATCCTCCGAACTCCACAACTTATCTAGCGAGCATACTTTGGATCTGTATATTTCCTCCGCAGCAGAAACGGTTTTCCAGCCGCAATTGCCCCAGCCTGACTCAGCTCCTCCTTGGCAGCTCTCAAAGCCGACTGGGCATTCTTGGATTCGGCGGTGGCCTTTTTTAGGACCTCTTGTTCCACTTGACGTTCTTTTTCAAGAACCTCGCAGCGATCGGTAGTATTCCTCAACTTTTTGGCCATATCGGCCATCTCCTCTTTGCTTCGGCAGTGAGCAGCCCGTTCAGCTTCTAGCTCTTCGGCCGCCTTTAAAGCGGCCGCATTACTCATTCTGGCTTGCTCTTTCGCTCGGGCGAGTTCTGCCCGTAGCTCTTCCACGGCAGCGGCACCATCTGAATTAAGCATATGATTAGTAAGACATGGGCGTCAAGCTCCCTTACCAGGTGTCCGCATAGAAGTCGCATACCTTGTGACTCGTCAAACCGTTTATTGACCAGCGCGATGTCCGCATCCGCCTCGTCAAGTTGCCGCTTTAGTTCGGCATATTCATCGATCGGCTGGCCTCGGGCGCCCTCCACCTGTTTAGGGCGGCGATATGTTAAAACGAGAATTTGATCCTCGACACGTCGTCAATTTTGACAACATACCGAGTCTCGGGGCTACTATCTATACATGGCGCATTTTATATGCATAAGCTGTCGAAAAGGTACATTATTTTTGTGTACCTCAAACCCCGTCGATAAGCTTCGACGGCGACCGTGCAATCCGCTCTCTGCGGATGCAATTCTTTCAATCACCGTACCCATTAGAGCACGGTGATCTTACGAATAACCGCTCGCCCGAGGAGATCCTTCAGCTCCTCCGACCGCACACCACTTGGCGCCGGACCTTCCGCCCCGCCGACTTGGGGTACCCTCCATAGCGACACCTCCGGGTCGTCCGCTTCACATGAGGGTGCGACAGGTGGGCGTTTAAGCTCTCCATCATCTCCGAAGAAGATCCCCGAAGACGAGCTCTCTGAGAAGGGCTGAGGTCCGAACTACAAGGTACAATTTGGTTATCTTCATAAATAAATCTGAGGATGTTCCTTATTTACAAGACCCTTCTTTTACTTACGGCTCATTGAGGGCTGATCCCTTGGGGAAATAATGCGGCTGGGCTACTTCCCAGCGCGGACTCTCTGCCGAAGATTCCCTTCCCCTCTTTGAGGCCTTGACCTCCGGATCTTCTGAAGCGGTCCTCTTCTCTCCACGGAAGGTGGGACTCTTAATCCCTCCTTCCTTGATAGCCTCCTTCGCAAAGGCAGTTGCTCCCCCGCTCCTCCCTTCGCCTTCTTCAAGAGGCGCGACCTTCAACATCTTGGTCAGCATGGGATCCGGCATGGTCTCGGGGAGGGGAGCCGAACACCTTATTAACTTCGCCTTGGCTATCCACTCTTGTTCAAGAAACGGCTCCTTTAAAGGGCATGTATACAAAATAATGAATGAACAGTTTGTCCGGTTACCGGACTACTTACTTGAGTATCTGGGCGATTGCAGCTTAGTCCTGCGTCCTCGGTCAAGTCCGGACACTTCTCTTGTGATCCGAAGAACAGTTTATACATCTCCACGGGCGTCGTGCCCATGAAATTTTGGAGAGCTCGTGGTCCCTCCGGATTGAATTCCCACAGGCGGAGGGGGCGACATTGAAGGAAATATGCCCTAGAGGCAATAATAAAGTTATTATTTATTTCCTCATATCTTGATAAATGTTTATTATTCATGCTAGAATTGTATTAACCGGAAACATAATACATGTGTGAATACATAGACAAACATATAGTCACTAGTATGCCTCTACTTGACTAGCTCATTAATCAAAGATGGTTATGTTTCCTAACCATAGACATGTGTTGTTATTTGATTAATGGGATCACATCATTAGGAGAATGATGTGATTGACATGACCCATTCCGTTAGCCTAGCACTTGATCGTTTAGTATATTGCTATTGCTTTCTTCATGACTTATACATGTTCCGGTAACTATGAGATTATGCAACTCCGTTTACGGAGGAACACTTTGGTGCTACCAAACATCACAACGTAATCGGGTGATTATAAAGGAGTACTACAGGTGTCTCCAAAGGTACATGTTGGGTTGGCGTATTTGAGATTAGGTTTTGTCACTCCGATTGTCGGAGAGGTATCTCTAGGCCTTCTCGGTAATACACATCACATAAGCCTTGCAAGCATTGCAACTAATAAGCTAGTTGCAAGATGATGTATTACGGAACGAGTAAAGAGACTTGCCGGTAACGAGATTGAACTAGGTATTAGATACCGACGATCAAATCTCGGGCAAGTAACATACCGATGACAAAGGGAACAACGTATGTCGTTATGCGGTTTGACCGATAAAGATCTTCGTAGAATATGTAGGAACCAATATGGGCATCCAGGTTCCGCTATTGGTTATTGACCGAGAATAGTTCTAGGTCATGTCTACATAGTTCTCGAACCCGTAGGGTCCGCACGCTTAACGTTATGATGACAGTTTATTATGAGTTTATAAGTTTTGATGTACCGAAGTTTGTTCGGAGTCCCGGATGTGATCACGGACATGACGAGGAGTCTCGAAATGGTCGAGACATAAAGATTGATATATTGGAAGCCTATATTTGGATATCGGAATAGTTCGGGTGAAATCGGATTTACTTAGGAACACCGGGGTTACGGAACCCTCCGGGGATAATGGGCCTTAGTGGGCCATGAGGGAGAAGAGGAGGGCTGCCAGGCAGGCCGCGTCCCCTCCCCTAGTCCGAATAGGACAAGGAGAGGGGCGCCCCCTTCCTCTTTCCTCCCCTTTCTTCTCCAACAAGGCAAGAGGGGAGTCCTACTCCCGTGGGAGTAGGACTCCTCGGCGCACCCCTTGGGGGCCGGCCGCACCTCCCCCTCCCTCCTTTATATACGGGGGCAGGGGGCACCCCATAACACACAAGTTGATCTACGGATCGTTCCTTAGCCGTGTCGGTGCCCCCTCCACCATATTCCACCTCGGTCATATCATCGCGGAGTTTAGGGAAGCCTGCGCGGTAGAGCATCATCATCGTCACCACGCCGTCGTCTTGTGGAACTCATCCCGACACTTTCTGGATCGGAGTCCGGGATTGTCATCGAGCTGAGCGTGTGCTGAACTTCGGAGGTGTCGTGCGTTCGGTGCTTGGATCGGTTGGATCGTGAAGGCGTCGACTACATCAACAGCGTTGTCATAACGCTTCCGCTTACGGTCTCACGAGGGTGCGTGGACAATACTCTCCCCTCTCGTTGCTATGCCATCACCATGATCTTGCGTGTGCGTAGGAAATTTTTGAAATTACTCGTTCCCCAGCAATGGCATCCGAGCCAGGTTTTATCGTAGATGTCATATGCACGAGTAGAACACAAGTGAGTTGTGGGCGATACAAGTCATACTGCTTACCAGCATGTCATACTTTGGTTCAGCGATATTGTGAGATGAAGCGGCCCGGACCAACATTACGCGTACGCTTACGCGAGACTGGTTTCACCGCTTCGAGCACTCGTTGCTTAAAGGTGCATGGCGGGTGTCTGTCTCTCTCACTTTAGTTGAACCGAGTGTGGCTACGCCCGGTCCTTGCGAAGGTTAAAACATCACCAACTTGACAAACTATCGTTGTGGTTTTGATGCGTAGGTAAGAACGATTCTTGCTCAGCCCGTAGCAGCCACGTAAAACTTGCAACAACAAAGTAGAGGACGTCTAACTTGTTTTTGCAGGGCATGTTGTGATGTGATATGGTCAAGACGTGATGCTATATTTTATTGTATGAGATGATCATGTTTTGTAACCAAGTTATCGGCAACTGGCAGGAGCCATATGGTTGTCGCTTTATTGTATGAAATGCAAACGCCATGTAATTGCTTTACTTTATCACTAAGTCGTAGCGATAGTCGTAGAAGCAATAGTTGGCGAGACGACAACGATGCTACGATGGAGATCAAGGTGTCGCGCCGGTGACGATGGTGATCACGACGGTGCTTCGAGATGGAGATCACAAGCACAAGATGATGATGGCCATATCATATCACTTATATTGATTGCATGTGATGTTTATCCTTTATGCATCTTATCTTGCTTTGATTGACGGTAGCATTTTAAGATGATCTCTCACTAAAATTATCAAGACGTGTTCTCCACGAGTATGCACCGTTGCCAAAGTTAAATCGTGCCCGGACACCACGTGATGATCGGGTGTGATAAGCTCTACGTCCATCTACAACGGGTGCAAGCCTGTTTTGCACACGCAGAATACTCAGGTTAAACTTGACGAGCCTAGCATATGCAGATATGGCCTCGGAACACGGAGATCGAAAGGTCGGCGTGAATCATATAGTAGATATTATCAACATAGTGATGTTCACCATTGAAAACTACTCCATCTCACGTGATGATCGGTTATGGTTTAGTTGATTTGGATCACGTAATCACTTAGATGACTAGAGATGTCTATCTAAGTGGGAGTTCTTAAGTAATATGATTAATTGAACTTAAATTTATCATGAACTTAGTACTGGTAGTATTTTGCTTGTCTATGTTTCTTTGTAGATAGATGGCTCGTCTTTGTTGTTCCGTTGAATTTTAATGCGTTCCTTGAGAAAGCAAAGTTGAAAGATGATGGTAGCAATTACGGACTGGGTCCGTAACTTGAGATTATCCTCATTGCTGCCGTAAGAATTACGCCCCGAAGCACCGCTGGGTGCCGAACTGCTGCAGAGCAACGCCGAATTTACGAGCGTCTGGCGAGCAAAGCTGATGACTACTCTATAGTTCGATGTGCCATGCTTTACGGCTTAGAACCGGGTCTTCAACGGCGTTTTGAGCGTCATGGAGCATATGAGATGTTCCAAGAGTTGAAGTTAATATTTCAAGCAAATGCCGGATTGAGAGATATGAAGTCTCCAATAAGTTCTATAGCTGCAAGATGGAGGAGAATAGTTACATCGGTGAGCATATACTCAAAATGTCCGGGTATAATAATCACTTGATTCAAGCTGGGAGTTAATCTTCCGGATGATAGTGTCATTGATGAATTCTCCAATCACGCCACCAAGCTACAAGAGCTTCGTGATGAACTATAATATGCAAGGGATGACCAAGACAATTCCGAGCTCTTCTCAATGCTAAAAGCTGCGGAGGTAGAAATCAAGAAAGAGCATCAAGTGTTGATGGTCAACAAGACCACTAGTTTCAAGAAAAGGGCAAAGGGAAGAAGAAGGAACTTCAAAAGAACAGCAAGAAAGTTGCTGCTCAAGAGAAGAAACCCAAGTCTGGACCTAAGCCTGGCCCGAGTGTTTCTCTGCAAGCAAACTGGTCCTTTGGAAGTGGAACTGCCCCAAGTATTTGGCGGATAAGAAGGATGGCAAGGTGAACAAAGGTATATGTGATATACATGTTATTGATGTGTACCTTACTAGAGCTCGTAGTAGCACACAGGGTATTTGATCTGGTTACATTGCTAATATTTGCAACTCAAAACAGGGACTACGGAATAAGCGAGCATTGGCAAAGGACGAGGTGACGATGCGGCGTGGGAAGCGGTTCCAAAGTCGATGTGATCGCGGTCGACACGCTACCTCTACATCTACCTTCGGGATTAGTTATAGACCTAAATAATTGTTATTTGGTGCCAGCATTGAGCATGAACATTATATCTGGATCTTGTTTGATGCGAGACGGTTATTCATTTAAATCAGAGAATAATGGTTGTTCTATTTATATGAGTAATATCTTTTATGGTCATGCACCCTTGAAAAGTGGTCTATTTTTATTAAATCTCGATAGTAGTAATACACATATTCATAATGTCGAAGCCAAAAGATGCAGAGTTAATAATGATAGTGCAACTTATTTGTGGCACTGCCGTTTAGGTCATATCGGTGTAAAGCGCATGAAGAAACTCCATCTTGATGGACTTTTGGAATCACTTGATTATGAATCACTTGGTACTTATGAACCATGCCTCATAGGCAAGATGACTAAAACACCGTTCTCGGTTCTATGGAGAGAGCAACAGATTTGTTGGAAATCATACATACTGAGATGTATGTGGTCCGATGAATGTTGAAGCTCGTGGCGGATATCGTTATTTTCTCACATTCACAGATGATTTAAGCAGATATGGGTATATCTTCTTGATGAAGCATAAATCTGAAACATTTGAAAAGTTCAAAGAATTTCAGAGTGAAGTTGAAAATCATCGTAACAAGAAAATAAAATTTCTACGATCTGATCGTGGAGGAGAATATTTGAGTTCTGAGTTTGGTCTACATTTGAAAAATTGCGGAATAGTTTAGCAACTAACGCCACCGGAACACCACAGCGTAATGGTGTGTCCGAACATCGTGTCGTACTTTACTAGATATGGTGCGATCTATGATGTCTCTTACCGATTTACCGCTATCGTTTTGGGGTTATGCTTTAGAGGCGGCGCATTCACGTTAAATAGGGCACCATCAAAATCCGTTAAAGCGAATCCTTATGAACTATGGTTTGGCAAGAAACCAAAGTTGTCGTTTCGAAAGTTTGGGGCTGCGATGCTTATGTGAAAAACTTCAACCCGATAAGCTAGAACCCAAATCGGAAAAATGTGTCTTCATAGGATACCCAAAGGAAACAGTTGGGTACACCTTCTATCACAGATCCGAAGGCAAAACATTCGTTGCTAAGAATGGATCCTTTCTAGAGAAGGAGTTTCTCTCGAAAGAAGTGAGTGGGAGAAAAGTAGAACTTGATGAGGTAACATGCGGATCCCTTATTGGAAAATGGTTCATCACAGAAATCGGTTCTGTGACACCTACACCAATTAGTGAGGAAGTTAATGATGATGATCATGAAACTTCAGATCAAGTTTCTCTTGAACTACGTGGTCAACCAGAGTAAGATCCGCACTGAGTGGTACGGTAATCCTATTCTGGAAGTCATGTTACTTGACCATGGTGAACCTACAAACTATGAAGAAGCGATGGTGAGCCCAGATTCCGCAAAATGGCTGGAAGCCATGAAATCTGAGATGGGATCCATGTATGAGAACAAAGTATGGACTTTGGTTGACTTGCCCGATGATCGGCAAGCCATTGAGAATAAATGGATCTTTAAAAAGAAGACCGACGCTGATGGTAATGTAATGTCTATAAAGCTCGACTTGTTGCAAAAGGTTTTCGACAAGTTCAAGGGGTTGACTACGATGAGACTTTCTCACCAGTGGCGATGCTTAAGTCTGTCCGAATCATGTTAGCAATTGCTGCATTTTATGATTATGAAATTTGGCAAATGGATGTAAAACTGCATTCTTGAATGGATTTCTAGAAGAAGAGTTGTATATGATGCAACCAGAAGGTTTTGTTGATCCAAAAGGTGCTAACAAAGTGTGCAAGCTCCAGCGATCAATTTATGGTGCAGTGCAAGCCTCTCGGAGTTGGAATAAGCGCTTTGATAGTGTGATCAAAGCATATGGTTTTATCTGAGACTTTTGGAGAAGCTTTGTATTTACAAGAAAGTGAGTGGGAGCTCAGTAGCATTTACGATATTATATGTGGACGACATATTATTAATTGGAAATGATATAGAATTTCTGGATAGCATAAAAGGATACTTGAATAAAAGTTTTTCAATGAAAGACCTCGGTGAAGCTGCTTACATATTGGGCATCAAGATCTATAGAGATAGATCAAGGCGCTTAATTGGACTTTCACAAAGCACATACCTTGATAAAGTTTTGAAAAAGTTCAAAATGGATCGAGCAAAGAAAGGTTATTTACCAGTATTACAAGGTGTGAAATTGAGTCGGACTCAATGCCCGACCACAATGCAGAAGATAGAGAAAATGAAAGATGTTCCTATGCTTCAGCCATAGGCTCTATCATGTATGCAATGCTGTGTACCAGACTGACGTATGCTTAGCAATAAGCTTGGCAGGAAGGTACCAAAGTAATCGAGAGTGGATCATTTGGACAGCGGTCAAGAACATCTGAAATACGAAAAGGACTAAGGATATGTTTCTCGTATATGGAGGTGACAAAGAGCTAGTCGTAAATGGTTACGTCGATGCAAGCTTTGACACTGATCCGACGATTCTAAATTGCAAACCGGATCGTGTTTTTATTAAGCGGTGGAGCTATCGGTTGGTGCAGTTCTAAACAAAGCGTCGTGGCGGGATCTACATGTGAAGCGGAGTACATAGCTGCTTGAAGCAGCAAATGAAGGAGTCTGGATGAAATAGTTCATTTCCTATCTAGGTGTCATACCTAGTGCATCGGGACCAATGAAGATCTTACGTGACAATCTTGGTGCAATTGCCTTGGCAAAGGAATCCAGATTTCACAAGAGGACCAAGCATATCAAGAGACGCTTCAATTCCATTCGGGACCAAGTCCAAGTGGGAGACATAGAGATTTGCAAGATACATACGGATCTAAATATTGCAGACCCGTTGACTAAGCCTCTTCCTCGAGCAAAACATGATCAGCACCAAGACTCCATGGGTGTTAGAATCATTACCGTGTAATCTAGATTATTGACTCTAGTGCAAGTGGGAGACTGAAGGAAATATGCCCTAGAGGCAATAATAAAGTTATTATTTATTTCCTCATATCATGATAAATGTTTATTATTCATGCTAGAATTGTATTAACCGGAAACATAATACATGTGTGAATACATAGACAAACATATAGTCACTAGTATGCCTCTACTTGACTAGCTCATTAATCAAAGATGGTTATGTTTCCTAACCATAGACATGTGTTGTTATTTGATTAATGGGATCACATCATTAGGAGAATGATGTGATTGACATGACCCATTCCGTTAGCCTAGCACTTGATCGTTTAGTATATTGCTATTGCTTTCTTCATGACTTATACATGTTCCGGTAACTATGAGATTATGCAACTCCGTTTACGGAGGAACACTTTGGTGCTACCAAACGTCACAACGTAATCGGGTGATTATAAAGGAGTACTACAGGTGTCTCCAAAGGTACATGTTGGGTTGGCGTATTTCGAGATTAGGTTTTGTCACTCCGATTGTCGGAAAGGTATCTCTAGGCCTTCTCGGTAATACACATCACATAAGCCTTGCAAGCATTGAAACTAAAGCTAGTTGCGAAATGATGTATTACGGAACGAGTAAAGAGACTTGCCGGTAACGAGATTGAACTAGGTATTAGATACCGACGATCAAATCTCGGGCAAGTAACATACCGCTGACAAAGGGAACAACGTATGTCGTTATGCGGTTTGACCGATAAAGATCTTCGTAGAATATGTAGGAACCAATATGGGCATCCAGGTTCCGCTATTGGTTATTGACCGAGAATAGTTCTAGGTCATGTCTACATAGTTCTTGAACCCGTAGGGTCCGCACGCTTAACGTTACGATGACAGTTTATTATGAGTTTATAAGTTTTGATGTACTGAAGTTTGTTGGTCCGGATGTGATCACGGACATGACGAGGAGTCTCGAAATGGTCGAGACATAAAGATTGATATATTGGAAGCCTATATTTGGATATCGGAATAGTTCGGGTGAAATCGGGATTTACCTAACACCGGGGTTACGGAACCCTCCGGGGATAATGGGCCTTAGTGGGCCATGAGGGAGAAGAGGAGGGCGGCCAGGGCAGGCCGCGCCCCCCCCCCTAGTCCGAATAGGACAGGAGAGGGGCGCGCCCTTCCTCTTCCCTCCCCCCTTTCCTTCTCCAACAAGGCAGGGGAGTCCTACTCCCGTGGGAGTAGGACTCCTCCAGCGCACCCCTTGGGGCCGGCCGCACCTCCCTCCCTCCTTTATATCACAGGGGCAGGGGGCACCCCATAACACACAAGTTGATCTACGGATCGTTCCTTAGCCGTGTCGGTGCCCCCTCCACCATATTCCACCTCGGTCATATCGTCGCGGAGTTTAGGCGAAGCCTGCGCGATAGAGCATCATCATCGTCACCACGCCATCGTCTTGTGGAACTCATCCCGACACTTTGCTGGATCGAGTCCGGGATTGTCATCGAGCTGAGCGTGTGCTGAACTTCGGAGGTGTCGTGCGTTCGGTGCTTGGATCGGTCGGATCGTGAAGGCGTCGACTACATCAACAGCGTTGTCATAGCGCTTCCGCTTCGGTCTCGAGGGCGTGGACAATACTCTCCCCTCGTTGCTATGCCATCACCATGATCTTGCGTGTGCGTAGGAAATTTTTTGAAATTACTACGTTCCCCAACAGAGGTTTGCAGGGTGAAGGCGCCGGATCACCATAACCTGCGCCACTGCAACCAGATTGATCCCTCTTTCCTGGAGATCTCGAATACGGCCCTGCAGCAGGGGGAACGTCCTTGGACGGCCCCCAGTCGAGCCCCTTGTTGACCCATGATGTCAGCCGTTGTGGTGGACTGGCGGGGAGGCGGGGGCGCCGCCCATTTGGTACCCACAGGGCGGTGGTGATATAAAACCACTCCGTCGCCACAAACCAAGCTCCTCTTGAAAAGAGCCCTCGGACCCACGGAGCATCAGCATATTTGCTTATAACCGCCCCTCCGCATTCTGGCTTGTTGTCCCTCGTTCATCTTTGGCTCCACCTTGAAGGTCTTGAGCCACAATCCAAAGTGGGGGTAATATGGAGGAAGGCCTCACATATGACAATGAATGACGAGATATGGAGGATGGACTCCGGATTCAAGTCATGGAAATCAAGCCCATAATAAAACATGAGCCCCCGCACAAAGGGACCCGTCGGGAAGCCTAAACCCCGAAGGAAGCGGGACACGAATACGACGTCCTCGCCAGGCTCAGGAGTGGGAATGACCTGCCCTGGAGCAGGCAGCCTATGCGAGATCTCGCTGGTTAGATACCTGGCGTCTCGCAGCTTTAGCACATCCTCTTCTGTTACGGAGGAAGACATCCATCGGCCGTGCTGATCGGGGCCGGACATCGTCGAAAGTCCGAAGCGCCTAAATCTGAAGCTTTGGGTGTTGGAACTCGAAGCGCGAGGCGAACTCGATGGAGGGTTTAAAAAAGAAGAGGGCCTTGGTCTCATTATAAAGAGGTTGAATACCAAGAGCCCACCCCGTGGTCGATTAGGACTCGCCTTTGATAGAGAAGGCAGGCCGACAGGCACGGTTGGGTTACCCACGTCCGTATTGATGAGAATCCCAAAATAAGGGGGACACGATCTACGCTTTGATAGGACGTGCCAAGGAAACCGCCTCGCTAAACACGTTGAGGTGGAACAATAAAAAACGATTCATATAAAGGCCTGGCCGTGGTGTGATGTCACGCCGCGGAATACGTCAGCAGATCTGTGCAGAAAATTATTCTCTCTACGGCATTATGTGGAACTTGTTTTGCAGAGCCGGACACTATCCTTGTGTTCAAAACCTTCTATGAAGTATTCGGAGGAGGAACCCGCCTTGCAATGCGAAGACAATATGCGCGCCGGACTCGTCGTCATTGAAGCCTGGTTCAGGGCTCTTGAGGAGTTCGGACTAGGGGTTTCGGATAGCGAACTATCATCATCGGCGGACTCCAAGACTATGAAGATACAAGATTGAAGACTTCGTCCGTGTCCGGATGGGACCTTCCTTGGCGTGGAAGGCAAGCTTGGCGATCTGGATATGTAGATCTCCTACCTTTGTAACCGACTTTGTGTAACCCTAGCCCTCTCCGGTGTCTATATAAACCGGACGGTCAGTAGTCCATAGGACGAACAACAATCATACCATAGGCTAGCTTCTAGGGTTTAGCCTCTTTGATCTCATGGTAGATCCACTTTTGTAACACACATCATCAATATTAATCAAGCAGGGGCGTAGGGTTTTACCTCCATCAAGAGGGCCCGAACACTGGGTAAAACATCGTGTCCCTTGTCTCCGTTACCATCCGCCTAGACGCACAGCTCGGGACCCCTACCGAGATCCGCTGTTTGACACCGACGGTCTTCATTTGAAACAATGCGGAATAGTTTCACAACTCACGCCACCCGAACACCACAGCGTAATGGTGTGTCCGAATGTCGTGTCGTACTTTACTAGATATGGTGCGATCTATGATGTCTCTTCTTGATTTACCGCTATCGTTTTGGGGTTATGCTTTAGAGGCGGTTGCATTCACGTTAAATAGCGCACCATCTAAATCCGTTGAGACGACACCTTATGAACTGTGGTTTGGCAAGAAACCAAAGTTGTCATTTCTTAAAGTTTGGGGCTGTGATGCTTATGTGAAAAAGCTTCAACCTGATAAGCTCGAACCCAAATCGAGATGTGTCTTCATAGGATACCCAAAGGAGACTGTTGGGTACACCTTCTATCACAGATCCGAAGGCAAGACATTCATTGCTAAGAATGGATCCTTTCTAGAGAAGGAGTTTCTCTCGAAAGAAGTGAGTGGGAGGAAAGTAGAACTTGACGAGGTAACTGTACCTGCTCCCTTATTGGAAAGTAGTTCATCACACAAATCTGTTCCTGTGACTCCTACACCAATTAGTGAGGAAGCTGATGATGATCATGTAACTTCAGATCAAGTTACTACTGAACCTCGTGGGTCAACCAGTAAGATCCGCACCAGAGTGGTACGGTAATCCTGTTCTGGAGGTCATGTTACTTGACCATGACTAACCTACGAACTATGAGGAAGCGATGATGAGCCCAGATTCACAAAATGGCTTGAGGCCATGAAATCTGAGATGGGATCCATGTATGAGAACAAAGTGTGGACTTTGGTTGACTTGGCCGATGATCGGCAAGCCATCAAGAATAAATGGATCTTCAAGAAGAAGACTGACGTTGACGGTAATGTTACTGTCTACAAAGCTCGACTTGTTGCGAAAGGTTTTCAACAAGTTCAAGGAGTTGACTACGCTCACCCGTAATGATGCTTAAGTCCGTCCGAATCATGTTAGCAATTGCCGCATTTTATGATTATGAAATTTGGCAAATGGATGTAAAGACTGCATTCTTGAATGGATTTCTAGAAGAAGAGTTGTATATGATGCAACCTGAAGGTTTTATTGATCCAAAGGATTCTAACAAAGTGTGCAAGCTCCAGCGATCCATTTATGGACTGGTGCAAGCATCTCGGAGTTGGAATAAACGTTTTGGTAGTGTGATCAAAGCATATGGTTTTATATAGACTTTTGGAGAAGCCTGTATTTACAAGAAAGTGAGTGGGAGCTCTGTAGCATTTCTGATATTATATGTGGATGACATATTGTTGATTGGAAATGATATAGAATTTCTGGAAAGCATAAAAGGATACTTGAACAAGAGTTTTTCAATGAAAGACCTCGGTGAAGCTGCTTATATATTGGGCATCAAGATCTATAGAGCTAGATCAAGACGCTTAATTGGACTTTCACAAAGTACATACCTTGATAAAGATTAGAAGAAGTTCAAAATGGATCAAGCAAAGAAAGGGTTCTTGCTTGTGTTATAAGGTGTGAAATTGAGTCAGACTCAATGCCCGACCACTGCAGAAGATAGAGAGAAAATGAAAGGTGTTCCCTATGCTTCAGCCATAGGATCTATCATGTATGCAATGTTGTGTACCAGACCTGATGTATGCCTTGCTATTAGTTTAGCAGGGAGGTACCAAAGTAATCCAGGAGTGGATCACTGGACAATGGTCAAGAACATCCTCAAATATCTAAAAAGGACTAAGGATATGTTTCTCGTTTATGGAGGTGACAAAGAGCTCGTCGTAAATGGTTACGTGGATGCAAGCTTTGACACTGATTCTGATGACTCTAAGTCACAAACCGGATACGTATTTATATTGAACGGTGGAGCTGTCAGTTGGTGCAGTTCTAAGCAAAGCGTTGTGGTGGGATCTACGTGTGAAGCGGAGTACATAGCTGCTTCGGAAGCAGAAAATGAAGGAGTCGTGATGAAGGAGTTCATATCCGATCTAGGTGTCATACCTAGTGCATCAGTTCCAATGAAAATCTTTTGTGACAATACTGGTGCAATTGCCTTGGCACAGGAATCCAGATTTCACAAGAGAACCAAGCACATCAAGAGACGCTTCAATTTCATCCGCGATCAAGTCAAGGAGGGAGACATAGAGATTGCAAGATACATACGTATCTGAATGTTTGCAGACCCGTTGACTAAGCCTCTCTCACGAGCAAAACATGATCAGCACCAAGACTCCATGGGTGTTAGAATCATTACTGTGTAATCTAGATTATTGACTCTAGTGCAAGTGGGAGGCTGATGGAAATATGCCCTAGAGCCAATAATAAAGTTGTTATTTATATTTCCTTATATCATGATAAATGTTTATTATTCATGCTAGAATTGTATTAACCGGAAACTTAGTACATGTGTGAATACATAGACAAACAGAGTGTCACTAGTATGCCTCTACTTGACTAGCTCGTTGAATCAAAGATGGTTATGTTTCCTAACCATGGACATGAGTTGTCATTTGATTAACGGGATCACATCATTGGAGAATGATGTGATTGACTTGACCCATTCCGTTAGCTTAGCACTTGATCGTTTAGTATGTTGCTATTGCTTTCTTCATGACTTATACATGTTCCTATGACTATGAGATTATGAAACTCCCGAAAAGCGGAGGAACACTTTGTGTGCTACCAAACATCACAACGTAACTGGGTGATCATAAAGATGCTCTACAGGTGTCTGCGATGGTACTTGTTGAGTTTGCATAGATTGAGATTAGGATTTGTCACTCTGATTGTCAGAGAGGTATCTCTGGGCCCTCTCGGTAATGCACATCACTATAAGCCTTGCAAGCAATGTGACTAATGAGTTAGTTGCGAGATGATGAATGAGTAAAGAGACTTGCCGGTAACGAGATTGAACTAGGTATTGAGATACCGACGATCGAATCTCGGGCAAGTAACATACCGATGACAAAGGGAACAACGTATGTTGTTATGCGATTTGACCGATAAAGATCTTCGTAGAATATGTGGGAGCCAATATGAACATCTAGGTTCCGCTATTGGTTATTGACTGGAGACGTGTCTCGGTCATGTCTACGTAGTTCTCGAACCCATAGCGTCCGCACGCTTAACGTTAGGTGACAATCGGTATAATGAGTTTATGTGTTTTGATGTATCGAAGATAGTTCAGAGTCCTCGATGTGATCACGGACATGACGAGGAGTCTCGAAATGGTCGAGACATAAAGATTGATATATTGGACGACTATATTCGGACACCAGAAGTGTTCCGAGTGGTTTCGGAGAAAACCGGAGTGGCGGAGGGGTTACGGGAACCCCCCGGGGAAGTATTGGGCCTTAGTGGGCCTTAGGGGAGAGAGAGGGCAGCAGCCCAGGAGGTTGTGCGCCCCCTCCCATGGGGAGTCCGACTGGACTAGGGAGGCGCGTCCCTCTTCCCTCTCCTCTCCTCTCTTTCCTTCCCCTTTCTCCTCCTAGTTGGACTAGGAAAGGGGAGTCCTACTCCTACTAGGAGGAGGACTCCTCCCTCTCCTTGGCGCGCCCCAAGGCCGGCTGGCCTCCCCCCTTGCTCCTTTATATACGGGGCAGGGGGCACCCTGGAACACACAAGTTGATTGTTCCAAGCCGTGTGCGGTGCCCCCCTCCACCATATTCCACCTCAGTCATATCGTTGCAGTGCTTAGGTGAAGCCCTGCGGCTGTAGCTTCATCATCACCGTCATCACGCCGTCGTGCTGACGAAACTCTCCCTCGACACTTTGCTGGATCGTGAGTTCGTGGGATGTCACCGAGCTGAACGTGTGCAGATTGCGGAGGTACCGTACGTTCGGTACTAGGATCGGTCGATCGTGAAGACGTACGACTACATCAACCGCATTTTCGTAACGCTTCCGCATACGGTCTACGAGGGTACATAGACAACACTCTCCCCTCTCGTTGTTATGCATCACCATGATCTTGCGTGTGCATAGGATTTTTTTTGAAATTACTACATTCCCCAACAAATAAAAGGCTCTAGTAACTGTTAGGAGGCTTTTATATTTAATTTAATATCAACGAGGTTTAAAAGGCCAAGTGGTGGAAGGAGTATTGGCCACCACAACCCAATAGGGAAGGCTCCCCACTTTTCCAAGTTGGGAGGCCAAATTGGAGTGAGGGAGGATTCCTCCTCCCCTCCCTTGGCCGGCGCACCAAGGAGGGACTTTCCCTCCTTGGTGGTAGCCCCTCCCCCCTCTAACCTATATATACTAGATGATTTTGCCCTTTGGGATACACAACTTTTGGAGCCTCCTCTAGTTCTCTAGTTCTAGTTCTAGTTGATCAATTACAGCTTGACCTAGATCCTCTAATCCTCATAATTAGAAGTCTAGAGTGGTTCTAATATCCTCCCTCTAATTCTCCGTCGATGATTAGCTCTAGACGGTGAAGCGCTACCGGATCATGAAGACCGTACGCTTCCAACCAAGTAGAGAGGTCGTGATTTCAGCCTTCTGTTCGAGGGACATTTGTGGACGGTTCGAGGGACTCCAAGTATAATCTACACCAACTCATCCGTTTCTGCTACACTCCAGAGTCGGTAACAATCGTGATCCAAACCGTTTATGCATCTTCATATTGTTCCTCAGTGTTCGTAGGGTGATAAATTTTTATTTTCTACTGTGTTCTCCAACACGCCCGTGGCCTAGTCAGAGATCTGCTCGGTAATCCACACCCCCGGAATTCCACCATTTCTACGTTTTTTTTCTAGCGATGCATACATTTGAAGTGAATCAGCTGGGCATATGTAAATATATGACATATATTTTGAATGTGTCAACTGAACCTGTGGTCTTTAGAAACATTTACCACAACAATGACTGAAATCATTTTTTCGTGTGATCTGAAGAAAGCAAAGTAGAGATGCATACTAGTCTTCCTAGATGGAATGGCAATGTACCCTACATTGTTTTGGCAATTATTTGCTTACTACATCATGGAAGAAGTTGCCAGATTTTGTAACAGTGAAATGGCAACTTGAAGAAAACTTGTTGGTCTATAACAATGTTAGAAAACAATGTTTGGAATGAATCACATGTCAATTTTATTAAAAAGTTCGTCTTATCCATCATGTTTTGTAAATAGTTGCCATGATAGCTTTTCTTAAATAAATAGTTTCCATGGCAAATTGATATTCATGGTAATTTTCTCACACAGATAATGGCAATCATAACTAAAACACCATGGCAAATTTTAATACCCATATGCCATGGCAATTTTTGTACATAATTGTTAGCCATGTCCCTCATGGTACAAGTATTTGACATTTTTTAGGCCTATGGCAAAATTTGATTAAGACCATGGCAAATCTGTAGATATTGTAGAATTGAATCATAGTCACATGGCAAAACAAAATCATGTTTTTATGTACACCAAAAAATGTGTAAATTTGCCATGTACAAGAATATATAAATTTGCGATGTGACAAGTTTAAACTTCCTAGAATTTCCATGTGGACATTTTAAATATTTATACACTTTTGCCATGGTTTTTCTGGGAAAACAAAATGTTTTCTACAAATTTGCCATGTGATCATATATGAAACTTGCCATGCTATAAACAAATTCCATAAACTTGCCTTGTGACTAGTGTCCCAAAAATGCATTCCACGAGGATATGTACATTTGGCAACAATTTAGATTGCAAACTTTGTCTAAACTTGCCATGTGATCTGTGCACAAAAAATGATCATCAACATTTACCTTTTTAAGAACATGACTATTTTTAGTTTGTAGCATGTCAATTTTTTTAATTTATTGGGCATAGCAATATTTACTTTTCTATTTGCCATTGCAGATTTACGTTTATTAACATGGCAAATTTTGGTGTTGTTGCCATGGAAATTTCTTCCTTTTTATTTTCCATGAAAATTTTACATTTTTTGCCATGGCAAATTATCTATACTATCATGGCAAATTTAGTTTTTCATACATGTCAATTTTTTACTTTAGTCGATCGTGGCTAATTAAATTCACTTTTCTATTTGCCATGGCAAATTCACTTCATTGACATGGCAAATTTACCTATATCACCATGACAAATTTTATTTTTTTCTTGCCATAGCAATTTCTACTTTTACTTTCAGTGGAACCTTCACACTTATTTTGCCATGGCAACACTATCTATACATGGGAAATTTACTTTTACATACATGTCAAAATTTTACTTTAGTCGATCATGGCAAATTAAATTTGATTTTCTATTTTCCTATGACAAATTCACACTCATTGACATGGCAAATTTACCTATATCACCATGGCAAAATTTTAACTTTTATTGCCATGGCAGTGTCGACTCTTATTTTCCATGCCAGCTTCACACTTATTAAAATTTGCCTTTGCATACATGTCAAAAATTTACTTTAGTCGATCATGGTAAGTTAAATTTACTTTTCTATTTTTCCATGGCAAATATACCTATATCGCCATGGAAAATTTTACCTTTTATTTTCATGAAAATTCTAATGTTTTATTTTCCATGGAAAATTTATATTTATTTCCATGGTAAAATTGTTGGTTTCTACGGTAGGGTGCGTCGACTGCAAATTAAAAATTTCCTACGCGCAGAACATCCAGGAACATGCTACGGGAGATGGATCACAGTTTGTTACCACTAGACGTGCAGTGCCGTGCAGCAGAAGAAGAGTTGGGGCAGCGCGTCTGTGTGGATCGTCTCCTCCTCGTTCGATCTCCCTCGAACAGTCGGTCGTCCGATCCCACGTCACGAGTTCGCGGGCGGCGCAAGTGCACCGCCTCTAACGGTATCCGCGTGCAGGAGGAACACCGTGCGGCGGACTGCTAGGTCGATCACACAATCGGCGGCGAGTGGAGGTAGCTATTCGCAACACATGCAAACCCTAGTCGCAGCGCCAAGCGATTAACCGCATGAGTGTGCCGCCGCGTCCACTTTATATAGGCGTCGTCGCGAGCTCAACACTTGGGCCTTGCACGGACCCTAAAGCAAAGTCTACTTGGTCACGTTCCTAGTCGATTCGGATCACATCCGACCGGTGTCCTGAACCGACCTCGTAGGTTCCTTCCCTTAAGCGTCACGACCCCTTAGGTTCAAGTCAGCTTGGTCACGTTCAGATCACCTCCGACCTGCACGGTTGGTAGCGGCCTCTAGCAAGGCGTGCCGACCACCAAGCGAACTATGAAGCTGGTCGGCGAACTTGTACAACGTGTCACACTTCTGCCCCTTTGCCACACGATATATGTTGTCGGGCTCAAGGCGAGACTGTCATCCTTGTGCTAGCCCGACCTCTTTCTCGTTCGGTGATATCGACCACAAACCGGATTATCTCATAATCCTTGTCGCATAGCCATGCTTATCCTGGTCGAGATCACACGAGGGTCCAGAGTATATCTCTCCGATCGGAGGGCAAATCCCATCTTGCTCGACCATGTCTCGCAACATGGGACCGGACAAACCGAAACCTTCCTTTGTAACTACCCGACCACGGAGTAGCGTTTGGTCAGCCCAAAGCAAGTCTGTCACCATCCCGAGTACATGTGTCAGCTCAGGTCTTAGGACATAGAACGTATGTTGTACTAGAGACTCACAGATGACATATCGCTGCGTCTCATAGTTGGGTCTGTCCGACTCGAGCCTTATCTCGACTCGGATCCGACTACGTCGAATCCGACCAGACCTTTCCAAGTCCATATTATTCGGTTAGCATCCAATGCTCCATGGCTAGTGAGACCAAGCCATCGACCGTGTCATATGCCAGTCTAGTCGGCTGCGCGTCCACACAGCCCTTTCGACTAGGGACCTTTTAGGACAGTCATCATACAATGCATAGTCCCACAAACAAGTCACGTACTTGCTGATACACATGATTGATAATGTCCAAGGACTATCTTTATTCATAAACACATAGGAAATATCATCATACATGATTGCCTCTAGGGCATATCTCCAACAAAAATTATCTATACAACCATGGCAAAATTATCTATACTGCCATGGCAAATTTACTTTTACATACATGTAAAAATTTCACTTTGGTCGGTCACGACAAATTATTGTTTATTTTGTCATGCCAAATTTAACTTGCATGGACCATGATTTTTTTAATTATTAACCCTGACAAAGTTGATGTCATTTTTTTCGTAGCATAGCAAAACTTGGGCTTTTATTTGTCACAACAAAAAAATGGGCCTTTTCATTTGTTTCATTATATTGGGCTTTTGTTCCTTTTTCTATTTTTGCAAGGAAAAGGCCGACGATGGGGAGGCTTTCGGGTTGTGGGGTTCCCCTACCGAACAAAATAGTCCGTGGGGGTTGATCCCTCATACCGAATTTCTTTTGGTTTGGGAGGTCGCTAGGCCGAACATATGCACGTTATTGTCGTCCTTGTTTTAAGGGAATGAGTAGGATAATGAAATAAAAATATCGTTCTGGTTCGGATTATTTCAAGTTACTCTACATATGTTGATTTTTGTTTTGTGCGGCTTCAGTTGAGATTATTCAAAAAGGTCTACAAAAAATCAAGTGGGGTTGGTGGATGGGGAGGAAAAAATCGGGGGGGGGGGGGGAGGTGAGGTGAACCTACCTATCTCCCCTTTAACAACAGAAGATATTGCTTTATTCTATGACTTTGGCTTCTGATGTTAGCGGTCGTTGTGGTAGCTGGTTGATGTTTGTGCAACAATTAAAGCATCTACAGATGGACTTGGCAAACTTGACCCCCTAAACATCCGTGGACGTGTTGAGGCTCGGACAGTGACTGGTCACCCGTCATTTCTCCTGGTCCGCAACCGTATCCCTCACATCGCCCCTCCCTGGATCAATGCTATCCATACAATGTGAGAGAAACTACATACATAGATCAACATAACAAACATAGTAACAAACGAACATAGATGAACATAAAAATCCGTACGGACAGAGCATCAGAGTCCATCGAACCAAACAGACATAGATTCATACCAATGAAAACTTGTTATTAAACATAGACGGACGGCATCAGAAATCACCACTTCCTCGCTGGTCCCATACCCTTGCGGTCACTGGAGTGACTGTAGTCCTTCGTGTTGGCGTCGGCGGCCGAGGGAGGGGGGGGGGGGGTTGTCCTCGGAGCCGTCGATACCGCTCTCAAATGAGGAGGAGATGATGATAACCATACGACGGACGGCGCACGGCTGCTGCTTGGCAAGACGGGTGGCTTCCGTGTCAGCAGCTGCCCTCTCCATGGCAAAGCGCTCCAACTGCTCGATGCCAAGCCGGAGCGTCTTTGCGTTCCTACGAGGGAGGCGTAGTGCGTTCGTTTCCGCTGTGGAGAGCCAGCGGCGGAGGTCCGCCGCAGGCCTCCTCCGGATCAACCATCGCGGAGACGCTGGACTGGCGGGGGGAAGGTGCATCCGCCGCCCTCACCCTGACTCGCTGCCGCTCAGGCGTCCACATCGGAGCGGGGTAGGCGCAGGTCATCGTTGCACGGTCCGACATGGTAGGACGTGTTTGGTCCGTCCTATATTCATCTCGTATCTGCCTTAAATATGTGTTGGATATTAAAGGTGCCGATCAGCCAGAAGGTACAAGGGCAGTTTGAGGAGGCCGGTTTAGTTGCGGGCTGGTCATAGTGGGAGTAACATTGGTAGTAACATAGATGCCACATAAGCAAAAATGTTAATGTGGCAAGTAGTTAATGAGGAGAGAGGCAAATAGAGTAGCCTAATATGTTACCATCACATAGCGCTTTCCAATGCAAAATAAATCTACAAGACAATAAATGAACATGTGTATGTTACTACACATACGACATTTCCCACTATAAGGGTAGTAATATAGAGTAGTAACGTATGCATGTTACTACTCTAAGTTACTTCCCACTATGACCAGCCTAAAACTGACCTGTCACCGACGAGCTCGTCCTACGGTGAGCCAGGCTGTAGATGCTCTTAGAACTAGTTCACCCCTCTTTTTCCTTCTTTTTGCACCTGGATTCTATTTCTCTTTTATCATTGTTCCGTTATCTCCGACACTGGAACCCAATCCATTTGGATCGGACCAAAATGAAACGTCAGTCTGTCCATCAGTTACTGGGCACCAATCACACTGTGGATCAGTCACTGGGCACCGTGATTGGTTCGAGCAATGGCGGCATCATGGCGCGAACAGAGATTCGTGGCACCATCGCGCCAGTGCGTCACGCCCACGCGCGCCTCCGAGGCAACGGGCCGCGCACGGCACGGCGCACCGCCGTACCGTCCCTCCCATCCCGGCGCAGTGCGCACGCTGGGGCTGCCTGCCTGGTCCCGTGCCGACGTGCCGTGCCGTGCCAGGAGGCCGGAGCAACGGGCTCGACGCGCTCCTGCCAGGCCCGGCCCCGATCGTGGGTGCCGCTGCTGAGACGGCGCCGTGAGTGGGCATTTCGCTTGCGCTTATCGCCTCGGGCTCGGGGCGGCCTGGCTGCCACGGTGAGGTTCCTGTACGTGCCGAGGGGAGAGAGACCCGTCGCTGTGCGCAACCACCACACGACCGCTGCTGGTCCACGAGGTGGGCTGCACGAGCGCCTGGGGCCCGGCCGGCGACCGGGGCGCCCCGTCGCGAGGGGGTGCGCACGACACGGCACCGCGCGCGTCGTCTCACGGGAGTAAAAAACACGACGACGTCTCGGGTGGCGGCTGGTTCGTAGTACTGTACGTCGTATGCCCGTACGTCCGCGCGGTAGTTGCCGCCGGGCGCTGTGCCGGGGGTCAAACAAAGGTGGCGGTGGCGCCCCCGCCACACCGCTCCAACAGTCGGCGCCACCTCACGCACACCGTCAAATGCCGCCGCACCGTAAAACGCTGCTCCACTTGAGATGGACGGCTGGACCTGCTCCACCGACCCGCCCCCTTAAGAGCCACCCCGCCGCACCGCACACGCACGTTCGAGCTACGCAAACCAAACGCCTCGTCCGTCCGTTCCTTTCCCTCCCTCCACCGCCGATCGATCAGGGCCAGCTCGCTCTCTCGTTGGTAGGTGGCATGCAGGAGCCCGGGCGGCGGCCGTTCGCCGGCGCCGTCGACCTGCGCCGGCCCAAGGGCTACCCGGCGCCGTCGGCAGCCCCGCAGGCGCAGGCGGAGGCGGGGGCGGCGGCGGCGGCGGAGGGGGAGGCGCACGGCGACCCGTGCCCGCGGTGCGAGTCCCGGGACACCAAGTTCTGCTACTACAACAACTACAACACCTCCCAGCCGCGCCACTACTGCAAGTCCTGCCGCCGCTACTGGACCAAGGGCGGCACCCTCCGCAACGTCCCCGTCGGCGGCGGCTCGCGCAAGAGTTCCTCCTCGTCGTCGTCCTCGTCGTCCAGCCCCAAGCGCGCCAAGAATTCCAAGCGCCGCCGCGTCGCGCCGGCCGCGCCCTCGGAGCCCGAGGCCGAGCACGGCGCCGACGCCTCAGCCGCCGTCGCCGCGAGGACGAAGGAGGCCGCGGCCACCACCGAGGACGTGACAACAGCTGACGATCCCGCCGCAGCCCCTGCGGCCGACGGGTGTTTCGCTTTCACGGCCGGCGAGCCCGACGCGCCACCTGCGGCGGAAGGGTGCTTCACTTTCTTGGCCAGCGAGCTCGACGCGCCACCCGCGGCGGAGGGAGACAGGGGTTTGGCTTTCACGGCCGCCGAGCCGGACGCGCCACCCGCGGCGGACGGAGACGGGGGCCTGGCTTTCACCGATCATCCGTCGGTGGCGCTCGGGCTCGGCGTGGCGGACGACGCCGGCGGGAAGGAGCTGGCGGACCCGAGCCCGTTCGAGTGGCCGTCGGGCTGCGACCTGGGGTCCTACTGGGTGGCCGGCGTGTTCGCCGACACCGACCCGGCACTGTTCCTCAGCCCGCCGTGAACCGTGATCGTCTGGCAGAGCTCCATCGGCGAGCTGAGCACGGCACGGTCTGAGCTGAGCAGAGCTGAGCTCCCCCAACCTTCTTACTATCATCATCGTCTGGCTGGATTCCGGCCAGTAGTATTTGGAATTTTCATTTCACTACTCACCAGAGGGGTCGATCTAAGAAGCCGTTTGTTTTAGTGCCTGATCGGAAGGCTAACCTAGAAGGTGAGGTGCCTGTATAAATCAGTACCCGGTCTGATCACGGCGTGTTTCAAGCCCTGAAAAGATTTGCCTTTCGCGATTAGCGGACTACCACTACTACTCAGTTATACTATTACTTGTTTGACTCCTCCCCTGCTCTGCTCTCTACATATGGTATGAGATTTTCATCCTGTTGCTCCTGGATCATAGTTGCTGAAACCTGGAAATGTACCTGTAGCTAACCAGTACGTCGCTGCTAGCATCCCTGAGCGTTCTTGGCAAATACGGTGCGCTCAGGCGAAGAGAGGAGCGCGTGCCGACCTCGCTCCGTTTAGGTGGAAGCTGCCACCACGTACAGTACAGCACAGGCATGTCCAGATTGTTCATAAGTTCACGTACAGTGCAGGCAGTATAGCACAGGCATGTCCAGATTGTTCCATAACTTCATCATGATCCGGAATCAATCGGCGACGTGAGCGGCGAATCAAGGCGGCATGAATTCGGCCGCGTCGCGTACCACCGAGGGCGGGCACCGGCCACGAATTATTGTCGCCCGCCCACGAATTATTAGATTCGACGAATCGCAGCAGCCGGTACGCAACGCGACGTCGTCGAGGGACGGGCAGAGGATCGGTTCGTGTTCGGTTGGACGTCGGCGTCGGTCGGCGGACCTTAAATCGATTTCAATTCACGGGCGGGAGCGACGCGGCAGAGGCCGACAGCTCGCTCGCTCGCGATTCCGACGGCGACGGCCCCCGGCCCCGACCGCGACGGGACGGACGCGCGCGCCGCGTCAGGGATGGGCCGGGCTCGGCGTCACGTGTCGGTCGGCCGGTCGATTCGGCCGTGGTGCGGGCCGACGTGTGCGGTGGTGGACCGCGGAAGGGGAGGGGGCCCCGTCGGTCGACGTCGATCGCCTCGCCGGTGACACGACCCGGGCCGGGCGTATGTACGTACGCTGCTGACGGCGACCCGACCGGCTCGTCGGGTCCGGACGTCTGGGTCGCCGCCGACGCCGGCTGTCGAGGCAGGCGTCGGCGTGACGGTTCTGGTGGCTGGGTATGCGGTCGTGTCGTTTGACAACGTTGCTGGTGGTGTCGATGGATCTCGGTGGTCCGAGCATCGGTGGTTTCGCGCAGAAATTCGCGAGCAACCTTGCCATGTGTCTCGATCAGCGAGTGCGGACCATGTTCGATGCACCGGGATTTTCTGAAAATAAAATACAAGCTCCGCCGATTCAAAGAGATGTCTGTTTGTTCTTCTTCTTTTATTTTTATAAATGATGATGAAGAAGATGTCTTTTTCATCTTATTAAGGAAAATGTACTCTCTCCGTCGCATAATATAAGCTGTCATTACGATATGCTTACATATTTGATGTAACATCATCTTATATTATGGGACGGGGGAGTAGAAAACAGCGGTCACAGCCTCCCTCCCCGTCACCGTCTAAGTCCTCCTCCTCTCTCTAGGCTCACCGCCTCGTCAGCGGTTAGAGGAGTGGAGACCCATTTCTTATTATAATTCTTTTATCTTTCTAAGTTAATATTTTTTATCTTAGGTTTTGTTTACATGATGGCATCAACAAGGTAGTGACGATTGAAGGAGTCCTGGATTAAGGGGTCCTCGGGCGTCGGACTATGTAGCATGGGCCGGACTAATGGGCTGTGAAGATACAAGACAAAAGACTTCCTCCCATGTCTGGATGGGACTCTCCTTTGCGTGGATGGCAAGTTTGGCGTTCGGATATGTAGATTCCTTCCTTTGTAAACCGACTCTGTACAACCCTAGGCCCCTCCGGTGTCTATATAAACCGGAGGGTTTAGTCCGTAGAGGCAATCATAATCATACAGGCTAGACATCTAGGGTTTTAGCCACTACGATCTCGTGGTAGATCAACTCTTGTAATTTTCATATTCATCAAGATCAATCAAGCAGGAAGTAGGGTATTATCTCTATCAAGAGGGCCCGAACCTGGGTAAACATCGTGTCCCCTGTCTCCTGTTACCATCGACCTTAGGCGCACATTCGGGACCCTACCGAGATCCGCCGGTTTGACACCGACATTGGTGCTTTCATTGAGAGTTCCTGCGTCGTCATCGGAAGGTTCGATGGCTCCATCGGTCATCTACAACAATGCTGCCTGCGGAAGGATTTTCTCACGGTCGACTCTTCGTATTGGTGGCCGCGCTCAACGCCAACTCGCAGCCATCTAGAGCGGAGATCGACAACTCGCCTGTGTCACCAGATTAGTTTTGGAAATCTGGATTATGTCGTTGATATCCGAGGAGACTTGATCTCCCAAGGGTTCACGACCCCAACCTCCGCTCTGGCTTTAGATCCGGAGCGCGTCGCCATGTCCGAAGATGGGATTACTGAGCCCGCCGGACTATCTGCGGCCGCTAAGCCCAGCACGGGAGAACCGGGGGAAGTAGTGTCGCCGGCAACCATCATGAAGCCGGACTCTTCTCCGGACACTAGCTCCGAACCCTCAGAGTCAGCATCGTATGAGCCCGGCCAAGGAGTTTCCCTCCCGCCGTACTCCACGGGTTTCCTTCTCCCTGGTCAAACCTCGCCTTTAAGCGAGGCTATGAACTTGATGCGATCCCTCGTCATTACAGAGGAGCAATATCCGAACCACGCCCAGCCCGGACTAGGGGCTGAGAGCAGGGAATTTTACGTCCCACCAACCACCCACTTAATAGCCACCGTCGAGGACTTAACTGACATGCTCGACTACGGCTCCAAAGACATCGACGGTATGGACGACGATGCCGGAGAGGAGCAAGCCGAAAACCCGCCGTTTACAGGACGTTGGACGGACACCTCTTCGTACGACGTGTACATGGTGGATACACCCAAAGCGGGTAACAGCGATGACAAAGAAGATCCAGTCGAGGACAAACCTCCTGAGATACAGCCAAAGCGCCGACGTCAGCGGCGCCGCTCTAAATCACGCCGTGGAAGAGACAGCAATACCGGCACAGGAGGCAACAACACTCCGGACGATGCCGAAGACAAAGAAGACCCCGTCGAGCCAACTTTTGAACAGGACGATCGGGAAGATGGGCAAGTTAGCCCTGACAAACAGGCCGAAAACGAAGACTCGGAGGACAGTAATTATCTCCCACTCTCCGAGGACGAGGCGAGCCTCGGTGACGAAGAATTTATCGTACCTGAGGAACCTCTCGAGCAGGAGCGCTTTAAGCGCCGGCTAATTGCCACTGCAAGGAGCCTGAAAAGAAACAGCAGCAACTTCAAACTGATCAAGATCTGCTCAACGATAGGTGGACTAATGTCCTGGCAGCCGAGGAATACGGCCTCGAGCGCCAAACCAAAAGTTACCCGAAGTGTAAACTCCTACCCCAATTTGACGACGAGGCCCTCAAGCCCGCACCATCAGCACGTAATGCGACTGACCAACCACCTCGTGGCCAGGACAAAACGACAACTCAAGTCGAACACCAGCCCATACTACCTCGTCGTAAAGACAGAGATATAACAGCTCGAGATATATATATGACTTGCGGCAAGACCTGGACAGTAGAGCAGGTAAGACCAGATCGATCTACGGATCACGGAGGCGTGCCTCGACGCGCGACGACGGCTATCTAGCCGGACGTGACAAGCATAATCATGCCCGGGCCGAAAACCGCAGACGGACTCCATCCGAGCTACGTCGTGACTTGGCCCGATATAGAGGCGCCGCACACCCCCTCTGCTTCACTGATGAAGTAATGGGGCACGAATTCCCAGAAGGGTTTAAACCCGTGAATATCGAATCGTATGATGGAACAACAAATCACGCGGTATGGATTGAGGACTTTATTCTCCATATTCATATGGCCCGTGGTGATGACCTTCATGCCATCAAATACCTCCCGCTCAAACTCAAGGGACCAGCTCGGCACTGGTTGAACAGCCTGCCTGAAAACTCTATTGGTAGCTGGGAGGACTTGGAAGACGCCTTCCGCGACAACTTCGAAGGCACATACGTCTGACCTCCGTATGCTGATGACTTAAGCCACATAGTTCAACAGCCCGGAGAGTCAGCCAGGAAATTCTGGACTAGGTTCCTAACTAAAAAGAACCAAATCGTCGACTGTCCGGATGTCGAAGTCCTAGCGGCCTTTAAGCATAGCATCTGCGACGAATGGCTCGCCCGACACCTCGGCCAAGAAAAATCGAAGTCCATGGCAGCCCTCACGGCACTCATGACCCGCTTTTGCGCAGGCGAAGATAGCTAGCTAGCCCGTAGCAATAATAATGCAAGCGAATGAGTGCAAAGAAAGAACCGCTAGGATGCGTGCTAAGAAAGATTGCTTTGTGAAAGCGTGTTCTTCTAGTTTTTATGAGAATAAAGATGAAGATCTAGCACTTCTGAAGCCAGAAATAGAAACGGTAAGGCCCGACGCAACAGGCACAAGCGTCGAAGCAATGGTAACAATACCGATGACACGACAGTCAACGCCGGATTCAGCGGCTCCAAGTCCGGTCAGTGGAAGAAGCCATATAAAAGAAACAATCCAGGCGCATCCAGCTTGGACCGCATACTCGATCGTCCATGTCAGATCCACGGCACCCCGATAAACCAGCCAATCATACCAACAGAAGCTGTTGGGTCTTTAAACAGGCCGGCAAGTTAAATGCCGAGAACAAGGAGAAGGGTTCGCAGAGTGAGGACGATAACGAGGAGCCCCGTCCACCGAACACAGGGGACAGAAGCAGTTTCCCCCCAGGTTAAAACGGTAAACATGATATACGTTACCCATATCCCCAAGAGGGAGCGCAAACGTGCGCTCAGGGACGTCTATGCGATAGATGATAAAGGACTCGACTAGATGCGAGTCGTTCGTCGGCTCGATCTTTCACGATACTGGCAATAGCATAAGAAATTCCGATCGAGCAAAGATGCAAGACCGTAAGATCAAAAGAAACTAGCGTTGAGTAGATTAGACCGACTCCACACGCAGCAGCAACAAAATCCCAATGAATCAGCAACGAAGATAATATTTGGTGTCCCTCAACATAGGACGTCAGCAACAAAATCCCAATGAATCAGCAACAAAGATAATATTTGGTGTCCCTCGACATAGGACGTTTTCTGACTATTATTGAACTCACGATGAAACAAAACTTGACCTTCTTTACACGGCGTATCCCTGCTTTTATAACGTGCGTGCAGGCACTTCTCAACCGACTCCATGTAAACGAATCTGAAACGGACTCTCCTATCCAAACAAAATAAGATTTGACTAATTAATACTTCGGCAACGCTGATCACCTTCCAACTAACCTAGACTTAATACTATACGTAACTAGTACTTGTGCAACCTTTGAACTCTACTATAATACCAAGCTAATAAAACTAGGTATTTCTTGGCCAATCGGATCACAACTTCTTCTGTGGAGTTCTAAAATTTGGTTTAACTTCATCTTGCGGTGGAGGAATCTGAAGTATCATAGAACCAATCTGTATATATGAAAAATCTCCTAAAATACTTGTTGGGGAACGTAGTAATTTCAAAATTTTCCTACGCACACGCAAGACCATGGTGATGGCATAGCAACGAGAGGGGAGAGTGTCCGTCCCGTACCCTCGTGAGACCGAAAGCGAAGCGTTATAACAACGCGGTTGATGTAGTCGTGCGTCTTCACGATCCGACCGATCCAAGCACCGAGCGTCACGACACCTCCGAGTTACGCACACGTTCAGCTCGATGGCGATCCCCGGCTCCGATCCAAAGAAAGCGTCGGGGATGAGTTCCACGGCCGCGACGGCGTGGTGGCGATGATGATGCTCCACCGGCGCAGGGCTTCGCCTAAGCTCCGCGACGATATGACTTCACCGGCGCGGGGCTTCGCTTAAGCTCCGCGACGATATGACGAAGTGGAATATGGTGGAAGGGGCACCGCACACGGCTAAGGAACGATCCGTAGAACAACTTCCGTGTTCTAGGGTGCCCCTGCCCCCGTATATAAAGGAGCCAAGGGGGAGGGGGCCGGCCGGCCAAGAGGAGGCGCTGCGGGAGTCCTACTCCCTCCGGGAGTAGGATTCCCCCTCCAATCCTAGTTGGAATAGGATTCACCGGAGGGGGAAAGAGAGAGGGGGCCGGCCCACCTTTCCTAGTCCTAGTAGGACTAGGGGAAGGGGGGAGGCGCGCGGCCACCTAGGGCTGGTCCTTTCTCCTTTCCACCAAGGCCCACTATGGCCCATATAGTTCCCGGGGGGTTCCGGTAACCTCCCGGTACTCCGGTAAATTCCCGATTTCACTCGGAACATTTCCGATGTCCAAATGTAGGCTTCCAATATATCAATCTTTATGTCTCGACCATTTCGAGACTCCTCGTCATGTCCGTGATCACATCCGGGACTCCGAACAACCTTCGGTACATCAATACTTATAAACTCATAATGAACTGTCATCGAAACGTTAAGCGTGCGGACCCTACGGGTTCGAGAACTATGTAGACATGACCTAGAACCATTCTCGGTCAATAACCAATAGCGGAACCTGGATGCCCATATTGGTTCCTACATATTCTACGAAGATCTTTATCGGTCGAAACCGCATAACGATATCGTTGTTCCTTTTGTCATCGGTATGTTACTTACCCGAGATTCGATCGTCGGTATCCAATACCTAGTTCAATCTCGTTACCGGTAAGTCTCTTTACTCGTTCCGTAATACATCATCTCACAACTAACTCATTAGTTGCAATGCTTGCAAGGCTTATGTGATGTGTATTACCGAGAAGGCCCTAGAGATACCTCTCTGACAATCGGAGTGACAAAACCTAATCTCGATTCATGCCAACTCAACATATACTTTTGGAGACACCTGTAGAGTACCTTTATAATCACCCATTTACGTTGTAACGTTTGCTAGCACACAAAGTGTTCCTCCGGTAAACGGGAGTTGCATAATCTCATAGTTGCAGGAACTTTGTATAAGTCATGAAGAAAGCATAAGCAACATACTAAAACGATCAAGTGCTAAGCTAACGAAATGGGTCATGTCAATCACATCATTCTCCTAATGATGTGATCCCATTAATCAAATGACAACACATGTCTATGGTTAGGAAACATAACCATCTTCGATTAATGAGCTAGTCTAGTAGAGGCATACTAGTGACTATCTGTTTGTCTATGTATTCACACATGTATTATGTTTCCGGTTAATACAATTCTAGCATGAATAATAAACATTTATCATGATATAAGGAAATAAATAATAACTTTATTATTGCCTCTAGGGCATATTTCCTTCAATACTAGCTTCTTTCCCTTTTGGAACTGTCACGGTCAACTTCTCATGCATCGGTGTAACTTTAATATTTCTTGGACGAGTGACAGTAGTCTTGGCATAGATGGTCACATCATCCTGCCCCTCTTGAAATGAAGCCATCCTTGGCTTCAAGATAGCTTTAGGGATCTTACAGACGTCATTCTTGATTGCACTAGCGAACATCGGCTGTAACATACGTCGCCTTCCAGAGTCCCAAAAAGAATAAGTGTTAGACCTCCCATCGTGTGTAGCTCGATGATCATATTGCCATGGCCTCCCCAACAACAAATGGCATGCATCCATTGGCAGAACATCACAGATAACTGTATCGATATAATTGCCAACCAAAAAATTGATGCGCACCTTGTGAGTAACTTTCAGTTTTCTCGACTGATATAACCATTCGACACAGTGTGGTTGTGGGTGCTTCCAGGTTGGTAAAGCAAAAGCATCCACCAAGTCCTTGCTGACTGCATTAGTGTAGCTTCCACCATCGATGATCTACTTGCAATTGGTGTTGTTGATCTTGCACTGAGTCTGAAAAATATTCCAACGCTGCCCCTTATCCTCAATGCGATCCTCTTGCACACGCTGCACCATTAAGGACAAATATGATTCAACAGCTTCAAAACTAGCAGTCACCTTCTCAGCATCTTCAAATTTTTCACTAGAAGTGTCAAAAACTGCCTCTTCATCACTCGCGGATGCATAGCCATCTTTTCTGAGCAATACTCTCTTCTCATTAGGACATTCACGCTTCATATGTCCCCTTCCACCGCACTTGAAACACTCTATGTCACTGGAACGATTGGTCGACTGTGCACTAGAATCAACCCTCGACGGTCCTGACTTTGCAGCATTCTTTTGCACGGAATCATGAGGGCGATTTGATGTTGTCGTCCTGGAGCTAGGACCGATATCCTCACTCTGATGCTGGGAGCGTCGCCATGTGTTCAAAGTGGTACTGGGAACTGTGTTGACTTGGCGTCGCTTAATCTGTTGTTCCGCACGCACAACTTGGTGCACAAGATCTTGTATGTTGTAGTAGACCACCATCTCAACACGATCCTGCACCTCGATATTTAGCCCGTTAAAGAAACGTGCCATGGTCGCCTCCGGATCCTCCGTTGTCCCTGTACGTATCATAAGCAATTTCATATCCTTGTAATATTCATCAACACTCATATTACCTTGAGAGAGCCGCTGCAACTTGTTGTACATATCTCTTTTATAATGCTCAGGAACAAAACGTCGCCTCATGAACTCTTTCATCCCTCGCCAAGTCGTCGGGCGATGTCTTGAACAACAAATTTGATTCCACCATATTAGCGCGTAACCGGTAAACTCAATGCCAGCAAGTTGAACTTTCTTGTCCTTGCTATAATGATGGGCATCAAAAAATTGATCCACACGCATCTCCCACTCTAAATAGCCTTCTGGTTTGCACTTGACGGAGAACAAATGGATTGAAATTTTTATGCGCCCAATTCCATCATCCACAGGCACACGCACAACTTGACCAACTCGGTCATGCACTCCGCCACGAATGGAAGTTTTAGGACGAGGCTCATAGTGTCGTGGTCGTGGCGCGTACCCCACCTGGTCAATGCCGTCATCGAGACCATCATCTCCAGCATGAGGTTGTGCTGCCAAACGGCGATCATGGACGTCGGCATGTCCGTCGCGAGCCGGTGGTGCATAATGCAGTGGAGCAGCCGGAGCGGTCTGTGGTGGTGCAGAATTCATTGCCGGCATATTGATGATGTCTGCCAAACCATCGAACCGAGTGATCAGGACATCTATCCTTTTGCCGAGCGCATCTTGGCATTGCTTGATGTAGTTGCATGTCTGGTCAAAACCATCCCAAATATTTTGCGGAATATCATCCACATACACTGTACGTACTATTTCCTCAGAATCAACAGCAACCTCATCACCCTTGTTGACCGAGGTTGACATCTTGATCAACACAGTACCGTGAACAACCTTAGCTCTGATACCACTTGATAAAGGACTCGACTAGATGCGAGTCGTTCGTCGGCCCGATCTTTCACGATACTGGCAATAGCATAAGAAATTCCGATCAAGCAAAGATGCAAGACCGTAAGATCAAAAGAAACTAGCGTTGAGTAGTTTAGACCGACTCCACGCGCAGCAGCAACAAAATCCCAATGGAACAGCAACGAAGATAATATTTGGTGTCCCTCGACATAGGACGTCTTCTGACTATTATTGAACTCACAATGAAACAAAACTTGACCTTCTTTACACGGTGTATCCTTGCTTTTATAACGTGCGCACAGGCACTTCTCAACCGACTCCATGTAAACGAATCTGAAACGGACTCTCCTATCCAAACAAAATAAGATTTGACTAATTAATACTCCGGCAACGCTGATCACCTTCCAACTAACCTAGACTTAATACGTATACGTAACTAGTACTTGTGCAACCTTTGGACTCTACTATAATACCAAGCTAATAAAACTAGGTATTTCTTGTGCCGATCGGATCACAACTTCTTCGGTGGAGTTCTAAAATTTGGTTTAACTTCATCTTGCGGTGGAGGAATCTGAAGTATCATAGAACCAATCTGTATATATGAAAAAGCTCCTAAAACTAGCTTCTTTCCCTTTTGGAACTGTCACGGTCAACTTCTCATGCATCGGTGTAACTTTAATATTTCTTGGACGAGTGACAGTAGTCTTGGCATAGATGGTCACATCAGCCAGTCGCCCCAAAATTCAACCCATGGTCATCCTGCCCGATCACCTTTGATCGCAGGGAACATCCGACCAGTATCCGTCATGGCGGTTCAGCCGCACTGGTCCTCGGCCCAATCATTGATGGATTCCACCTCACGCGAGTCCTCATGGACGGTGGAAGCAGCCTTAACCTGCTCTATCAGGATACAGTGCGCAAAATGGGCATCGATCCATCAAGGATCAAGCCCACAAAAACTACCTTTAAAGGAGTTATACCAGGTGTAGAGGCCCACTACACGGGCTCAATCACATTGGAGGTCGTCTTTGGATCTACGGACAACTTCTGAAGTGAAGACTTGATCTTCGATATCGTCCCCTTCCGCAGTGGCTATCACGCACTGCTCAGACGAACCGCATTTGCTCGATTTAATGCGGTGCCACACTATGCTTATCTCAAGCTCAAGATGCTCGGACCACGCGGTGTCATTACAGTCAATGGAAACACAGAACGCTCCCTCCGTACCGAGGAGCACACAGCGGCCCTGGCAGTATAAGTACAGAGCAACCTTATCAAGCAGAACCTTAATTCGGTGACCAAACTCCCGGACACTGTCAAACGCTTCCGGACTACTCTACAGCAGGACAATCCAGCTTGTCAGGAGCTCGACTAGCAATTCGGCTTCCGCCTCAGTCCCGACCAAATGGCGGCGTTCGTATCGCGCGTACATAACTACGCACTCAACACACCATGGGCATAGACGGAGGCATAACTTGATAGTGGTCCATCATACGGCTCCCACAGATACTTTTCCTTTTCCTTCTTACCATTATTTGGTCTCTTTTTTACAGGCCCCTCTTGACAGCATGATCATCGGTCCTTTCGAAGGATAGATATACCAAGGTGGCAAGCAGTACAGACGTGTGGGGGAATCTCTAGATGTTCTTCTTGACGATCATTCTACCTGTTTTCGGGACCGGCACGCAGCTCCCCCTTGGTCTTGGCATGTTAAATAGCCAGGTTGCTTATCACACTATTTGTACAAATATGCTTTGACGTATTAATCAAACTATAATGGAAACAATTTGCGGCCCAACTTACGTGGCACTAGCTTACTACTTCATTTTATTTCGCTATTCTAATCGATTGCACCCGTACACTTTGGTATGCTTTAATTTGCCAGGGGCTTCATTATGCTCCATACTATGGCAACAACGTCCGAACACTTTTTACAGTACAGTTCGGCACCCCGAAATTTAGCATTATATGCATTGGCTCCGAATCATGTCTTTGGTCAATAGTTGGGTTGCCCGGCTCCTGTGCTTGCTACCTTACGTTTCGTCCTATCAGCTAGGGTAGTAAAGGGAGAACTACTGTGATTGTGTTTTTGGTTTATCCGAGCAAACACCTCAGTAGACAAAGCCGAAAACTGACTGTCATGATGTGGCGAGAGCTGGTCAGCTATTCGGAGGTTAAAAATCTTTTGCGATTTTTTCCGCATTATGCGATGAATCAGCCTCCATCCGATCAGGTGTTTACAGCACCCTAGTCTGGATTAAATATTAACTAGGGGCTGCGCCTACATTTTTATTGTCAAACTCCTATGGCTAAGTGAGGGCGATAAAGCCATATAGTCTGATTGCCTGGTTTGTTGCGCTAAACACCTCCTTCAAGGACCAAACTATTGGATCAAGAGTGCTTAGATTCCACCCCGAACACCCCCGTACTACCTACGTGGGGGCTGAAGCCGACGACTGACCAACTCTCAGATTTAACAAAACGGCCGCACAAGAGGTAAAGTTTTCAAACAACAAACATTATATTACATAATGGCTTTGTTTCATAATACAAGACAAGATACACATGAATGTATTCATTCGAAGATAATGTCTTTTGAACACTGGCCCTCTACAATGCGGGATCCCTTGAGGACATCATCAATATACCGCTCGGGCGTGCGGTGTTCCTTGCCCGCGGGCAGTCCCTCGGTCGCGAGCTTGACGGCGTCCATCTTCGCCCACTGCATCTTGACACGGGCGAAGGCCATCCGCGCACCTTCGATGCAGACCGACCGCTTGATGGCATCAAGCCGAGGGTAGGCATTGACCAGCCGCTTCACGAGACCGAAGTAGCTGCTGGGTATGGCTTTGGCAGGCCACAAACGGATTATTAAATCCTTCATGGCCAGTTCGGCTACCCTATGCAGTTCTGTCAGCTGTTTCAACTGATCGCTAAAGGGCACCGGATGCTCTGGCGCAAGGTATTGCGACCAGAACAGCTTCTCCGTCGAGCTCTGTCGGTGTCAAAACCGGCGGATCTCGGGTAGGGGGTCCCGAACTGTGCGTCTAAGGAGGATGGTAACAGGAGGCGGGGGACACGATGTTTACCCAGGTTCGGGCCCTCTCGATGGAGGTAATACCCTACTTCCTGCTTGATTGATCTTGATGATATGAGTATTACAAGAGTTGATCTACCATGAGATCATAGAGGCTAAACCCTAGATGCTTGCCTATGGTATGATTGTTGTTGTCCTACGGACTAAACCCTCCGGTTTATATAGACATCGGAGGGGGCTAGGGTTACACAGAGTCGGTTACAAGGGAGGAGATCTACATATCCGTATTGCCAAGCTTGCCTTCCACGCCAAGGAGAGTCCCATCCGGACACGAGACGATGTCTTCAATCTTGTATCTTCATAGTCCAACAGTCCGGCCAAAGGATATAGTCCAGCTGTCCGGGGTCCCCCTAATCCAGGACTCCCTCAGTAGCCCCTGAACCAGGCTTCAATGACGATGAGTCCGGCGCGCAGATTGTCTTCGGCATTGCAAGGCGGGTTCCTCCTCGAATACTCCATAGAAGATTTTGAACACAAGGATAGTGTCGGCTCTGCAAAACAAGTTCCACATACCACCGTAGAGAGAATAATATTTCCACACATCTAATCTGGACACGTTTGTGACATGACATCATCTACGGCTTTGGTCATTATTGAACCGTTTTTCTCAACCAGCCACTGCACATATCGCGAGGCAGTTTCCTTGGCACGTCTTGTCGAAGCAGAGATTGTGTCCTCTTATCACGGGATTCTCATCAATACGGGTGTGGATAACCCAACCGCGCCATCAATTACGGCGCTTGGGGAATAAGCGGGTTTATCAGGTAAGTGGGGAGGCGCATCGCCTCTTCCGCCCTTATAAAGGAACAAGGATTCACCTTTTTTACCCACACCTTCTTCCTCCTTGCTCATCCATTCTTGCGCACTCGAGCTCCAACACCTAAGTCTGCGCTTTTCCCCTCAAACCACTCCAAGCATGTCCGGAGCGGGAGGCAAGTGGATGGTCTCCTCCATTACGGAAGAACATCACAAAGCTACGGAAGCGGATTTCTAGCAGCGGATATCGCACACGGCTCCCGGATCTGGGCAGATCATCCCTACGCCAGAGTCCCATGAGAGGTGGTTTCCTCACCCACCGTCCATGGACTGGGATTTCCCCTCCACCTGTTCGTCCAGCGGGCTCATGTTCTACTACGGGCTGGATTTTCACGATCGGCCCCAATTTTATCCTCAACATCTCGGCGTTTATCGTGGGTAATGCGAGGCCTCCCTCCGCATCAGGCCCCACTCCGGCCTGTGGCTGAAGACCTTCAATGTTAAACCGAAGGTGGTGGTCGGCCAGCAAGCGGAGAGCGGAGGCGCCATGGTGGGCAAAATACCCAACGTCACCTGGCTCGAAGGCTCCTATGTGGAGACCATAAAGGGGTGGCAATCGGGGTGGTTCTACATCACCAAGCCGCGCGACACCAATTGGGTGGCGCCCCCCGAATTCCGATCCGTAATCCCCACGCAGCTCACCTCACGGAAAGAAAGGGTCATCACGGGGTTCACCGGTGGGCGGCGGATTCGAAATGCATCGAAACAAGATGAGCAAGAAAATCAAGCTTGTCAGCGTAGTCGGTCATGCTCTTCCGTCGGATCCTCCGTGTCAGCAGCGGGCATTCACTTTGTTGGAGTTCGACCGGCCGAGCACCGAGGCAGCTGCGAGCTCTTTGACCACGACACACAAGGGCGTCTGGAGGTGCTTGTTCAAGGCGCCGAGTACCTCCTCCCTTATCGAGGACCGCGGACTCAGCGCAAAGCGCCATGCCAATCCGGTAAGATTTTATATCTCACAGGATATTCATTTGCCCCAGTTTAATCATGTACGGGATCTAAGCTTCCATGCCATTATCAGGAGTGGGTAGAGACATCGGAGCAGATCGATTGCCCAGCCTCCCTACCTGAAGATCCTGCAGATGCTCTCCTAACTGAGATGCTGGTACCGGCGCCTTACGAGGTGCCGGTGAAGAAGGCCAAGAAGAAGGCCACGGGGACCCGAAAGGGTCTCGGCAAGAAGGTTATATCGGACTCATCGTCCGATAACTCAAGCGCCTCCTCCCACGAAAATGAGGAGGAGGAAGAGGAAAGTCCCCCCCCCCCAGCCGGGGGAGACAAGAAAAGGAAGGCCGCCCCAACCGGGAGGCGAAGGAATCAGAAGGAAGGACCCTCCTTCCGGACTGCTCCACGACGGCCGCCTACAGCAACGACGAGTGGTTACTGTAGGATCGAAAGTATGTCTAGAGGGGGGTGATTAGACTACTTGACAAAATAAAAATCTAGCCTTTTCCTAATTTTAGTTCTTGGCATATTTTAGCAACTTTAGAACAAGTCAAGCAATCTTAACACAATTCAAGCAAGCATGCAAAGAGTATATGAGCAACGGAAAGTAAAGCATGCAACTTGCAAGAATGTAAAGGGAAGGGTTTGGAGGATTCAAACGCAATTGGAGACATGGTTGTTTTTGTCGTGGTTCCGATAGGTGGTGCTATTGTACATCCACGTTGATGGAGACTTCAACCCACGAAGGGTAACGGTTGCGCGAGTCCACGGAGGGCTCCACCCACGAAGGGTCCACGAAGAAGCAACCTTGTCTATCCCACCATGGCCGTCGCCCACGAAGGACTTGCCTCACTAGCGGTAGATCTTCATGAAGTAGGCGATCTCCTTGCCCTTACAAACTCTTTGGTTCAACTCCACAATCTTGTCGGAGGCTCCCAAGTGACACCTAGCCAATCTAGGAGACACCACTCTCCAAGAAGTAACAAATGGTGTGTTGATGATGAACTACTTGCTCTTGTGCTTCAAATGATAGCCTCCCCAACACTCAACTCTCTCTCACAGGATTTGGATTTGGTAGAAAGAAGATTTGAGTGGAAAGCAACTTGGGGAAGGCTAGAGATCAAGATTCATATGGTAGGAATGGAATATCTTGGCCTCAACACAAGTGTAGGTGGTTCTTTCTCAGAAAATGTGTATTGGAAGTGTAGGTTGGTTCTGATGGCTCTCTCCACGAATGAAGAGGAGGTGGAGGGGTATATATAGCCTCCACACAAAATCTAACCGTTACACACAACTTACCAATCTCGGTGGGACCGAATTGAGAAACTCGGTCGGACCGATTCAGCAAATCTAGTGACCGTTAGGATTTTCGGTGGGACCGACATGCTGTTGGAAATATGCCCTAGAGGCAATAATAAATTAGTTATTATTATTGTATTTCCTTGTTCATGATAATCGTTTATCATCCATGCTAGAATTGTATTGATAGGAAACTCAGATACATGTGTGGATACATAGGCAACACCATGTCCCTAGTAAGCCTCTAGTTGACTAGCTCGTTGATCAATAGATGGTTACGGTTTCCTGACCATGGACATTGGATGTCGTTGATAATGGGATCACATCATTAGGAGAATGATGTGATGGACAAGACCCAATCCTAAGCCTAGCACAAGATCGTGTAGTTCGTATGCTAAAGCTTTTCTAATGTCAAGTATCATTTCCTTAGACCATGAGATTGTGCAATTCCGGATACCGTAGGAATGCTTTGGGTGTACCAAGCGTCACAACGTAATGGGTGGCTATAAAGGTGCACTACGGTATCTCCGAAAGTGTCTGCATTGGGTTGTACGAATCGAGGCTGGATTTGTCACTCCGTGTAGCGGAGAGGTATCTCTGGGCCCACTCGGTAGGACATCATCATAATGTGCACAATGTGACCAAGGAGTTGATCACGGGATGATGTGTTACGGAACGAGTAAAGAGACTTGCCTGTAACGAGATTGAACAAGGTATCGGGATACCGATGATCGAATCTCGGGCAAGTATCATACCAGTAGACAAAGGGAATTGTATACGGGATTGATTGAATCCTTGACATCGTGGTTCATCCGATGAGATCATCATGGAACATGTGGGAGCCAACATGGGTATCCAGATCCGCTGTTGGTTATTGACGGAAGAGATGTCTCGGTCATGTCCGCATGATTCTGAGCCCGTAGGGTCTACACATAAGGTTCGATGACACTAGGGTTATAGGGAAAGTATGTACGCGGTTACCGAATATTGTTCGGAGTCCCGGATGAGATACCGGACGTCACAAGGAGTTCTGGAATGGTCCGGAGGTGAAGATTGATATATTGGACGAAGGGTTTTGGAGTCGGAAGTGTTCGGAGAGTACGGGTGATGACCAGCATGACCGAAAGGTATTTGGGAGCCCCGGCAAGTGTTGGGGGGCTTCATGGGCCAAGGGAAGGGGGCAAACCAGCCCAATAAGGGGCTGTGCGCCCCCCTCACCTATTCCCACGTGACCAGGGGGTTTGGGGCGCCCATCTAGGGTTCCCACCTCCGGCTTGGGGCCAAGTCACCCAAAGGGAGATCCTATCTGCCTGCATGCCGCCCCTAGGGAAACCCTAGGCGCCTCCTCCCCCTTGCCCCTATATATAGTGGAGGTTTTGGGGCTGCCCAACACACGAGTCTCTCTCTCCCAAGGCGCAACCCTACCTCTCTCCCTCCTCGTCTCTCGTAGTGCTTGGCGAAGCCATGCTGGAGTACCGCGCTCCTCCACCACCACCACACCGTCGTGCTGCTGCTGGACGGAGTCTTCCCAACCTCTCCTCTCTCCTTGCTGGATCAAGGCATGGGAGGCGTCACCGGCTGCTGCGTGTGTTGAGCAGCGGAGGCGCCGTTGTTCGGCGCTTAGATCGAATCGACCGCGATCTGAATCGCCACGAGTCACGACTAACTCATCCGCGTTCTTGCAGCGCTTCCGCTAGCGATCTACAAGGGTATGTAGATGCACTCCCTTCCCTCGTTGCTAGATTACTCCATAGATTGATCTTGGTGATGCGTGAAAATTTTAAATTTCTGCTCTGATCCCCAACAGTGGCATCATGAGCTGGGTCTATCGTAGTTTCTATGCAGAGTAGAACACAAGTTGTTGTGGGCGTCGATTTTGTCAATTTACTTGCCGTTACTAGTCTTATCTTGATTGGCGGCATCATGGGATGAAGCGGCCCGGACCGACCTTACGTACTCTTCGTGAGACAGGTTCCACCGGTGACATGCACTAGTTGCATAAGGTGGCTAGCGGTGTCTGTCTCTCCCACTTTAGTCCGATCGGATTCGATGAAAAGGGTCCTTATGAAGGGTAAATAGAAATTGGCATATCATGTTGTGGTTTTGGCGTAGGTAAGAAACGTTCTTGCTAAGAAACCTATAGCAGCCACGTAAAATTTGCAACAACAATTAGAGGACGTCTAACTTGTTTTTGCAGCATATGCCGTGTGATGTGATATGGCCAAAAGGATGTGATGAATGATATATGTGATGTATGAGATTGATCATGTTCTTGTAATAGGAATCACGACTTGCATGTCGATGAGTATGACAACCGGCAGGAGCCATAGGAGTTGTCTTAATTTATTTATGACCTGCGTGTCAACATAAACATCATGTAATTACTTTACTTTATTGCTAACCGTTAGCCGTAGTAGTAGAAGTAATAGTTGGCGATACAACTTCATGAAGACACGATGATGGAGATCATGATGATGGAGATCATGGTGTCATGCCGGTTACGATGATGATCATGGCGCCCCGAAGATGGAGATCAAAAGGAGCAAAATGATATTGGCCATATCATGTCACTATTTGATTGCATGTGATGTTTATCATGTTTTACATCTTATTTGCTTAGAACGACGGTAGCTTAAATAAGATGATCCCTCGCAATAATTTCAAGAAAGTGTTCCCCCTAACTGTGCACCGTTGCTAAGGTCCGTTGTTCCGAAGCACCACGTGATGATCGGGTGTGACAGGTTCTAACGTTCGCATACAACGGGTGTAAGCCAAATTTACACATGCAATACACTTAGGTTGACTTGCGAGCCTAGCATGTACAGACATGGCTTCGGAACACGGAAGACCGAAAGGTCGAACATGAGTCGTATAGAAGATACGATCAACATGAAGATGTTCACCGATGATGACTAGTCCATCTCACGCGATGATCGGACACGGCCTAGTTGACTCGGATCATGTATCACTTAGATGACTAGAGGGATGTCTATCTGAGTGGGAGTTCATTATATAATTCGATTAGATGAACTTATTTATCATGAACAATAGTCTAAGTTGTCTTTGCAAAAAGGGTTGTAGATCAATAACTCGCGTTGTAGCTCCCTGTTTCAATACGTTCCTAGAGAAAGATTAAGTTGAAAGATATTGCAAGCAATGATGCAGACTAGGTCTGTTGCCTGAGGAGTATCCTCACTGCTACACAGAAGGCTTATGTCTTTGATGCACCGCTCGGTGTGCCAACCCCTCCAGCGTCGATGCATGGATGTTATGAACATCGGCGGATACGTCTGATGACTACTTGATAGTTAAGTGCACCATACTTTATGGCTTAGAATCGGGATTCCAATGACGTTTTGAACGCTACAGAACATATGAAATGTTCCAAGAGCTGAAATTGGGATTTCAGGCTCATGCCCGTGTTGAGAGGTATGAGACCTCTGACAAGTTCCTTGCCTACAAGATGGAGGAGAATAGCTCAGCTAGTGAGCATGTGCTCAGAATGTCTGGGTGCTACAATCACTTGAATCAAGTGGGAGTTAAACTTCCAGATAAGATAGTGATTGATAGAGTTCTCTAGTCACTATCACTAAGCTACTAGATCTTCATGATGAACTATGACATGCAAGGGATGGAGATGATCCCGGAGCTGTTCGCAGTGCTTAAGACCGCAAAAAGTAGAAATCAAGAAGGAGTATCAAGTGTCGATGGTTTAACAAGACCACTAGTTTCAAGAAGGGCAAGGGCTAGAAGGGAAACTTCATGAATGGCAAACCAGTTGCTGCTCCAGTGAAGGAACCCAAGGTTGAACCCAAACCCGATACTAAGTGCTTCTACTGTAAGGGGAACGGTCACTGGTAGCAGAACTACCCCAAATGCATGGTAGATAAGAAGGCTGGCAACTTCAACAAAGTATATACGTGTTATTAATGTGTACCTTACTAGTACTCTGGTAGCACCGGGTATTGGATACCGTTCGGTTGCTATTATTGGTGACTTGAAGCAAAAGCTACGGACTAAGCGGAGGCTGGCTAAGGGCGAGGTGACGATGTGTGTTGGAAGTGTTTCGAGTTGATGAGATCACCATCGACGCTCCATCTGCCTTGGGATTAGTATTGAACCTAGATAAATGTTATCGGTGTCTACGTTGAGCATGAATATGATTAGATCATGTTCATTGCAATATGGTTATTCATTTAAGTTAGAGAATAATGGTTATTCTGTTTACATGAATAATACCTTTCATGGTCATGCACCCTATGTGAATGGTTCATTGAATCTCGGTCGTGGTAATACACATGTTCACGCCAAAAGATGTAGAGTTAATAATGATAGTACCACTTTCTTGTGGCACTGCCGCTTAGGTCATATTGGCGTAAGATGCATGAAGAAACTCCATGTCGATGGATGTTTGGAGTCACTTGATTTTGAATCGCTTGACACATGCGAGCCATGCCTCATGGGCAGGATGACTAAGAGCCCGTTTTCAGGTACAATGAAACGGGCAAGTAACTTGTTGGAGGTCATACATGCTGATGTGTGTGATCCAATAAGAATTGAGGCGTGCGGTGGACACATTTTCTCATCTTCACTGATGATTTGAGTAGATATGGGTATATTTACTTAATGAAGCACAAGTCTGAAACGTTTGAAAAGTTCAAGCAATTTCAGAGTGAAGTTAAGAACCATCATAATAAGAAGATCAAATTCCTACGATCTGATCGATGGAGAATTTCTGAGTTATGAGTTTGGCAATCACTTAACACATTGTGAAATTGTTTCACAGTTGACACCACCTGGAAAACCACAGCGTAATGGCGTGTCCGGACGTCGTAATCGAACCTTATGAGATATGGTGCGATCTATGATGTCTCTTACCGATCTACCGCTATCATTTTGAGGTTATGCGTTAGAGATAGCTGCATTCACTTTAGATAGGGCACCATCTAAGTCCGTTGAGACGACGTCGTATGAACATTGGTTTGGCAAGAAACCAAAGTTGTTGTTTCTTAATATTTGGTGCTGCGATGCTTAAGGCTTCAGCCGGAAAAAGCTCGAACCCAAAGCGGACAAATACATCTTCATAGGATACCCAAAGGTAATAGTTGGGTATACCTTCTATCTCAGATCCGAGGGCAAAGTGTTTGTCGCTAAGAACAGGTCCGTTCTTGAGAAGGAGTTTCTCTCGAAAGAATTGAGTGGGAGGAAGATAGAACTTGATGAGGTTGTTGAACCTCTACTTCAACCGGAAAGTGGTGCAACACAGAAAGATGTTTCTGTGGAGCCTACATCGGTTGAAGAGGAAGTTAATGATAGTGATCATGAAGCTTCAGATCAAGTTTCTATCGAACCTCGTAGGTCGACAAGGATATGTACTACTCCTGAGTGGTACGGTGATCCTGTCTTAGATATCATGTTGGATAACAATGAACCTACGAGCTATGGAGAAGCGATGGTGGGCCCATATTCCGACAAATGGTTAGAAGACATGAAATCCGAGATAGGATCCATGTATCAGAACAAAGCATGGACTTTGGTGGACTTGCCCGATGATCGGCAAGCCATTGAGATAAATGGATCTTTAAGAAGAAGCCGGATGTGGACGGTAATGTTACCGTCTATGAAGCTCGACTTGTGGCAAAGAGCCTTTTCACAAGTTCAAGGAGTTGGCTACGACGAGATTTTCTCACCCGTAGCGATGTTTAAGTCCGTCGGAATCATGTTAGCATTAGCTGTATTTTTCGATTATGAAATCTGACAGATGAATGTCAAAACAAGTTTTCTTACCAGTTTTCGTAAGAAAAAGTTGTATGTGATACAATAAAAGGTTTTGTCGATCCTAAGGATGCTAAAAGGTATGCTGGCTCCAGCGATCCTTCTATGGACTAGAGCAAGCATCTCGGAGTTGGAATATATGCTTTGATGGAGTGATCAAAGCTTTTAGGTTTATACAATGTTTGCTAGAAACTTGTATTTACAAGAAAGTGAGTGGGAGCACTACAACATTTCTGATAAGTATATGTGTATGACATATTGTTGATCCGAAATAATGTAGTATTTCTGGAAAGCATAAACGGTTGTTTGAAGAGTGATTTTCAAAGGAAGACCTGGATAAAGCTGCTTACATATTGGGCATCAAGATCTATAGAGATAGATCAAGACGCCTGATGATACTTTCAAAGAACGCACACCTTGACATGATTTTGAAGGAGTTCAAAATAGATCAGTCAAAGAAGGGATTCTTGCCTGAGTTGTAAGGTGTGAAGTTGAGTAAGACTCAAAGCTTGACCACGGCAGAAGAAAGAGGAAGGACGAAGGTCGTCCCCTATGCTTTTGTCATAGGCTCTATATGATATACCATGCTGAGTACCGCACCTGATTTGTCCCTTGCCACATGTCTGGCAAGAGGATACAAAGGTGATCCAGGAGTGGATAACTGGATAGTGGTCAAAATTATCCTTAGAGGAATAAGGAAATATTTCTCGGTTATGGAGGTGATAAAGAGTTCGACGTTAAGAGTTACGTCGATGCAAGCTTTAACACCTATCCGGATGACTATGAGTAGAAAAACCGGATATTTATAATGGAGCAACCATTTGGAATAGCTCCAAGTGGAACGTGGTAGCAGCATGTACGATATGACATAAAGTTTTGCGAAGTACATGCGGATCTGATTATTGCAGACCCGTTGACTATAACATCTCTCACAAGCATAATATGATCAAACCCAGAACTCATTGAGTGTTAATCACATGGTAATGTGAACTAGATTATTGACTCTAGTAAACTCTTTGGGTGTTAGTCACATGGCGATGTGACCTTGAGTGTTAATCACATAGCGATGTGAACTGGATTATTGACTCTAGTGCAAGTGGGAGACTATTGGAAATATGCCCTAGAGGCAATAGTAAATTAGTTATTATTATTATTATATTTCCTTGTACATGATAATCGTTTATCATCCATGCTAGAATTGTATTGATAGGAAACTCAGATACATGTGTGGATACATAGACAACACCATGTCCCTAGTAAGCCTCTAGTTGACTAGCTCGTTGATCAATAGATGGTTACGGTTTCCTGACCATGGACATTGGATGTCGTTAATAACGGGATCACATCATTAGGAGAATGATGTGATGGACAAGACCCAATCCTAAGCCTAGCACAAGATCGTGTAGTTCAGTATGCTTGCTTTTCTAATGTCAAGTATCATTTCCTTAGACCATGAGATTGTGCAACTCCGGATACCATAGGAATGCTTTGGGTGTACCAAACGTCCACAACGTAATCGGGTGGCTATAAAGGTGCACTACGGGTATCTCCGAAAGTGTCTGTTGGGTTGGCACGAATCGAGACTGGGATTTGTCACTCCGTGTAACGGAGAGGTATCTCTGGGCCCACTTGGTAGGACATCATCATAATGTGCACAATATGACCAAGGAGTTGATCACGGGATGATGTGTTACGGAACGATTAAAGAGACTTGCCGGTAACGAGAATGAACAAGGTATCGGGATACCGACGATCGAATCTCGGGCAAGTATCAGACCAGTAGACAAAGGGAATTGTATACGGGATTGATTGAATCCTTGACATCGTGGCTCATCCGATGAGATCATCATGGAACATGTGGGAGCCAACATGGGTATCCAGATCCCGCTGTTGGTTATTGACCAGAGAGATGTCTCGGTCATGTCTGCATGATTCCCGAGCCCGTAGGGTCTACACACTTAAGGTTCGATGACGCTAGGGTTATAGGGAAAGTATGTACGCGGTTACTGAATGTTGTTGAGTCCGGATGAGATCCCGGACGTCACGATGAGTTCGGAATGGTCGGAGGTGAAGATTGATATATTGGACGAAGGGTTTTGGAGTCGGAAGTGTTCCGGAGGTACGGGTGATGACCAAGCATGACCGAAAGGTATCTCGGGAGCCCGACAAGTGTTGGGGGCTTCATGGGCCAAGGGAAGGGGCAAACCAGCCCACTAAGGGGCTGTCGCCCCCTCACCTATTCCCACGTGACCAGGGGTTTGGGCGCGCCCATCTAGGGTTCCCACCTCCTGGCTTGGGGGCCAAGTCACCCAAAGGGGAGATCCCATCTACCCTGGCCGCCGCCCCCCCTAGGGGAAACCCTAGGGCGCCTCCCCCTCCCCCTTGCCCCTATATATAGTGGAGCTTTTGGGGCTGCCCAACACACGAGTCTCTCTCTCCCAAGGCGCAACCCTACCTCTCTCCCTCCTCGTCTCTCGTAGTGCTTGGCGAAGCCTTGCTGGAGTACCGCGCTCCTCCACCACCACCACACCGTCGTGCTGCTGCTGGACGGAGTCTTCCCCAACCTCTCCCTCCCTCCTTGCTGGATCAAGGCATGGGAGACATCACCGGGCTGCACGTGTGTTGAACGTGGAGGCGCCGTTGTTCGGCGCTTAGATCGGAATCGACCGCGATCTGAATCGCCACGAGTACGACTACCTCATCCGCGTTCTTGCAATGCTTCCGCTAGCGATCTACAAGGGTATGTAGATGCACTCCCCTTCCCCTCGTTGCTAGATTACTCCATAGATTGATCTTGGTGATGCGTAGAAAATTTTAAATTTCTGCTACGATCCCCAACACATGCAACTCGGTAGGACCGATATGGTTAGGGTTAGGGCATAACGTAATCTCGGTTAAACCGATTACACAAACTCGGTGAGACCGATTTTGGTAATAAGCTAACAAGAGAGTTGGTCAGGTAAACTCGGTGGGACCGATTTGCTCATTTCGGTGAGACCGAAATGTTACAAAAGGGAAACAGAGAGTTTACATTGCAATCTCGGTGGGACCGATCGCTCATCTCGGTAGGACCAAAAGCGTTCTGAAGGGAAGCAGAGATTACAATCCCATCTCGGTGAGACGGAGATCCCTATCGGTGAGACCGATTTGCCTAGGGTTTGTGGCAGTGGCTATGATATCTGAACTCGGTGGCACCGGATAGAAAGAATCGGTAGGGCCGAGTTTGACTTTGGGTTTAGGTCATATGTGGAAGTGAGAAAGTAGTCGAGGGCTTTGGAGCATATCACTAAGCATTTTGAGCAAGTAAGCCATTAAGCAACACCTCATCCCTCCTTGATAGTATTTTATTTTCCTATAGACTTAATGTGATCTTGGATCACTAAAATATAAAATGTAGAGTCTTGAGCTTGAGCCAATCCCTTTGTCCTTAGCATTTTGAGGGGTCCACTTTTCTCATCCATGCCATGCCAATCATTGAGCTTTCCTGAAATATTAGTCTTGAAATAGTGTTAGCTCAATGAGCTATATGTTGTCTCAAAGGGCACCGAGCCGAGGGGAGGTAGTCCTGGAGGCGCCTCGAGGCGACCTTCCGGACCCCGGGCGCAAAGGGAGCAAGACTCCTACGGGCTCCAAATTCGGCCCCCAGCCGAACACTGCGCCGGAACCTCCAGTGGTTCCGGACTCCGGCAGGCGACCCCCCGTTAAGAGGGGCAAGCCGCCCGTGGCGGTGGCCTCTGTCCATCCAGAGGCACCGGACAACTTGCTGGAAGCGCTTCGCGGTGCTTCCATCGATGAAGAGCACTGCACTATCATGAGTGCGGTGATTGAGAAGGTTTAGTCCGCCAAAAACGGACTAACTGATGCTTGTGCCAACCTCCTAACAGGCTTTCAGGTAAGTTATCAAAATATAGGAAAATATTACCGCATAGGCATTAGGCCCTGATGCTCTGTTTGGCGTTTCACGAAGAAAGGCCGAATAGAGGATCAAATAATGACTCAGAAGTCTAATCAGAATATGTCTATGTGCATATGCAGGCTTCACTGCTGGCCGCCGCCGCATGTACTGCGGAGGTCGCTGCACTGAAGCAGGACCTTGAGCGGTCCGAGGAAGAGCTCTGCCTTGCCAAGAGGCAGCTCGAGGAGAGCAAAGGTAAGCAATACCTTGTCTATATATTAAAAATAAATTTTGTTGTAAAATAATAGGATCATCATGGATTTGCCAGGGGCCACGACCGAAGTGGTGGCCCTGAAGAAGGCGCTGTCCGAGGCCAAAGACAAAGCGGCCAAGGAGCGCATCGAGCGAGAAAAGCAAGAAGCCCGGGTAGGCGAGGTGCAGCAAGAGCTCCAGGCTCTCGTCAAAAAACACGAGTCCTTGGAGCTTGACTCTAAGACGCGAGAGTCCGAGCTTGTGAAGGCCCTCGAAAGCGCTCAAAACACCAAGGCCGAAGCCCACAAGGCCCTCCAGGGAATTGATGCGGTGAAGAAGGTGGCAGCGGGTAAGGCATTCATTATGCAAAGCAAGCACGTAAAGGAAACTTTCCTTTTACTTACCCGAGTTCGGAGCTCTCCAGGAGCGTTCACAGATCTTCCTCGCAATGTGTTGGACGCCGCAGACTTTTACCGAGCTGAGGAGGGGAGCTCAACGGAAAAGTTGTTCTGGTCTCAGTATACTGGGACCGAACACCCAATGCCCGTGAGCGACCAGCTGAAGCAGCTGGTCGATCTTCACAAGGCGGCCGAACAGGCCATGAAGTGTCTTATAGTCCGGATGTGGCCTGGCGATCTGTAACGCCCCGGATTCGATGCGCCAGGTGTCTTTCAGTTATTTGCCGTCATTGGCATGTCATTTGCTTGCGTGTTGCACTTTGCCATGTCATCATCTGCATTGCATCATCATATTTTTCAAAACTTGCATCCGGTCCTTTTCCCCGTTGTCCGTTTCGTAATCCGACACTCTCACACGCGCCCGTTGCCCCTCTCAAACCTTGTTTTGTGAGTGGCTTAAAAATGTGCTCGGAATGGGATGAAACGCGTGCGGTGTTGTTGTAGAGTAGGTAGACCGCCTGTCAATTTTCGTTCCATTTGGAGGTCGTTTGACGCCCTAACGGTTAACCGCGTAGCCCGAAACCCCTCTCTCTTTGCAGCCCAACACACCTCAACCACAGCCCATGAGCCCATCCAAATCCCCTCCATGCTCTCGGTCGTTGGATCGTGATCGTGTGGCCGAAAACCGCTCCCCATTAGGACTCTCCTAGCTCCCTCTACCTATAAGTATGTGCATCCCCTCGAAATTCTCGCAGTCCAAACCCTAGCCCCTTTCCTCCTCGCGCTGCCGGACGCGTCCACCCCGCCGCCGGACGTGTCCACCGCCGGCAGCCACGTCACCCCGGCCAATAGCGCACTGCCACGTCAGCTCCGCCGCCGCCTCGTCAATCGCGCGCCCCCCGCGTCCCACCGCCTTCCACGCCACGCCTGAGACCAAGCAGGCCCGCCGAGCCCATCGGGCCAGAGCGCCCAGCGCGCGCCCTTCGCCCCAGCTCCCGCCAGAGCTCCACCGTCCGCCATCTCGCTGCCGGATCGCGCCCGCCCATGATGCGCCCGCCGCCACCGGGTGCACCGCGCCGTCTGCCCCCAGCCGCCCGCCCGCTTCGCCTCCGGTCAGCGCTGCAGCGCTTCGCAGTCCGTGCCGCCCCATCGTCGTCCAGCCGCCCTACGCCACCAAGCGCGCCACCCCTCGCCGCCTACCTTGCCCCGCGCCGGATCCAGCCGGCGGAGGAGTCCCCGACGCTAGATCCGCGTCTCCCGCGCCGTCCCCGACGTCTCGCCGAGCTCGCCGGCGTGCAGCTCCGGCGAGGCCTTCTTCAACCCCGCGCCAGGACCCCTCCATCCAGGGTGAGCTGACCCTCGAACCAAACGCCCCACTGCACCGCTTCGTCCCGTTGGACACCTCCATCCAGTTTCCCCCGAGGTGAAATTCGTCCAAGTCCCCGGATCTGTAACATTTTCATGCCATGTTCGTTGCATCATATCTCCATGACTGTAGCCCTGTTTAGTGCATACTGTATATCAAAATATTCATAATGAGATGCTCTACATTTGGTTCCATTGTGTCATGCTTGTTTGAGTTCATCTTGATGCCATAATCATCGTTGCAGAAGTGCTATATGATGTTAACCTGCTGAGACTGATATAACTTGCTGTTTTGTCATTTTCGTTGCATTTTGTGTGTGCATCCTATGAGCATGATGTCTATATCTTTGTGAAGCATCTCCATTCCATATTTTCAGTGGTGCAATCCATGTATTTTTGTGTGCTTTTTTATGAGTGCATCAAGCTCGTGAAGTGGGCTACTTGCTGTTAATGTTCTGTCAATGCTGAAACTGTTATATCATGTTGCTATCTTTGCTTGATGCTACCAAGTAATACATGTATATTCTGGAGATGTTCACTAAGGATGTTGTTCTATACATATGATGTACTATCAATCCATGCCTTTGGTTGCATTTATAGCCTGCTGTAGCTTGTTTTTATCATGCTCCAAACTTGCTAAATTATGTTGCTGTCAACCTGCTAATATTAAGTTCAGTTTTGCCATGTGTTTTGCTAGAGGTCCATGCACCCTATGAACTTGCTATTGCCATTCTTAGCTTTATAAACATGTCTTCTTACTTTTGGTTACCTTGTAATGCCATGTAATTCTCTGTAGTGAGTTTTACTAGCTCACCAACATGCCTACTTATTGTTGTTTCTGCCATGTGCTGTTATTTTCTCCCAAGTCCGAATCTGCCATATCATTTGCCATGTTTGCCTGGGTGCTACCATCTTTTCTGTTGATCTTTGGAATAAGTCCAGTAAGGGAGTTTTGTTAATTGCTTTTAGTACTAGCATGCCGTGCCTTTGTTTGCAATGATAAGTTCCTGTAGTATGTTGTTTGATAGCTCTAAACATTGCATACTGATGTTATTTTCTTTCATTTCCTGAAATTCTGCCAAGTCTGTGAAACTGTTATTATTTGCAATCTTGCCATATCCTTTTGAGTATGTTCTAGTGATTTATAGAGTTAGCTCCGTGTTCATGTTTTGTCATGCTTTAAATGTACATCACGTCCACGTTTTTTTTTCATGTTGGGGTGCTGTAGCATGTTGTTTTGATACTTGCAAGTTACATAGTTGCTATTTTGGACAGCTTGTCCTTTAAACTTGTTTCATGTGTATGTGTTGAACCGTTGCTCCGTTTTGAGTGTGCTCTATATGAAACTTGCTTAGTTTTGCATGTAGTTTCATGTTACCGTGTTGCATCCATGTTTTGATTGTGTTTTCTTGATGTTTAAATGCATTTTGCATCAATGCCATGTTTAACTTGTTTTGCTCATATCTTCTAAGCCGTAGCTCCAAATCAAATGAACTTTATATGTAACTTGACTAGAATTTCGTGTAGATCATCTTGGTGCACCTTAACTTGCTGTTTAACAACTTGAACATAAGGTTTATTCAGATCTGGACCAATTTCGAAATTTGCACATGAGAACTTATCGGGAATTGTTACATGTTGTTTCCGGCCTCATTTAAACTTGTTTTGATGTGTTGTTCTTGTATGTATCATCTCTTGCCATGAGTAGCTTCATGTAGCCTTGTCATGCATCATATTTGGTTGAGCATCATGCCTTGTTCATGTGTGGTGTGTTTACCATGTTGTGTGCTTCTTCTTGATAGTTCCCGTTTCGTTGTGATCGTGAGGATTTGTTCGTCTACGCTTGGTTCGTCTTCGTGGCTTCATCTTCTTCATGGACTCGTTCTTCTTCCTAGCAGGATTTCAGGCAAGATGACCATCACCTTGGATCTCATTACTATCATTGCTATGCTACTTGCCTCGATGCTATCGCTATGCCGCGTTACCTACCACTTGCTTATCAAGCCTCCCAAATTGCCATGAACCTTTAACCTTTGTCACCCTTCCTAGCAAACCGTTGTTTGGCTATGTTACCGCTTTTGCTCAGCCCCTCTTATAGCGTTGCTAGTTGCAGGTGAAGATGAAGATTGCTCCATGTTGGATTATGTTTATGTTGGGATATCACAATATCTCTTACATTATTAATGCATCTATATACTTGGTAAAGGCTGGAAGGCTCGGCCTTATGCCTGGTGTTTTGTTCCACTCTTGCCGCCCTAGTTTCCGTCATATCGGTATTATGTTCCCGGATTTTGCGTCCCTAACGCGGCTGGGTGTTATGGGAACCCCTTGACAGTTCGCCTTGAATAAAACTCCTCCAGCAAGGCCCAACATTGGTTTTACCATTTGCCTAACAACCTATTACCTTTCCCTTGGGAGTAATTAACCCGAGGGTCATCTTTATTTTAGCCCCCCCGGGCCAATGCTTCTCTAAGTGTTGGTCCGAACTAGAGCACCGTGCGGGACCGTCCCTTGGCAACTTGGGTTACGTTGGTACCTGTACGCTTCACTCATCCGGTGTGCCCTGAGAACGAGATATGTGCAGCTCCTATCGGGATTTGTCGGCACAGTCGGGTGGTCTTGCTGGTCTTGTTTTACCATTGTCGAAATGTCTTGTCACCGTTTTTCCGAGACTGATTGGGTCATTCCGGGAGAAGGAATATCCTTCGTTGATCGTAAGAGCTTATAATGGGCTAAGTTGGGACACCCCTGCAGGGTTTGAACTTTCAAAAGCTGTGCCCGCGGTTATGTGGCAGATGGGAATTTGTTAATATCCGGTTGTAGTAAACTTGAAGTAAACTCTTCTAAAATACACCAACCGCGTGCGTAACCGTGATTGTCTCTTTTCAGGGTTGTTCGAGAGGAGAACACGGTTTTTGGGTTATGTTTGACATAAGTAGGAGTTCATGATCACATCTTGATCATTACTAGTTGACGACCGCTTGTTCAGCTCCTCTTCTCGCTCTTGTATTCGTAAGTTAGCCACCATACATGCTTAGTCGCTGCTGCAACCTCACCACTTTACCCCTTCCTTACTGAGGGAGTCCCGGACTAGGGGGTGTCCGGATAGCCGGACTATCGTCACGGCCAGACTCCAAGACTATGAAGATACAAGATTGAAGACTTCGTCCGTGTCCGGATGGGACTTTCCTTGGCGTGGAAGGCAAGCTTGGCGTCGGATATGTAGATCTCCTACCATTGTAACCGACTACGTGTAACCCTAACCTATCCGTGTCTATATAAACCGGAGGGTTTTAGTCCGTGGGACAACATCAACAATCATACCATAGGCTAGCTTCTAGGGTTTAGCCTCCTTGATCTCGTGGTAGATCTACTCTTGTACTACCCATATCATCAATATTAATCAAGCAGGGTAGGGTATTACCTCCATCGAGAGGGCCGAACCTGGTAAAAACATTGTGTCCCTTGTCTCCTGTTACCATCCGCCTAGGCGCGCATTCGGGACCCCCTACCGAGATCCGCCGGTTTGACACCGACATTGGTGCTTTCATTGAGAATTCCTCGTATGCGTCACCGATAGGCCCGATGGCTCCTTGATCATCAACAACGGCGCGGTCCGGGGTGAGACTTTTCTCCTGGACAGATCTTACGTGTTCGGTGGCTTTACACTGCGGGCCAATTAAGCAGCCATCTGGAGTAGATCGAAGCTTCGCCCCGCCATCGGTCAGGTTTGGAAGTTTGAACTATACGGCCGATATCCGCGGAGACTTGATCTTCGACGGATTCGAGCCGTAGCCAAGCGCGCCGCACTGTCTCGATGGGCATGATCTCACTTTGCAGCCGAACAATGCCCTGGAGGCCGCACCAGTATCCGCCACGGCCCTTAATCCGGAGCTGGATTCCCCGATCGAGGACGAGTGGTTGGACACCGCCTCGGGGGCTACAATCTCTACGGCGATCGAGCCGAACTCCATCCTTGTCCTTGGCGAAGACTCCAGGGTGCCGGACTCCTCTCCGGACTCTGAACCCTCCGCACCCCGGCTAATCGAATCCGATTGGGCGCCGGTCATGGAGTTCACGGCCGCGGACATCTTTCAGCACTCGCCCTTTGGCGACATCCTGAATTCAATAAAGTCTCTCTCTTTATCCGGAGAGCCCTGGCCGGACTACGGTCAGGAAGGTTGGGATGCGGACGGCGAAGAAATTCAACGCCCACTCACCACCCACTTCGTAGCCACTGTCGAAAGTTTACACGACGTGCTCGACTTCGACTCCGAAGACATCGACGGTATGGACGACGATGTAGGAGAAAACAATGAGCCAACACCTCTAGGATGCTGGACAACCACCTCATCTCATGATGTATACATGGTGGATACACCTAAAGGAAATGAAGACGAGGAACAACGGGACGCTATGAAGGATAAATCCCTCGAAAAGCAGTCAAAACGGCAACGTAAACGCCGAACAAAGTCCCGCCTCAACAAAGACCCATCCATAAAGCAGGGCGAACCGGTGGACTACGAACAAGCTAATGAGCAATCGTCCGAACCAGACAACGTGGATAAACAATCTGTCCCCGGCGAAGACAACAATCCGGACGATCTGACGCCGGACAAACTATTGGAGAAAAACGACCTCCAGAAAAGCCTCGTCGCCACTGCGCGTAGCCTGAAAAAGCAGAAGCGGAAGCTCAAAACAACGGAAGATGCACTCAGGATCAGATGGAGCAAAGTATTCAGCACCGCAGACAAGTACGACGACAGTCGCCGAACAAAAAGCTACCCAAAAAGAAAGCTACTGCCCGAATTCGACGAGGAGGCCTTAGGGCCCCCACAATCAAAAAGCAAGAAAGCCACCTGGTTGGATGGACAACCTCACGGCAAGAAGAGAGCGACAAATGGTGCCGCACACAAGACAATATGCGATCCGCATAAGGATTCACATCAAAAGGATGGCCCAGTTAGGTCCATCTATGGGCCAAGAAAGCATGCTCGTCAAAGAAATGCAACACGCCAAAATTCCGAAGATCACGACACACCCAAATATAGGGGCGCCGCACACCCCCTATGTTTCACCGATGAGGTGCTGGATCATGAATTTCTAGCGGGATTCAAACCCGTAAACATAGAGGCATACGATGGAACAACAGACCCGGGAGTCTGGATTGAGGATTACATCCTCCACATACACATGGCTAGAGGAGATGATCTCCACGCCATAAAATACTTACCCCTTAAACTCAAAGGGCCAGCTCGGCATTGGCTTAAGAGCCTCCTGAAAATACCATTGGAAGCTGGGAAGAGCTCGAGGATGCATTTGAACAAATTTTCAAGGGACTTATGTCCGCCCTCCGGATCTGGACGATCTAAGTCACATAACCCAACAGCCGGAGAGTCAGCCGAAAATTCGGAACAAGTTCCTCACTAAAAAGAACCAAATAGTCGATTGTCCGGGACGCTTGAAGCCTTAGCAGCTTTCAAACACAACGTCGAGACGAATGGCTCGCCAGACACCTCGGCCAAGAAAAGCCAAGAACAATGGCCGCACTAACAAGCCTCATGACCCGCTTTTGCGCGGAGAGGATAGCTGGCTAGCAAGATGCAGCACCAATGACCCAAGTACATCGAAATCAGGGATGGAAATGGAAACCACGGCGCAACAAGGACCAGCGCGGATTAAAAGGAACAGTCCAAAAGCACGGCGGTCAACACGGATTCAAAAGCTCACGGTAGAACAACAAAAACTGCCCTTAATGACAATAGCGATGAGCTATCCAACTTCAACAAAATCACGACAAGATATGCCAAATACACAAGACTCACAGGAGGCTCGCTAACCATACCCACGAAATTGTTGGGTCTTCAAACAGTCCGTGAGATGAGCGCCGAACACAAGGGGCTCGATACACCAAGTGAAGATGACGACGAGCACCACAAGCAGAGCCCCGAAAACAAAGACTTTCCCACAAGAGGTTAAAATCGTAAACTCATTTCCGTGATCAAAGGGAAAAAGCAGCGGCGCCCACTAAAAGGCACGCCGCACAATCGGGTTGTCAAAACCAATCACCTTTGACCATCGAGATTATTCGAAAATATCCGGACGCAGGATGGACTGCCCTGATATTGGACCCTATAATCAACGGATTCCAATTTACACGTGTCCTCATGGATGGCGGCAGTGACATAAACCTGATATATCAGGACACAATCTGCAGGATGGGGATAAACCCAACCAAAATTCGCCGTAGCAACACCTCCTTTAAAGGAGTAATGCTAGGCCCATATGCCCATTGTACGGGCTCCATACTGTTAGAAGTTGTGTTCGGTTCATTCGGCAACTTCCGTCGTGAAAGGTTACTCTTCCATATCGCCCCGTTTAAAAGTAGCCATCAAGAACTATTGGGACGCGAAGCTTTCGCCCGCTTTAACGCAATACCGCATTATGCATCTCTGACACATAAAATGCCCAGTCCACGCGGCATCATCTCGTTAAAAGGAAGTATTAAGTGTTACTCGAGCACGGAAAAACGAGAGACTGCCTTGACAGCCCCACAGCTATCCGGCTCTACTAGGCGAAGAACCTAAATTGGTCATTCAAACTTCGGACACGGCTAAACGAGTCCGGCGCCTACTAGCGGCACACCCCCATACAAGGGGCTACATGCGCATATAACAAGAGACAATAAAGCTCAACTTTTTCTTCGAACCATACTCTGTTTATTTACTATTTAGTACATCTTTCTGCATGATCCTTTTTCTTTTAAACTAAGTTCCTCTCTTTTACAGATGAACAACGTGCTACACCCGTCCCAGGATACGGCTGCGGAACGGAGACAGCGCAGACGTGCAGAGGGACCCGTTGCAAGGATTCTTTTCAGATTAAGACCCTACATAAACCTTTTTTCACTGTCTCTTGTTGACATACATCCCCCGGTTCCTTACTATAACCGAGGAGGAGGCTGGCGTTTTGGCATTAGCGCACCAAATTTTTAGCGCGTGCACGGACATCAGGGGCTTAGGGCATTATTCTGCCCATTTTCATAAAGACCGAATACCTTAGGGAGTATTCGGCGTCTCGAGTTAGGACTTATATGCATCAGCTCCGAATCATGTCTTTGGTCAAATGTTGGGTTGCCTGGCTCCTGTGTTTTGCTGCCTTACGTTCCGTTTTCACGGCTAACGCGGCACCGGGAGAACCATCTGCGATTGTGCCCGGTTCGCGGGCGAGCACCTCGATGGAGAAAGCCAAAACTGATGTCATGATATAGCGAGAGACTGGTCAACCACTCGATGACTTACATGAATGTTTAGGATTCCTCCGCATTAACGAAGGACCGGTTTTCGGTCAGGCACATACGCACCCCGCATTCGGGAGAGTGCGGTGCCCCCAGGGGCTATATCGTAGCCCCACCCTCGAACTCCTATGGCTAGGTGAAAGTGATAAAGCATCATAGTCCGGTTGCCTGGTTTGCTACGCTATCACCTCCTTAACAGGACCAAGACGTTGGATTAAGTGTGAAAAAGCGCTTTCTTTGCGAACACCCCCGCACTATGTGCGTGGGGGCTGAAGCCAAGGACTGCCATCTTTCAGGTTATATACACATATACATAAATGGCCGCACAGGGAGTAGTTTACTACTTGAGCGCACAAGTATAAAAAGCTCTTATATTATACTGAAACATTGTTTTCACAAATCATACATGTCATCTAAAACATAATATCCTTCGAGCACTGCGTCTCTATTAAACGAGCGCCCGGTAGGACTTCTTCAAAATAGAGCTCGGCAGGTACTCGGCTTCCGTCCGAGTCTTGGGATGCAACATCGATGGCCTTCATCTCTGCCCAATATGTCTTGACACGGGCCAGAGCCATCCACGCTCCCTCAATACACGCCGATCGCTTCATTTCGTCGATACGCGATACCGCACCAAGGAACTACTGCACTAAACCAAAATAGCTCTTCGGCTGGGGTCCGCCCAGCCACAAGTGGGTCAGGACATGCTTCATGGCAAAGCGGACAACCGATTCAGTTCGGCCCATTCGCCAACCGATCGGTCAAATGACGAGGATGATCCAGACTATGGAATTGAGACCAATATAGCTCTTCCTTACATGCTCTTCCGCCCCGGAAGTGCTCAACCGCGTCCATGGCGCTTCGCTGCCAAGTCCAGATAAGCATCCTCCGAACTCCACAACTTATCCAATTGAGCATACTTGGGATCATGTATTTTCTCCATGGCGAAAGCGGTTTTCGGCCGCAATTGCCCCGGCCTGACTCAGCTCCTCCTTGGCAGCTCTCAACGCCACTTGGGCACTCTTGGATTCGGTGGCAGCCTTTTTTAGGCCCTCTCGTTCCGCTTGACGTTCTTTTTCAAGAACCTCGCAGCGATCGGTAGTATTCCTTAACTTTTTGGCCATATCGGCCATTTCCTTTTTGCTTCGGCAGTGAGCAGCCCGTTCGGCTTCTAGCTCTTCGGCTGCCTTTAAAGCAGCCGCATTACTCACCCTGGCTTGCTCTTTTGCTCGGGCGAGTTCCGCCCGCAGCTCCTCCATAGCAGCGGCACCATCTGCATTAAGCATACGAATAGTAAGACATGGGCGTCAGGCCCCCTTACCAGGTGTCCGCATAGAAGTCGCATACCTTGTGACTCGTCGAACCGTTTATTGACCAGCGTGATGTCCGCATCCGCCTTGTCAAGTCGCCGCATTAGTTCGGCATATTCATCAGTCCGGCTGGCCTCCGGACGCCCCGCCACCTGTTTAGGGCGGCGATATGTTATAATCGAGAATTTGATCCTCGACACGTTGTCAATTTTGACAACATACCGAGTCTCGAAACTACTATCTATACTGGCGCATTTTATATGCATAAGCTGTTAGAAGGTACATCATTTTCACGCACCTCAAACCCGTCGATGAAGCTTCGGCGGCTTCATACAATCCGCTCTCGCGGATGCAATTCTTTCAATCACCGTACCCATTAGAGCACGGTGATCCTCTGAAATAGCCGCTTCTCGAGCAGATCCTTCACTCCTCCGACCGCACACCACTTGGCGCCGGACCTTCCGGCCCGGCCGGACATAGGGGAACCCTCCGCGACGACACCTCTGGGTCATCCGCTTCACACGAGGGTACGACAGGTGGAGGCATTTCGCTCTCCATCATCTCCGGAAGAAGATCCCCCGAAGACGAGCTCTGCTGAGAAGGGCTGAGGTCCGAACTACAAGGTACAATTTCGGTTATCTTCATGAATAAATATAGGGATGGTCCTTATTTACAAGACCCCTTCTTTATAACTTACGGCTCGCTGGAGGGCTGACCCCGTTGGGGAAATAATGCGGCTGGGTTAATTCCCGGCGCCGGACTCTTTGCCGAAGATCCCTTTCCCCTCTTTGAGGCCTTGACCTCCGGATCTTCCGAAGCGGTCCTCTTCTCTCCTCGGAAGGTGGGACTCTTAATCCCTCCTTCCTCGATGGCCTCCTTCAAAGAGGCAGTTGCTTCCCCGCTCCCCCCTTCGCCTTCTTCAAAAGGCGCGACCTTCAACATCTTGGTCAACATGGGATCCGGCGTGGTCTCTGGGAGGGGAGCCGAACACCTTATTAACTTTGCCTTGGCTATCCATTCTTGTTCAAGAAACGGCTGCTTTAAAGGGCACATATATAAAATAAATGAAAGAACAGCTTGTCCGGTTACAGGACTACTTACTTGAGCATCTGGGCGATTGCAGCTTAGTCCTGCGTCCTCGGTCAAGTCCGGACACTTCTCTTGTGATCCGAAGAACAGTTTATACATCTCCATGGGCGTCGTGCCCATGAAGTTTTGGAGAGCTTGTGGTCCCTCCAGATTGAATTCCCACAGGCGGAGGGGGCGACGTTTGCAGGGCTGAAGGCGCCGGATCACCATAACCTGCGCCACTGCAACCAGATTGATTCCTCTTTCACGGAGGTCTCGAATACGGCCTGCAGAAAGGGAACGTCCTTGGGCGGCCCCAGTCGAGCCTTGTTGACCCATGATGCCAGCCCGCTGTGGTGGACTGGAAGGAAGGCAGAGGCGCCGCCCATTTGGTGCCCCAGGGCGGTGATATAAAACCACCCCGTTGCCACAAATCAAGCTCCTCTTGAAAAGAGCCCTCGGGCCAGAGCATCAAGCACATTTGCTTATGACCGCCCCTCCGCACTCTCTTGGTTGCCCCCGATCATCTTTGGCTCCACCTTGAAGGTCTTGTGCCACAATCCAAAGTGGGGGGTAATATGGAGGAAGGCCTCACATACGACAATGAATGACGAGATATGGAGGATGAACTCCGGATTCAAGTCATGGAAATCAAGCCCATAATAAAACATGAGCCCACGCACAAAGGGATCCGTCGGGAAGCCTAAACCCCGAAGGAAGTGGGACACGAACACCACGTTCTCGCCGGGCTCGGGAGTGGGAATGACCTGCCACAGGCGGGCAGCACATGCGAGATCTCGCGGTTAGGTACTGGCATTGCGCAACTTTAGCACATCTTCTTCTGTGACAGAGGAAGACATCCATCGGCCGTGTTGGTCGGATCCGGACATCATCGAAAGTCCGAAGCGCCTGAATATGAAGCTTTGGGTGTTGGAACTCGAAGCGCGAGGCGAAGTCGATGGAGGGTGTAAAAAAGAAGAGGGCCTTGGTCTCATTATAAAGAGGTCGAATACCAAGAGCCCACCCCATGGTCGATTAGGACTCGCCTTTGATAGAGGAGGCAGGCTAACGGGCCCGGTTGGGTTACCCACGTCCGTATTGATGAGAATCCCGGAATAAGGGGGGCACGATCTATGCTTTGATAGGACGTGCCAAGGAAACTGCCTCGCTAAACACGCTGAGGTGGAACAGTAAAAACGATTCATATAAAGGCCTGGCCGTGGTGTGATGTCACGCCATGGAATACGTCAGCAGATCTGTGCAAAAGTTATTCTCTCTACGGTGTTATGTGGAACTTGTTTTGCAGAGCCGGACAGTATCCTTGTGTTCAAAAACTTCTATGGAGTATTCGGAGGAGGAACCCGCCTTGCAATGCCGAAGACAATATGCACGCCGGACTCGTCGTCATTGAAGCCTAGTTCGGGACTCTTGAGGAGTCCGGACTAGGGTGTCCGGATAGCGGACTATCGTCCACGGCCGGACTCCAAGACTATGAAGATACAATATTGAAGACTTACGTCCGTGTGCGGATGGGACTTTCCTTGGCGTGGAAGGCAAGCTTGGCGATCTGGATATGTAGATCTCCTACCATTGTAACCGACTACGTGTAACCCTAACCTATCCGGTGTCTATATAAACCGGAGGGTTTTAGTCCGTAGGACAACATCAACAATCATACCATAGGCTAGCTTCTAGGGTTTAGCCTCCTTGATCTCGTGGTAGATCTACTCTTGTACTACCCATATCATCAATATTAATCAAGCAGGAGTAGGGTATTACCTCCATCGAGAGGGCCCGAACCTGGGTAAAAACATTGTGTCCCTTGTCTCCTGTTACCATCCGCCTAGACGCACAGTCCGGGACCCCCTACCCGAGATCCGCCGGTTTTGACACCGACACTTACCCATTAAGCTTTGCTAGTCTTGATACCCATGGTAATGGGATTGCTGAGTCCTCGTGGCTCACAGTTTACTACAACATTAGTTGCAGGTACAAGTTATGCGATGTTCATGACGCGAGAGCGATGTTTATTTGTGTTGGAGTTCTTCTTCTTCTTCGTCGATCTTGGGTTAGGTTCCTGGTCGGCAGCCTGGGCTAGCAGGGTGGATGTTGTTTGAGTTCCTGTTTGTGTTTCATCCGTAGTCGGATGTTGATCTTGTTTATGTTGTGTTGATGTATTCTGGCGGCGTTTGTATGCCTTGTATGTATCCCCATCTATTATGTAATGTTGATGTAATGATATCCACCTTGCAAAAGCGCCTTCAAGATGCGCTTCTATCCTTGGTGGGAACCTTTGAGTTCCTTTAGGATAGGGTCGCATCTTGGGCGTGACACGATCCCCTGCCTGACAGCTACTTCGGTCTGGTGAGGCGTCTTATAGATGCCTGCCCACGGATTGAAGTCATAAAGCGGTCCATCTGCATCGAGGGTGCGCGCAGGGCTTTTGCCCGGGCGAAGGTGCACTGGGCGAAGCTAGACGCCGTGAAGCTGGTGAAGGAGGGGCTGCCGGAGGGTAAGGAGCATCGCCGCCCCGAGATGTATTATGCGATGTCTGAAGGTTCCGCCTTGTGGCGGAGGAATGTGCTAAAGATGTAATTTTTAAATGAACGTGCTCATGTGATCCTTTAATGTGAAACTAGTTCATTTGCGCTATGCAACACTTTTTGAATTTAAAATATTACCTTCTATGCGGCCGTCTATAAAATCCGAGAGTTGGCGGTCGTAAACCGCCCCCATGTAACTAATCTTTGGGGTGTTGGGATAAACCGAGCACTCTTTTTCCCAATTTTGGGTCCTTGAGGAGGTGTTCAACTGTGAACCAGGCAATCGGACTATAAGGCTTTATCACTCTCACTTAGCCATAGAAGTCTACAATTTTAAATTTTGGCGAAGCCCCTAGTATTCGGAAGGCCGAATTTGGGGCGCTATATACGCCTAAGTCGGGCGAGGCCGACTCCTCACCCGAAGCGGAAGAAGTCTTTAAGGACTTGAGACCTCTCGAACAACGACCATCTCTCGCCTTATCATGATAGTCAGTTTTCGGCTTTCTCTACTGAGGTGCTCGTCCGGAAGAACCGGGACACAATCGCAGTAGTTCTCCTAGCGCTACCTTAGCCGATATAGCGGAACGTAAGGTACCAAAACATGGGAGCTGGGCAAACCCAACTATTGACCCAAGACATGATTAAGAGCTGATGCATATAATGCTATAAGTTCGGGGTGCCGCACCGTCGAAAGTGTTCGGATTTCTCACGCCGTATTATGGGGTATACGAAAGCCCCTGGCGTACTGGTCGTACCAGAATGTACGGGTGCAAGTTGTCGTAAATAAACATATAAGAAAAAAGGATGGATAATGCACATAATTGACTAATGCTATGCATTGTTATTTAGATAATATGTCGAAGCGTACTGATACAAGTAGTGCAATAAGAAAAAATAGGACTATTTGACATGTCCTATCCAAGGGCGGGCTTCGTATGGGTATTAAAAACAGGTATGTCGATTGTTATTAGAGACCACCTGAGGGTTCCCTTGTACGACTTAGCTTCTTGCCTCCTTGGTTGTTCCTTCCCGTAATGTGTCCGTCAATCATACTGCCTGAAAGGTCTTCCAGAGAGCAAGGTCCTGAAAGAGAAAAAATGATAAAGGTATGCAGCCCCTGGGGCGGTTGAGCCGCATTGTGGGGCGTGCCCTGATCGTGCCCCCGCCTATGCCCATGGTATTTTCAGTGCGTAATTATATGCAGCTGAACGGATTTCGTCGCTTATGGGACTAGGGCGGGGCTGAATTGCTAAGGCGAGCTCACAGGCGTGCTAGGCGATCCTGCTGCAGGTTACTCCGGACTCGCTTGATGGTGTCCGGGGGCTGTATTGCCGAATTGGCAGTTTGCCTTAAAAGGCTGCTTTGTGCTTATGCTGCGAGGGCCGCAGTATGCTCCTCCGTGCGGAGTAAGCGCTCTGTGTTTCCATTGATTGTTATGACCCCCTAGGTCTGGCATCTTGAGCTTGAGGTATGCGTGTCGATACCGCATTGAATTTTACAAATGCGGTTCGCCCGGCGATTGCGTGATAGCCACTGCGGAATGAGACGATATCGAAGATTAACTCCTCGCTTCGGAAGTTGTCCGGAGATCCGAAGACCACTTCCAGTGTGATTGAGCCCATGCAATGGGCCTCTACACCTGGGATGACACCCTTAAAGGTGGTTTTGGTGGGTTTGATCCTTGAGGGATCTACACCCATTTTGCGCACTGTATCCTGATAGAGCAGGTTCAAGCTGCTGCCGCCATCCATGAGGGCTCGAGTGAGGTGAAATCCGTCAATGATGGGGTCTAGGACCAATGCGGCAGATCCGCCATGACGGATACTAGTGGGGTGGTCCCCGCGATCGAAGGTGATCGGACAAGAGGACCATGGGTTGAACTTTGGGGCGACAGGCTCCATCGCATAGACGTCCCTTAGTGCACGCTTCCGTTCCCTCTTGGGAATGTGGGTTGCGTATATCATGTTCATCGTCTTCACTTGTGGGGGGAACCTCTTCTGTCCTCCCGTGTTCGGCGGCCGGGGCTCCTCCTCGTCATCACTATGCAGCCCCTTGTCCTTGTTTTCGGCATTCAACTTGCCGGCCTGCTTGAACACCCAGCATTCTCTGTTGGTGTGATTGGCTGGCTTATCGGGGGTGCCGTGAATTTGACACGAGCGATCGAGTATGCGGTCCAAACTAGACGGGCCCGGAGTACTTCTTTTGAACGGCTTTTTCCGCTGACCGGATCTAGAGCCTCTGAATCCGGCATTGAATGCCGTATCTTCGGTGTTATCACCGTTGTTGCGGCGCTTGTGTCTGTTGCGACGTGGCCTGCCGTTAGCATCTTTAGTATCTGAAGTGCCTGGATTCCTTGATGTGTTGTTGCTGCGAGCCAACCAGCTATCCTCGCCCACGCAAAAGCGGATCATGAGTGTCGTGAGGGCTGCCATAGACTTCGGCTTCTCCTGGCCGAGGTGCCGGGCGAGCCACTCGTCGCGGATGTTATGTTTGAATGCCCCTAAGGCCTATGCATCTAGACAGTCGACAATTTGGTTTTTCTTAGTTAGGAACCGTGTCCAGAATTGCCTGGCCGATTCCTCTGGCTGCTGAGTTATATGGCTCAAGTCATCAGCATCCGGTGGTCGCACATAAGTGCCCTGGAAGTTGTCAAGGAATGCATCTTCCAAATCCTCCCAACTACCGACGGAGTCTGCCGGCAAGCTATTCAGCCAATGCCGAGCTGGTCCTTTGAGTTTTAGTGGGAGGTACTTGATGGCATGTAGATCATCACCGCGAGCCATGTGGATGTGGAGGAGGAAATCCTCAATCCATACCGCGGGGACAGTTGTACCATTGTACGATTCGATATTTACGGGTTTAAAACCCTCCGGGAATTCGTGATCCATAACTTCATCAGTGAAGCATAGGGGGTGTGTGGCGCCTCTGTGCCGGGCTATATCACGACGCAGTTCATATGAGTCTTGTCGGCTGTATTCGGCCCGACCGGATTTACTTTTAGTGTATCCGGCGTGACAGTCATCGTCCCGCGTTGGTGCACGCTCCAGTGACCCATATATCGATCTTGCATGTTTTGCCCTGCTTTCCAATACGTCTCACAGGTCCCGCGTGTTGCCCCGGGCCTTGGTATTTTTGCTTGAGTGGTGGCGGGGTGCAGGCTGAACTTCAGGCTGAAACGCCTCTCTGTCTCGGCCACGAGGTGGCCGGTCAGCCGCATCGTACGTTGGTGATGTAGGTTTCAATGCTTCCTCCTTGAGTCAGGGTAGTGACCTGCGCTTTGGGTAACTCTTGGAGGGGCGTTCGAGTTCGTATTCCTCGGCCGCAAGGACTTCGGTCCATCTGTCTGCTAGCAAATCTTGATCAGCTCGAAGCTGTTGTTTCTTTTTCTTCAGGCTATTTGTTGTTGCTATAACCCGGCGCTCGAAGCGCTCCTGCTCGATGGGATCCTTAGGCATGAAAAATTCTTCGTCGCCGAGGCTCACCTCGTCTTCGGAGAGAGGCATGTAATTGTCATCCTCCGTTTCTCCATCTGCTGCCTGTTCTGGAGGGCTAGCTTGTTCACCCTCCCGCTCTAAATCATGCTGGAGGGGATTGTTGTCATCTTTGGCACTATCCGGAGTGCTATTGTCTCTTGTGCCGGTATCACTGCTTTTGCTATGGCGGGACTTAGAGCGCCGCCGTTGACGTCGATGCTTGGATTGCTTCTTGGAGGGGTCATTCTTCGCTGTCTTGTAGCCATTGCCTTCTTTGGGGGTATCCACCATATATATATATATCATATGATGAGGTGGGGGTCCAGCGTGCTGTGGGCGGTGGTTCCTGTTCGTCTCCTGCATCGTCCTCTATACCGTCGATGTCTTCGGAGTCGAAGTCGAGCATGTCGGTTAAATCCTCGACAGTGGCTACTAAGTGGGTGGTGGGTGGGAAGTGAATTTCTTCGTTGTCCGCATCCCATTCTAGCCGGACATAGTTCGACCAAGGTTCTCCTGACAAGGAGAGAGATCTTAATGAATAGCACGTCGCCGAAAGGGGAGTGCTGAAAGATATCCGCGGAGGTAAACTCCATGATCGGCGCCCATTCGGATTTGATTGGCACGGACGCAGGCGGCTCGAAGTCCGTGGCCGAAGACGAATCTAGTGGTTCGGCAGCACGGCTCTCATAAGGGGTGAAGTCAGTATCCGGCTCTATCGCCACTAAGAGTGCGACCTCCATGGTGGGGTCAATCCACCCATCCTCGGATGGCACAATTTTCTCCGGATTGAGGGCCGGAGTAGCTGCATGTGTGATCTCCCGAACACAGTCCGACGGCAGAGCTAAATCATGCTCGTCGTGATCATGCGGCGCACCTGGCATGGGCTCGAACCCGTCGAAGATCAATTCTCCGCAGATGTCGGCAGTGTAGTTCAAGTTTCCGAACCTGACCTGGTGGCCAGGGGCAAAGCTCTCGATCTGCTCCAGATGGCCAAGCGAGTTGGCCCGCAGTGCGAAGCTGCCGAATATGAAGATCTGTCCGGGGAGGAAAACCTCACCCTGGACCGCATCGTTACCGACGATCGAAGGAGCCATCAAGCCTTACGGTGACGACACAGTGGAACTCTCAATGAAAGCACCAATGTCGGTGTCAAAATCGGCGGATCTCGGGTAGGGGGTCCCAAATTGTGCGTCTAAGGCGGATGGTAACAGGAGGCGGGGGACACGATGTTTACCCAGGTTCGGGCCCTCTCGATGGAGGTAATACCCTACTTCCTGCTTGATTGATCTTGATGATATGAGTATTACAAGAGTTGATCTACCACGAGATGGTAGAGGCTAAACCCTAGAAGCTTGCCTGTGGTATGATTGTTGTTGTCCTATGAACTAAACCCTCCGGTTTATATAGACACCGGAGGGGGCTAGGGTTACACAGAGTCAGTTACAAGGGAGGAGATCTACATATCCATATTGCCAAGCTTGCCTTCCATGCCAAGGGAAGTCCCATCCGGACACGAGACGAAGTCTTCAATCTTGTATCTTCATAGTCCAACAGTCCGGCTGTCCGGAGACTCCCTAATCCAGGACTCCCTCAAGCTCCCCTCTTCAGCTCAGAAGAATTCCGCAGCGTCGGCAACACTCGCGGCAGATCCACAAACGCCCCTGGAGAACTGCAAATCCGGGTCAGTAAGAGGAACATTTTCTTCACATACTTGCTCTGCATAATAAAGGCCTTACCCGCCGCGATTTTTCTGGCCTCCTGGATTTCCTCGAAGGCGCCCTGGGCTTCAACCCGGGCATCGTGTGCACTTTGGCGGGCCTTGGAAAGTTCGGACTCTTGATCCGCAAAATTGCGCTCCAAGGACTCGCATTTCTTCATGACGTCCTAGAGCTCTTGCTGGACCTCACCAACCCTGGCCTCGTGTTTATCGCGAGCGGCTTGTTCCTTTGCCGCTCTCTCCTGGGCTTCGGCCAGCGCCTTCTTGAGGGTCTCCACCTCGGTCGCCGCTCCTACAATATATGATGGCACTATGGTCAACACAAATCATTCATCTTTTCTGAATCTACACAAGGTCATTGCATACCTTGATGGTCCTCCAGCTGCTTTTTCACACGACCAAGCTCTTCCTCGGTCCGCTCCAGACTCTGCTTCAGTCCAGAGACCTCAGCAGCATGAGAGGTCGCAGCCAGCAAAGACGTCTGCTTATTAACATAGACAAGTATGGTTAGTCTCCTGCGAAAATTATTTGATCCTCTGTCCGGCTTTTCTTTTCGAACATCGGACAGTGTCTCAGGGGCTACTGTCTATACTATGACATTCCTTTTGCATAAATTGCGTTTCATACCTCAGAGTCTGTTGGAAGGCTTGTGCAGGCTTCGGCCAGTCTGCTCTTCACTGACTGAATCCTCTCAATCACCGTACCCATGAGGGTACGGTGTTCCTTAACAATGGAAGCACTTCGCAGCGCTTCCTGTAGAGTATCCGGTGCCTCTGGATGGACAGAGGTCACCGGTGGAATCGGTGCACCTCCTTCTTTCGATTGAGGCTGCTTGCCTGATTCTGGAGCCGTATAGGTCTCTGGAATTGTATTCGGCTGGGGGACGAATTGGATTTGGCCTCCATCGCCAATCTCCATGGGGATTTGCTCCCCCATGTGTCCGGCCGCCGAGGTATCACCCTCTGGCGCCATCCTGACGGCCTCCTGCTTCTCTCCCTGGCCTGGGGAGGCCCTTCGGGATAGCACCTTAGCATCATCCATGGCCTTGGGAGAAGAGGCCGCTGGAAGGGACCCGCTGTCCATCACCTTGGGATCCAACGAATTCCCCGAAGATGAGGATCGCTGGAGGTCGGAGCGAGCCGGACTGCAGCGCATGATTCAACATGTTAAAACCATGGAAGTAAAGGAGCTGGATATATGTGCGCGTCTTTGAGTGAAGGAAATATGCCCTAGAGGCAATAATAAAGTTATTATTTATTTCCTTATTTCATGATAAATGTTTATTATTCATGCTAGAATTGTATTAACCGGAAACATAATACATGTGTGAGTACATAGACAAACAGAGTGTCACTAGTATGCCTCTACTTGACTAGCTCGTTGATCAAAGATGGTTATGTTTCCTAGCCATAGACATGAGTTGTCATTTGATTAACATGGTCACATCATTAGGAGAATGATGTGATTGACTTGACCCATTTTGTTAGCTTAGCACTTGATCGTTTAGTATGTTGCTATTGCTTTCTTCATGACTTATACATGTTCCTATGACTATGAGATTATGCAACTCCCGTTTACCGGAGGAACACTTTGTGTGCTACCAAACGTCACAACGTAACTGGGTGATTATAAATGTGCTCTACAAGTGTCTACGAAGGTACTTGTTGGGTTGGCGTATTTTGAGATTAGGATTTGTCACTCCGATTGTCGGAGAGGTATCTCTGGGCCCTCTCGGTAATGCACATCACTATAAGCCTTGCAAGCATTGTGACTAATGAGTTAGTTCCGAGATGACGTATTAAGGAATGAGTAAAGAGACTTGCAGGTAACGAGATTGAACTAGGTATTGAGATACCGATGATCAAATCTCGGGCAAATAACATACCGATGACAAAGGGAACAACGTATGTTGTTATGCAGTTTGACCGATAAAGATCTTCGTAGAATATGTAGGAGCCAATATGAGCATCTAGGTTCCGCTATTGGTTATTGACTGGGGACGTGTCTCGGTCATGTCTACATAGTTCTCGAACCCGTAGGGTCCGCACGCTTAAAGTTCTGTGACGATTTGTATTATGAGTTTTTGTGTTTTGATGTACCGAAGGTAGTTCGGAGTCCCGGATGAGATCGGGGACATGACGAGGAGTCTCGAAATGGTCGAGACATAAAGATCGATATATTGGACGACTATATTCAGACATCGGAAAGGTTCTGAGTGATTCGGGAATTTTCGGAGTATCGGGGAGTTACGGGAATTCACTGGGAGAAGTATTGGGCCTTATTGGGCCATACGGGAATAGAGGAGAGAGGCCAAAAGGAAGGAGGCGCCCCCCCCCTCTGGTCCGAATTGGACAAGGGGTTCAGCCCCCTTTTCCTTCTCCCTCCCCCCTCTTTCCTTCTCTCCTACTCCGGAAAGGAAATGGGAATCCTACTAGGACTTGGGAGTTGTCGGCGTTTTGGGAACGGGGGTACCCAGACTTGCCTGCCTGCGGCATGCGGCGTGGCTCAAGGAGTGGCCCAGTATGGCCCATCTTCATCAACACAAGCTCAAGACCCTCGGGAGGGGCCAAGCCTCGCGGGGTGGACGACACAAAGCCTCCTCAGGCACGACCTCATACGGCTGGCTCGCGAGGAGGCGGAGAGATCAAGGCGGGGTACCTCACGAGGTGTCCATGAAGCAAGCCATGACGACCAAGGCCGGGCGGGCGCCGGCCTGCGCAGAGTCCTTGTTTCCCCTTTAGTGCAAAGGGAGCAAGCGCAGGCAAGAGTATCAAGCAAGGGCAACCATTTTTGTGCAACAAGACCAAGACCAGCAGAGCGGCAGGAAGGAGGTCATCGTGGAGCCCAAGCCGGCGTCACCGTCAGAGTCTTTGGCACGTGAGGACCGACTTTAGTCAGGATAAGTGTACTAGATGTTCCCCCTTCAACATGGCCAATTGTTGGCTACCTTCCCGCTCAATATTTGGGAAGAGGACCAGGGACTCGCTTTATAAATAGGACTAGCCACCACAGAGTAAGAGGAGGACATCGCATCTCATCGGAGAGACAGAGAGAGAAGCGACTGAACTCACCCAGGCAGTTCATCGCACCACCACAAGAACTCCTGCCCTCGCGAGGTAGTTCTTCCTTGTATTGTTCATCACCAGCCCCTGAGGCAATCCACCACACCACAAACTGGAGTAGGGTATTACACCACAATGGTGGCCTGAACCAGTATAAACCCTCGTGTCTCTTGTGCTGTTCTTTGTGTAGTTTAGATCCTTGCGAGGCGACGAGACGTAGGTAGGTTGGAGGTGTGATCTCCGCGTGCACCCCAGAGTCCGAACCTAGAGGGTCTGCCGGAACCCGAAATCCGACATTTGGCGCGCCAGGTAGGGGTGCACCGGAGCTTGCCCTTCCACCGACCCGCTCTCCATCAACATCGCGATTCGCCCCCATGATGGGCAATGCACCGCCCGCTCCGGTCGCCAGCGCCAGCACAGGGGCCAGGGGGCTCCGAGCCTTGGCCCCCGCCTTGCGGCGGGTGCACTGGTCGAACAAGTTCAAGCCGGAGATGCCACCACGGTACAACGGCACGACCGATCTGCTGGCCTTCCTGCTGGCGTACGAGGAGGCCGTCCTCGATGCCGGGGGCGACGACAGGGTCATGGCTAACTGGTTTCCCATGGCCCTCACCGGCGTCCCGCGCATGTGGCTGCTCCACCTGCCAGCGGCTTCCGTGGCCTCTTGAGGGGAGCTGCACGGCCTATTCCTTGCTCAGCACGCTGCACCGGCACTCCCGGTCGTCGCAGCTCTCCTGGGCGGCTCGCAGGCGCCAACTTCAGGCCGCCACGTCAAGCTGTTCGTTCGCCAGATCGCCGCTGCTTCCGCCAGCACGGGGCTCCTCCGGGTCAGCCGGCGCCCAAGGCCGATCTGGCCTTCAGCTCGGATGATCACCCCTCCAACTCAGCCTGCTCGGGCGCCTCCCAATCTGTGCACCCCACCATCTGCCGGTGGCGTCACGAGACTCTCATCGACGGCGGCGCAGGCCTCAGCATGCTCTCGGTCGAAGCCTTCAGCCTCCTCCATGTACCGCCGGAACAGCTCCAGCCCAGCAGGCCCTTCTTGGGCGTCGGAGGCGGTTCCACCGGCTCCTTGGGGAAGATCTGTCTTCCAGTGACCTTCAGCACCTAAGACAACTTCCGCACGGAGCTAGTTGACTTTGACATCGCCCCGATCGGCCTCCCATACAACGCCATCCTCGGCTACCCAGCACTAGCCCAATTCATGGCCGCGACTCACCCAGCGTACAACCTCATGAAGATGCCCGGGAGCAGCGGCGTCCTCACCATATCCGGAGACACCGGGGACGCGTTGCAGGTGCTCAAGCTCGCCTTCAAGGCTGCGGCGGCGGCGCAGCCCACCGACTCAAACGCCCCTGAACCCAAGGGGACTACACCGGCCAAGAAGAAGCATCTACTCACCCAAGACAAGGCAGAAACCAAGCAGGTACCGGTCGACGAGGACGGATCCACTAATACCACCTTCACCATAGGCGCCAACCTCGAGTCCGAGCAGGAGGAGGCCCTGGTAAGGTTCCTGCGTGCGAACAGGAAGGTGTTCGCATGGGGACCTGATCAGCTGGCAGGAGTTCCGAGAAGCGTAATTGAGCACCACCTCAACGTGTGCCCCATGAAGCAGAAGTGAAGCAGAAAGCGAGACGGCAGTCCGCTGAGAAGCAGGCTTTCATCGTCCAAGAGACCCGCAAGCTAGAGGTGGCAGGGGTCATTCGCGAGGTCCGCTACCCAGATTGGTTGGCGAACCCAGTTGTCATGCCAAAGAAAGGGGGGAAGGAACGCATGTGTGTCGACTTCACCAACCTCAACAAGGCCTGCCCACAGGATCCATTCCCACTCCTTCGTATCGATCAGATTGTCGACTCCACCGCAGAGTGCGACCTGCTGTGTTTCCTGGATGCCTTCTCTGGCTATCACCAGATCAAGATGGCGATAGAAGACATGGAGAAGATGGCTTTCCTGACCCCGTGTGGAGTATACTACTAGACATGCATGCCGTTCGGGCTGCGCAACGCAGGCGCGACCTTTCAGCGGCTGATGCACATCGCCTTCGGTCGGCAGCTCGGGAGGAATGCTGAGGCTTACGTTGATGACATTGTGGTGAAGTATCGGGAGGCAAAAACCCTGATACAAGACATGGAGAAACCTTGAGAGCCTCAACAAAGTGGACCTGCGGCTCAACCCGGAGAAGTGTGTGTTTGGAGTCCCCTCGGGCAAGCTCCTGGGCTTCCTCGTGTCCCACCGGGGCATCGAGGCTAACCCAGAAAAGGTCAAGGCAGTCGAGGACATGAGCCCACCAAAGACCCTCAGAGAGATGCAGAAGCTCACCGGGCGCGTGACCGCACTAGGACACTTCATCTCCAAGTTGGGGGAACGAGCGCTGCCCTTCTTCAAGCTGATAAAGAAAAAGGGCCCCTTTGAATGGACTGAAGAGGCTGACAAGGCGGTCCAAGATCTCAAAAGGTACTTAACCAGCCCTCCGGTGATGGTGGCTCCGCGCCCTCAAGAGCCCCTGGTGCTCTACCTCGCTGCCACCCCCTACTCTGCCAGCGCAGCCCTGGTGGCAGTTAGGGAGGAGCGTTGGACCAAAGCCGCGGCAACCGCCCGGGTTGGAGCGAAGCAGGGTCAAAGGAGCCTCACAGAGATCACGACCACAGCAGAGAAGGATCAGCCGCCGCAGGGAAGCGCACTCGGAACAGGAGAGGCCCCTCCCCTAGGCGACCAGCCGCTGGGGGCTCCACTGTTTCAGGAGGCGCCCCAGCCTCCGGAGGACGCTAGCAGCACCAGCACTCCCAACCTCGTCGAACACCCTGTGTACTTCGTCAGCACGGTGTTGCGAGACGCGAGGGCACGGTACCCCATGCCCTAGAAACTCCTTCTCGCGCTACTGGTAGCCTCGCGCAAGCTACGACACTATTTTCAGGGCCACCCCATCAAGGTCGTCTCAGCGTACCCCTAGGAAAGGGTGCTCAGGAGCCCCAACTCGGCTGGAAGAGTCCCTGAGTGGAACATCGAGCTGCAAGCGTTTCAGCTAGAATTCAGCACAACCAGAGTCATCAAGGGGCGCTAAGCCTTCATGGCGGAATGGACGGAGGCGCCAGGCCTCAAGGCTGAAGAGGATCAATCCCTCTCCCCGGGAAGCGAGGCAACGGACGGTTGGGTCATGTACTTCGACGGGGCGTTCTCCCGGCACGGCGCGGGGGCTGGCGCGGTGCTCATATCTCCCACTCAAGACAAGCTCTACTACGCCGTGCAACTCTGTTTCCAGAACGGAGAAAAGGTCTCCAACAACATAGCAGAATACGAAGGCCTGATAGCGGGCCTGAAAGCCGCGGTCGCCCTGGGGGTGAAGCGCCACACCGTCAAGGGTGATTCACAACTCCTCGTCAACTTCTCCAACAAGGTATACGAACCGAGGGACGAGCACATGGAAGCCTACCTCGCGGAGGTCCGCAGGATGGAGAAGCAGTTCTGGGGACTGGAGTTGCAGCATGTGCCTCGCGGCACGAACCAAGAGGTTGATGATATCGCCAAAAGGGCATCCAGGCGATTACCTCAGGAACCTGGCGTCTTCGAGGAGCGGCTCTTCAAGCCATCAGCGACGCCATCACTGTCAAGCACGGTGCAGCCTCGGGAAGAGCTCCCCCAGCCACCTGCCACGGGAGCCCCGGCTGCGGCCCGGCCTCAGGAGCGCGCCTGCTCCTGGCTGGAGCCTCAAGAGGGGTGCTGGATCACAGAGCTCAGGAGTTACCTGACGCAAGGAACCTTGCCGGAAAAGGAGGAGGAAGCAGAACGTGTGGCGTGGCAGGCCACAGCGTACTGCATCAAGGATGGAGAGCTCTACCGGAGATGGCCGAATGATGTGTCCCTACGTTTCATTTCCAGGGAGCAAGGGAAGGAGCTGCTGGCCGACATACACGGTGGAGACTGTGGGCACCATTCGTCATCACGGACCCGCGTTGGCAAGGCGTTCCGCAGCGGGTTCTATTGGCCCACGACACTCAATGATGCCGTGGAACTGGTGAAAGCTTGCGAGGCCTGCCAGTTCCATGCCAAGCAGATCCATCAGCCGGCGGGAGGTCTGCAAACTATACCCCTCTCATGGCCATTCGCAGTCTGGGGGCTGGATATCCTGGGCCCGTTCCCTCGGGCGCCGGGAGGCTATCGCTACATCTACGTTAACGTGGAAAAGTTCACCAAGTGGGCCGAAGTGGAAGCTGTCCGCACCATCCCCGCAGGTTCCGCGGTCAAGTTCATCAAGGGCATCGTGAGCCGGTTGAGGTGCGAACCGCATCATCACCGACAACGGTTCGCGGTTCACGATAACCTCTTCAAAACATCTTGTGCTAACCTTGGAGCAGATATGCTACGCTTGATAGCAGACCAGCGAAAACAACGGTCGAGGCGAGCGAGCCAGCGCAGAGGTCTGAGGGCCTCAAAACCAGGACCTTCAAGAAGAAGCTGGAGGCTGCGGCGGGGGCTGGTGCGATGAGCTTTAGTCTGTTCTGTGGTGCATTCGCACGACAACGATCAAGCCGTCTGGCGAGACCCCGTTCTTCCTGGTTTATGGCGCGAAGCGGTTCTCCCTCACGAGGCGGGCGTCGTTCCGCATGGGTCTGGCGTTCGACGAGCGCAGCGGGGCGCCATGCGGGGACGGACCTCGTCTTTGGGGAGGAGCATCGGCGAAGCAGCGCTTCTGAGCAGCAAGGTACCAACAAGCATTGCGGCGATACCACTGCCGCAACATTCGCCCAGGATTCTCGAGGTAGGGGACCTCGTGCTCAGACGGGTTCTCTCCAGGGAGGGACTGCATAAGCTCTCTCCCATGTGGGAGGGCCCGTTCAAGGTTGTTCATGTTTCTAGGCCCGGCTCCGGCAGAGACCCGGGAGGGTGCCCGTCGAGCAGCGTGGAACATCCAGCATCTCCGAAGGTTTACCCCTAAAAGGCCGGTGCTGTGAAGAAGGCGAATGCAGTGAAGTTTTCGCGTTTTGGAAAAGGCCGGTGCACGTGAAGAAGGCGAATGCACGTGAAGCTGTCGCGTTTTGGAAAAGGCCGGTGCACATGAAGAAGGCGAATGCAGCGTGAAGTTGTCGCGTTTTGGAAAAGGCCGGTGCACATGAAGCCGCTGCGTTTTGGAAAAGGCCGGTGCACGTGAAGAAGGAGAATGCACAGTGAAGCCGCTGCGTTTTGGAAAAGGCCGGTGCACATGAAGAAGGCAAGCGCTGTGAAGCTTCGCCGCTCGTGACACTCTCACGTAATAATGAGTGGGGCTATACACCCCAGTCTCCGGTGCCGCCCTCGGGCCTCGGGGCTCCTTCCCGCCCGATGGCAGCACTTAGCTCTGCTTATTTGGTGAGAAGGCGTCGAAGACTAGATTAGGTGCGGACGCGGCTTCTTTCATTTGCTTTCTGCAGTTGGCTTGTCCGTTTCTATTTGAAGTTTTACTGAAGCTGTTACCATTTCGAGCTCGCGACCTTTCGTCTGTTTCGCTTATTCGATTCGTTTTTCTTTCGCGAAAAGTCTCACGAGGGAGGAACGTGGGCACCCTCGCGAGTGTTTTCTGCCCCGGTGATTTGGAACTCCCTTGTCCGAGCCCGCTACGGGAGCACCCCTCCCAGTCCGAGCCCCACGGGCATCGCGACGCGGTCGTACCCATTAGGTTGGTCGCCCCCGCTACCAGGGCTGGGGGCTACCCCAACTGACTAACCACTGCAGGACACAAGGCGCACGGCGAGGCCCTTGCCTCGGGAGGCGAGGACCGCAGCAAGCATCCCCCAGGTTAAGTGATTTCCACACATGAACACGAGGACTAAAACAGATTGCAGAAACAGTAGAAACAGCGCGCCAATCAAACAACAACAATTCAATACGACCCCCTTGGGGCACCATACTGCATCCCTTTTTGCGCAGGAAAGAAGGAAAGGCAAAATGGGCGCGACTTGCCCGGCATCGACTCTCGGCAGGGGCTCGTGCTGCCTCCGGAGCTCAGCTGGATCTCGCCTCCCGCTTCACCGAGGCGCGGTGCCTGGCCGACCCGACGCCTTCTCCCGGGCGAGCGCGACGACGAGGGGGCTGGCCGCAACCACCGCTGGAGGAGCTGCTGTCCGATGGGGAGACCCCAAAGCTTGGCGAGCCTCGAGCACCGCCGCCTGCCCACCTGTCGTCATCTTCATCCTGGTCGGTACCAGGGCTGGGCAGGCGGCCGCGATCATCGTCTTTGGGGCAGCATCCAGCGCGGCGACCATCTTCCCCAAACACCCTCACGTAGAGGGTGGCATCGTCATCGAACTTGAAGTGCAGGGTGCATCGCCGGCCCAAGCCGCGCGCGTGGGCAAACGTCTGCCAGCCGCGAGTTAGGGCCGCGTTCCCAGAGGCGGAGACCTCCAGCGAAGCCTAGGAGGCCCTGCTATAGCAACCATCTGCTGCACTGGGCGCTGGCCGGCAGTCCACCTAGAAGAAGAAGGAGAAGCAAGTAGAGATGAACCGGAAGGGCTCTCGCCGTTCCGTACATATAGCCGAAGGAGGCCAACCGTCGGCCTCCACGATCTCAGGTAATCATGACCTGTTTTGCATGCAGGGACTTGTCAATTCGTGCAGTTGCCGAGGCGTCGTGGGGAGCCAGGACGCCCACGTCCAATCAACCGCCACGTGGCGCCCAAGGCCGCAGGCTGTTGGGGCCCGCGGCGCTTCGCACTTGCCCCTTCGCTTCTCTGCTAGGCCAAGACCGGGCACGCCTTGGGCCCGGGGGCTACTGTCGGCGTTCTGGGAACGAGGGTACCCATACTTGCCTGCCTGCGGCCTGCTGCGTGGCTCAAGGAGTGGCCCAGTACGACCCATCTTCATCAACACAAGCTCAAGACCCTCACGAGGGTCCAAGCCTCGCGGGGCGGACGACAGAAAGCCTCCTCAGGCACGGCCTCATCAGGCTGGCTCGCGAGGAGGCGGAGAGATCAAGGCGGGGTACCTCACGGGGTGTCCATGACGCAAGCCATGACGACCAAGGCCGGGCGGGCGCCGGCCTGCGCAGAGTCCTTGTTTCCCCTTTGGTGCAAAGGGAGCAAGCGCAGGCAAGAGTATCAAGCAAGGGCAACCATTTTTGTGCAACAAGACCGAGACCAACAGAGCGGCAGGAAGGAGGTCATCGTGGAGCCCAAGCCGGCGTCACCGTCAGAGTCTTTGGCAGGCGAGGACCGACTTTAGTCAGGATAAGTGTACTAGATGTTCCCCTTCAACATGGCCAATTGTTGGCGCCCTTCTCGCTCAATATTTGGGAAGAGGACCAGGGCCTTGCTCTATAAATAGGACTAGCCACCACAGAGTAAGAGGAGGACATCGCATCTCATCGGAGAGACAGAGAGAGAGAAGCGACTGAACTCACCCAGGCAGTTCATCACACCACCACAAGAACTCCTCCCCTCACGAGGCAGTTCTTCCTTGTATTGTTCATCATCAGCCCCTGAGGCAATCCACCACACCACAAACTGGAGTAGGGTATTACACCACAATGGTGGCCTGAACCAGTATAAACCCTCGTGTCTCTTGTGCTGTTCTTTGTGTAGTTTAGATCCTTGCGAGGCGACGAGACGTAGGTAGGTTGGAGGTGTGATCTCCGCGTGCACCCCAGAGTCCGAACCTAGAGGGTCTTCCGGAACCCGAAATCCGACATTTGTCCTAGTAGGACTCCCCACACTTGGCGCGCCCCCTCTAGGTCTGGCCTCTCCCTCCCTCGTTTATATATGGGGCAGGGGGCACCTCTAGACACAACAATTGATCTCTTGGTCTCTTAGCCGTGTGCGGTGCCCCCGTCCACAATATTCCACCTCGATCATATCGTAGCGGTGCTTAGGCGAAGCCCTGCGTCAGTAGCATCATCATCACCGTCACCACGCCGTCATGCTGGTGGAACTCTTCGTCAAAGCTCGGCTGGATCGGAGTTCGAGGGACGTCATCGAGTTGAACGTGTGCTGAACTCGGAGGTGCCGTACGTTCGGTACTTGGATCGGTCGGATCGTGAAGACGTACGACTACACCAACCGTGTTGTGCTAACGCTTCTGCTTTCGGTCTACGAGGGTACGTGGACGCACTCTCCCCCTCGTTGCTATGCATCACCATGATCATGTGTGTGCGTAGGAATTTTTTTGAAATTACTACGTTCCCCAACAGTGGCATCCGAGCCTGGTTTTATGCGTTGATGTTATTTGCACGAGTAGAACACAAGTGAGTTGTGGGTGATACAAGTCATACTGCTTAACAGCATGTCATACTTTGGTTCGGCGGTATTGTTGGATGAAGCGGCCCGGACCGACATTACGCGTCGCTTCGCGAGACTGGTTCTACCGGCGTGCTTTGCACACAATGGCTGGCGGTGTCGATTTCTCAAACTTTAGTTGAACCGAGTGTGGCTACGCCGGTCCTTGAGAAGGTTAAAACAGCACTAACTTGACAAACTATCGTTGTGGTTTTGATGCGTAGGTAAGAACGGTTCTTGCTCAGCCCGTAGCAGCCACGTAAAACTTGCAACAACAAAGTAGAGGACGTCTAACTTGTTTTTGCAGGGCATGTTGTCATGTGATATGGTCAATGCATGATGCTATATTTTATTGTATGAGATGATTATGTTTTGTAACCGAGTTATCGGCAACTGGCAGGAGCCATATGGTTGTCGCTTTATTGTATGCAATGCAAACGCCCTGTAATGCTTTACTTTATCACTAAGCGGTAGCGATAGTCATAGAAGCATAAGTTGGCGAGACGACAACGATGCTACGATGGAGATCAAGGTGTCGCGCCGGTGACGATGGTGATCATGGCGGTGCTTGGAGATGGAATCACAAGCACAAGATGATGATGGCCATATCATATCACTTATATTGATTGTATGTGATGTTTATCTTTTATGCATCTTATCTTGCTTTGATTGACGGTAGCATTATAAGATGATCTCTCACTAAATTTTAAGATAAAAGTGTTCTCCCTGAGTATGCACCATTGCGAAAGTTCTTCGTGCTGAGACACCACGCGATGATCGGGTGTGATAGGCTCTACGTTCAAATACAACGGGTGCAAAACAGTTGCACACGCGGAATACTCAGGTTAAACTTGACGAGCCTAGCATATGTAGATATGGCCTCGGGACACTGAGACCGAAAGGTCGAGCATGAATCATATAGTAGATATGATCAACATAGTGATGTTCACCATTGAAACTACTCCATCTCACGTGATGATCGGACATGGTTTGTTGATTTGGATCACGTGATCACTTAGATGACTAGAGGGATGTCTATCTAAGTGGGAGTTTGTAAGTAATATATTAATTGAACTTAAATTTATCATGAACTTAGTCCTGGTAGTATTAGCATATCTATGTTGTAGATCAATAGCTCACGTTTAGCTCCCCTGTTTTATTTTGATATGTTCCTAGAGAAAACTAAGTTGAAAGATGTTAGTGGCAATAATGCGGATTGGATCCGTGTTCTGAGGATTATCCTCATTGCTGCACAGAAGAATTATGTCCTTGATGCACCGCTAGGTGACAGACCGATTGCAGGAGCAAATGCAGATGTTATGAACGTTTGGCAAGCTCGATATGATGACTACTTGATAGTTTAGTGCACCATGCTTTACGGCTTAGAATCGGGGCTTCAAAGACGGTTTTGAAACGCCATGGAGCATATGAGATGTTCCAAGAGTTGAAATTAGTATTTCAGACTCACGCCCATGTCAAAAGGTATGAGACCTTTGACAAAATACTTTGCCTACAAGATGGAGGAGAATAGCTCAACCAGTGAGCATGTGCTCAGATTGTCTAGGTACTACAATTGCTTGAATCAAGTGGGAGTTAATCTTCCAGATAAGATAGTAATTGACAGAATTCTCTAGTCACTATCACCAAGTTACTAGAACTTCATGATGAACTATAATATGCAAGGGATGACGAAAGTAATTCCAGAGCTCTTCGCGATGCTGATATTGGCGAAGGTAGAAATCAAGAAAAGAGCAACAAGTGTTGATGGTTAACAAGATCACTAGTTTCAAGAAAAGGGCAAAGGGAAAGAAGGGGAACTTCAAGAAGAACGGCAAGCAAGTTGCTGCTCAAGTGAAAAAGTCCAAGTCTGGACCCAAGCCTGAAACTGAGTGCTTCTACTACAAAGGGACTGGTCACTGGAAGCGGAACTGCCCCAAGTATTTGGTGGATAAGAAGGATGGCAAAGTGAACAAAGCTATATTTGATATACATGTTATTGATGTGTACTTTACTAGTGTTTATAGCAACCCCTCAGTATTTGATATTGGTTCAGTTGCTAAGAGTAGTAACTCGAAACAGGAGTTGCAGAATGAACAGAGACTAGTTAAGGGTGAAGTGATGATGTGTATTGGAAGTGGTTCCAAGATTTATATGATCATCATCGCACACTCCCTATACTTTCGGGATTAGTGTTGAACCTAAAAATAAATGTTATTTAGTGTTTGCGTTGAGCATGAATATGATTGGATCATGTTTATTGCAATACGGTTATTCACGTAAGCTAGAGAATAATTGTTGTTCTGTTTACATGAATAAAACCTTCTATGGTCATACACTCAATGAAAATGGTTTGTTGGATCTCGATTGTACTAATACACATATTCATAATATTGAAGCTAAAAGATGCAAAGTTAATAATGATAGTGCAACTTATTTGTGGCACTGCCGTTTAGGTCATATTGGTGTAAAGCGCATGAAGAAACTCCATGTTGATGGGTTTTCAGAATCACTTGATTATGAATCACGTGATGCTTGCAAACCATGCCTCATGGGCAAGATGACTAAGACTCCGATCTCCGGAACAATGGAGCGAGTGACTGACTTATTGGAAATAATACATACTGATGTATGCGGTCCAATGAGTGTTGAGGCTCGCGGCGGTTATCATTATTTTCTGACCTTCACAGATGATTTGAGTAGATATGCGTATATCTACTTGATGAAACATAAGTCTGAAACATTTTAATAGTTCAAAGAATTTCAGAGTGAAGTGGAAAATCATCGTGACAAGAAAATAATGTTTCTACGATCTGATCGCGGAGACAAATATTTGAGTTACGAGTTTGGTCTTCATTTGAAACAATGCGGAATAGTTTCGCAACTCACGCCATCTGGAACCACAGCGTAATGGTGTGTCCGAATGTCATAACCGTACTTTATTGGATATAGTGCAATCTATGATGTTTCTTACCGATTTACCACTATAGTTTTGGGGTTATGCATTAGAGACAACTGCATTCACATTAAAAAGGGCACCATTTAAATCCGTTGAGACGACACCGTATGAACTGTGGTTTGGCAAGAAACCAAAGTTGTCATTTCTTAAAGTTTGGGGTTGCGATGCTTATAAGAAAAAGTTTCATCCTGATAAGCTCAAACCCAAATCGGAGAAATGTGTCTTCATAGGATACCCAAAGGAGACAGTTGGGTACACCTTCTATCGCAGACCCGAAGGCAAGATATTCGTTGCTAAGAATGGATCCTTTCTAGAGAAGGAGTTTCTCTCGAAAGAAGTGAGTGGGAGGAAAGTAGAACTTGATGAGGTAACTGTACCTGCTCCCTTATTGGAAAGTAGTTCATCACAGAAATCTGTTCCTGTGACTACTACACCAACTAGTGAGGAAGCTAATGATGATGATCATGTAAACTTCAGATCAAGTTACTACCGAACCTCGTAGGTGAACCAGAGTGAGATCCGCACCAGAGTGGTACGGTAATCCTGTTCTGGAGGTCATGTTACTTGACCATGACGAACCTACGAACTATGAGGAAGCGATGATGAGCCTAGATTGCGCAAACAAAAATGGCTTGAGGCCATGAAATCTGAGATGGGATCCATGTATAAGAACAAAGTGTGGACTTTGGTTGACTTGCCCGATGATCGACAAGCCATAGAAAATAAATGGATCTTCAAGAGGAAGACGAATGCTGGTAGTAGTGTTACTATCTACTCCCTCCGTTCCTAGATATAGGGTGTATAGTTTTTGGCACGGAAATTAAAGAACGCACATGGAAGGAAAATTTCACAAGTTTTGAGTGAGATTACACATGACTAATTAACATGAGAAGATAGAGGAGCTTACATGATATAAGGAAATGTAATCAAATCCCTAAAAAAATATCCAAACGAGTGGTGCAACGCAATACACCTTATATTTCGGACATTTTCTCAAAAATTTATACACCTTATATCAAGGAACGGAGGGAGTACAAAGCTAGACTTATCGAAAAAAGGTTTTTGACAAAGTTCAAGGTGTTGACTGCGATGAGATTTTCCCACTCGTAGCGATGCTTAAGTCTGTCCGAATCATGTTAGAAAATTGCCACATTTTATGATCTGGCAAATGGATGTCAAAACTACATTCCTTAATGGATTTCTTAAAGAAGAGTTGTATATGATGCAACCAGAAGGTTTTGTCGATCCTAAAGGTGCTAACAAAATGTGCAAGCTCCAGCGATCCATCTATGGACTGGTGCAAGCATCTTGGAGTTGGAATATACGCTTTGATGAGTTGATCAAAGCATATAGTTTTATACAGACTTGCGGTGAAGCCTGTATTTACAAGAAAGTGAGTGCGAGCGCTACAACATTTTTGATAAGAATATGTGAATGACATATTGTTGATCGGAGATAATGTAGAATTATTCTGCAAAGCATAAAGGAGTGTTTGAAAGGAGTTTTTCAAAGAAAGACCTCGGTGAAGCTGCTTACATATTGAGCATCAAGATCTATAGAGATAGATCAAGATGCTTGATAAGTTTTTTCAATGAGTACATACCTTGACAAGATTTTGAAATAGTTCAAAATGGAATAGTCAGAGAAAGAGTTCTTGCCTGTGTTACAAGGTGTGAAATTGAGTAAGACTCAAAGCCCGACCACGGCAGAAAATAGAAAGAGAATGAAAGTCATTCCCTACGCCTCAGCCATAGGTTCTATAAAGTATGACATGCTGTGTACCAGAACTATTGTATACCCTACACTGATTTTGGCAAGGGAGTACAATAATGATCTAGGAGTAGATCACTGGACAGTATGTTTTTCGATTATGGAGATGAAAAAAGGTTCGTCGTAAAGAGTTACGTCGATGCAAGCTTTGACACCGATCTGGATGACTCTAAGTCTCGATCTAGATACATATTGAAAGTGGGAGCTATTAGCTAGAGTAGCTCCGTGCAGAGAACTGTAGACATAGAAATTTGCAAAATACTTACGGATCTGAATGTGACAGGCCCGTTGACTAAAATTATCTCACAAGCAAAACATGATCACACCTTAGTACTCTTTGGGTGTTAATCACATAGCGATGTGAACTAGATCATTGACTATAGTAAACCCTTTGGGCGTTGTTCACATGACGATGTGAACTATGGGTGTTAATCACATGGTGATATGAACTATTGATGTTAAATCACATGGCGATGTGATCTAGATTATTAACTCTAGTGCAAGTGGGAGACTGAAGGAAATATTCCCTAGAGGAAATAATAAAGTTATTATTTATTTCCTTATTTCATGATAAATGTTTATTATTCATGCTAGAATTGTATTAACCGAAAACATAATACATGTGTGAGTACATAGACAAACAGAGTGTCACTAGTATGCCTCTACTTGACTAGCTCATTGATCAAAGATGGTTATGTATCCTAGCCATAGACATGAGTTGTCATTTGATAAACGGGGTCACATCATTAGGAGAATTATGTGATTGACTTGACCCATTCCGTTAGCTTAGCACTTGATCGTTTAGTATGTTGCTATTGCTTTCTTCATGACTTATACATGTTCCTATGACTATGAGATTATGCAACTCCCGTTTACTGGAGGAACACTTTGTGTGCTATCAAATGTCACAACATAATTGGGTGATTATAAAGGTGCTCTACAGGTGTCTACGAAGTTACTTGTTGGGTTGGCGTATTTCGAGATTAAAATTTGTCACTCCGATTGTCAGAGAGGTATCTCTGGGCCCTCTCGATAATGCACATCACTATAAGCCTTGCAAGCATTGTGACTAATGAGTTAGTTGTGAGATGATGTATTATGGAACGGGTAAAGAGACTTGCCGGTAACAAGATTGAATTAGGTATTGAGATACCGACGATCAAATCTCGGGCAAGTAACATACCGATGACAAAGGGAACAACGTATGTTGTTATGCGGTTTGACCGATAAAGATCTTCGTAGAATATGTAGGAGCCAATATGAGCATCTAGGTTCTGCTATTGGTTATTGACCGGAGACGTCTCTCTGTCATGTCTACATAGTTCTCAAACCCGTAGGGTCCGCACGCTTAAAGTTCTGTGACGATTTGTATTATGAGTTTATGTATTTTGATGTACCTAAGGTAGTTCGGAGTCCCGGATGAGTTCGGGGACATGACGAGGTGTCTCGAAATGGTCGAGACGTAAAGATCGATATATTGGACGACTATATTCGGACATCGGAAAGGTTCCGAGTGATTCGGGTATTTTCGGAGTACCGGGGACTTACGGAATTCACCTGGAGAAGTATTGGGCCTTATTGGGCCATACTGGAATAGAGGAGAGAGGCCAAAAGGAAGGAGGCGCGCGCCCCCCTCTGGTCCGAGTTGGACAAGGGGTGCAGCCCCCTTTTCCTTCTCCCTCTCCCCCTCTTTCCTTCTCTCCTACTCCGGAAACGAAAGGGGAATCCTACTAGGACTTGGGAGTCTTAGTAGGACTCCCCACACTTGGCGCGCCCCTCTAGGGCCGGCCTCTCCCTCCCTCCTTTATATACGGGGGCATGGGGGCACCTCTAGACACAACAATTGATCTCTTGATATCTTAGCCGTGTGCGGTGCCCCCCTCCACCATATTCCACCTCGATCATATCGTAGCGGTGCTTAGGCGAAGCCCTGCGTCGGTAGCATCATCGTCACCGTCACCACGCCGTCGTGCTGACGGAACTCTCCCTCAAAGCTCGGCTGGATCGGAGTTCGAGGGACGTCATCAAGCTGAACGTGTGCTGAACTCGGAGGTGCCGTACTTTCGGTACTTGGATCGGTCGGATCTTGAAGACGTACGACTACATCAACCGCGTTGTGCTAACGCTTCCGCTTTCGGTCTACGAGGGTACGTGGACACACTCTCCCCCTCGTTGCTATGCATCACCATGATCCTATGTGTGCGTAGGAATTTTTTTTTTGAAATTACTACGTTCCCGAACATTGAGTACTTAGGATTCGGGCAGGGGCTTATCCCTGGGGCGCCACTCGGAGCTGCTGTCGATGTCCCACACAGAGTTATCCGCGAGGGAGACCTTCCCCTTCTTGGACGCCTCCGCCTCTAGATGCGTGGAGGCCGCCCTTTTCTTCCTTCCCCCCTCCTGGGGAGAATTGCTTTCCTCCTCCTCCTCCTCGTCCTCGGTGGGGGAGGAGTGGGTCTCGGCATCTTCGGACGTCACTTCCGAAGTACCCTTATGGCGGGGGCCACTTCTGGTCCCCTTGGCCTTCTTCTCCGGCGTTGGGTAGGGCGCCGGAACCAGCATCTTTGTCAGAAGTGGGATTGCTGGGTCTTCGGGCAATGGAGCCGGACACTTGATCTGCTCCGCTTTCTTTGTCCAGCCCTGAAAAGGTAAAATGGGGAAGCTCGGACATTCTCCTTGAGTGTACAGGTAAAGGATACTCCTTGAAATACGAAAAACGTACCGGATTGCGGGATGGGTCGGGCTGTACCCACGATCCTCAGACGTCTTCGCCCACGTCTCATTGGCCTTGAAAAGCACCTTCTAGATATCTTCATGTGTAGTGCCGAAGAATTTTCGCAGGGTCTGGTGCTCGGACGGATCGAACTCCCACAAATGGAAAGTCCGGCTTTGGCACGGAAGGATCCGGCGAAAAAGCATCACCTGGATCACATTGACAAGCTTAATATTCTTGTCTACCATACTCTGGATGCGCGTCCGAAGTGCTGATAGCTCGTCCGATGAAGACCAGTTCAGGACCTTCTCTAGCCAGGAGGTGAGCCGCATCAGGGATCCGGACTGGAATTCGGGAGCCGCGGCCTAGGTGGTGTCGCGAGGCTCTGTGACATAGAACCACTGCTGTTGCCACCCTTTGATGGTCTCCACAAAGGTACCTTTGGCCATGAGACGTTGGCCATCTTGCTCACCATGGCACCTCCGCACTCTGCGTGTTGACCGCCCACCACCTTCGGCTTCACATTGAAGATCTTTAACCACAATACGAAGTGGGGGGATGTGGAGGAAGGCCCCGCACACGACAATAAATGCCGAGATGTTGAGGAAGGAGTTGGGGGCCAGATCGCGGAAATCCACCCCGTAGTAGAACATGAGTCCCCGGACGAATGGGTGGAGAGGGAATCCCAATCCGCGGATGAAGTGGGGGATGAAAACCACCCTCTCATGGGGCTCCGGGGTGGGGATGGTCTGCCCCTTCGCTGGAAGCCGGTGGGCGATTTCCTAGGCTAAGTACCCAGCCCCCCAGAGCATGGTAATGTCCTTCTCCTTGACGGAGGAGACCATCCACTTGCCCTACGCTCCAGATCCGGACATGGCTGGAGTGCTTTTTTGAGGTGGAAAGGATGGAAGCTTGGGCGCTGGAGCTCGAGAATGGATGGGCATAGAGAAAGAAGGCATGGATGAAAAGGTGAAATCCTTATCCCTTTATAAAGGCTGCGAATATCAAGCGCCTCCCCACTCGCCTCCACACTCACCTATTCCCCAAGGGCCGTGCAGACGGCGCGGTTAGATTACCCACGCCTGTATTGATGAGAATCCCGCAATAAGGGGACACGATCTCTGCTTCAACAAGACGTGCCAATAAAACCGCATCTTGAAACATGGAGCGGGAGGGTTAAAAACGGTTCGAATGACCGGGCAGCGATGTGATGTCACGCTACAAAAGTTGTCAGTAGATTGGACTCGTGAAATATTATACTCTCTACGGGTGTGTGTGGTACTTGTTTTGCAGAGCCGAACAGGTTTGCTGTATTAAAAGGCTGTTTTGGAGTATTCGGAGGAGGAACCCGCCTTGCAATGCCGAAGACAATCTGCGCGCCAGATACATCATCATTGAAGCCTGGTTCACGGGCTACTGAGGGAGTCCTGGATTAAGGGGTCCTTAGGCATCGGACTATGTAGCATGGGCTGGACTAATGGGCTATGAAGATACAAGACAGAAGACTTCCTCCTGGGTCCGGATGGGACTCTCCTTTGCGTGGATGGCAAGCTTGGCATTCAGATATGTAGATTCCTTCCTTTGTAAACCGACTCTGTACAACCCTAGGCTCCTCCGGTGTCTATATAAACCGGAGGGTTTAGTCCGTAGAGGCAATCATAATCATACAGGCTAGACATCTAGGATTTAGCCACTACGATCTCGTGGTAGATCAACTCTTGTAATTCTCATAATCAACAAGATCGATCAAGCAGGAAGTAGAGTATTACCTCCATCAAGAGGGCCCGAACCTGGGTAAACATCGTGTCCCCTGTCTCCTATTACCATCGACCTTAGACGCATAGTTCGGGACCCCCTACCCGAGATCCGCCGGTTTTGACACCGACAACGAGGACAACACGTTGAAATAAGGTATCCTCATCCTTTTCCTACCTCAATGACATTCAACTCGACGTCGTCGAAGACCAAAGAGGGTAGGTATTGCCAGATTTGTTGGATCTCGGAAATCGATGTATATATTAGGGAAAGCAGCTGGTTGAACTTTTGCATGATTACTTCAACTTCTTATCTCGATTTGCTCGGGTGAAAAGATCGGTTTCTCCAATATTGTGGATCCGTGGTGAAGGAATGTTGAAAGTGTAAGTGGCACTTAAATTATATTTTAGTGTGATGACGGTATGCTTAGTGGAACTGTTACGCTCCCGCTTATGATTCGATACAAGAGTGGCCGGATTATAGAGGAATTGAAGAACTTGAGCTAGGGTTCTAGAGATACAAAGAACTAGGGATCGGGAGAGAGTCGTCGCCGCCTATGTCGTTTCTCTGCTTGCCTTCCTCACAGTGTGTCACTTGCTTACGTAGTTAGGTTGCCCAGACGTGGCCCACGTAGCACTGGTTGGGCTTGAGGACTCGCCTTGTCTTCTCTTGGTCTTGGTCCTCTTGGTAGCCTGGTACTAGGATAATAGGCTGGGCTGTAACATTTCGCCCATCTTGAGAAACAACTTGTCCCCAAGCTGGAGCATCTGGGTAGTGGTTCTGGAGCTCATCGTGATCCTCCCGGGTTGCCACGGACGCCGGTTGATCGGTCCAGCGGATGAGTAACTGGGGGACATGGGCTGCTCCACGGCGAAGAAGACGGGTGTCGAGGATCTCCACCGATTCGGGACTGGGCGCAACCACGGAAGGCAACTCCTCCAGTACTTGTTCAGCTGGCGGTAGTGCCCGACGTAGTTGACACATGGAAAATGGGGTGGATGTTGCACGACGCTTGAAGTGTGGTGGTTGTGGAGAAGACAAAAGGAAGGATAAAGTCTCACATCAACTAGGCAAATTAATGGGCTATGGAGATGCACATCAATTGATATCGATGCGAGTGAGTAGGGATTGCCATGAAACAGATGCACTAGAGCTATAAGTTTATGAAAGCTCAAAAACAAACTAAGTGGGTGTGCATCCAACTCGCTTGCTCATGAAGACCTAGGGCAATTTGAGGAAGCCCATCATTGGAATATACAAGCCAAGTTATATAATGAAAAATTTACACTAGTATATGAAAGTGAAAAAATAGGAGACTCTCTATCATGAAGATCATGGTGCTACTTTGAAGCACAAGTGTAGAATATGGATAGTAACATTGTCCCTTCTCTCTTTTTTTCTTTTTTTTCTTTTTTTTTGTTTGGGCTTCTTTGGCCTCTTTTTTTATTTGGGCTTCTCTGGCCTCTTTTATTTTCTTCAAAATCCGGAGACTCATCCGAACTTGTGAGGGAATCATAGCTTTCATCATCCTTTCCTCACCTGGGACAATTCTATGATAATGTTGATCATCACACTTTTATTTACTTACAACTCAAAAATTACAACTCAAGACTAGAACAAAATATGACTCTATATGGATGCCTCATGCATATGAGAACAATATGACAATGATGGTGTGTGTCATAATAAATGGAACGGTGGAAGTTGCATGGCAATATATCTCGAAATGGCTATGGAAATGCCATAATAGGTAGGTATGGTGGCTGTTTTGAGCAAGGATATACGGTGTGTTTAATGCACCGGCGAAAGTTGCGCGGTACTAGAGAGGATAGCAATAGTGGAAGGGTGAGAGTGCGTATAATCCATGGACTCAAAATTAGTCATAAAGAACTCACATACTTATTGCAAAAGTCTATTAGTTATCGAAACAATGTACTACGTGCATGCTCCTAGGGGAAGGGTTGGTAGGAGTTAACCATCGCGCGATCCCGACCTCCACACAAAGGATGGAAATCAAAAAATAAATCATGCTCCGACTTGATCACATAAGGGTTCACCTTACGTGCATGCTACAGGAATCACAAACTTTAACACAAGTATTTCTACCAATCCACAATTACTCACTAGCATGACTCTAATATCACCATCTTTATATCTCAAAACAAATGCAAGGAATCAAACTTCTCTTATATTCAATGCACTCTATATGAAAGTTTTTATTATACCCCTCTTGGATGCCCATCATATTAGGACTAAATTCATAACCTAAGCAAATTACCACGCTGTTTAAGACTCCCAAAATAATATAAGTGAAGCATGAGACTTCAGCAATTTATTATAAAATAAAGCCACCGCCGTGCTCTAAAAAGATATAAGTGAAGCACTAGAGCAAAACTGCCTAGCTCAAAAGATATAAGTGAAGCACATAGACCATTCTAATAAATTCACGATTAATCCGTGTCCGTCTCAAAAGGTGTGTACATCAAGGATGATTGTGTCAAACTAAAAAGCAAAGACTCATACCATACAAGACGCTCCAAGCAAAACACATATCATGTGGTGAATAAAAATATAGCATCAAGTAAATTTACCGATGGATTGAAGACGGAAGAGGGGATGCCATCCGGGGCATCCCCAAGCTTAGATGCTTGGTTTTCCTTGAATATTACCTTGGGGTGCCTTGGGAATCCCCAAGCTTAGGCTCTGGCCACTCCTCATTCCGTTGTCCATCAAATCTTTACCCAAAAATTGAAAACTTCACAACACAAAACTCAACAGAAAACTCATAAGCTCCGTTAGTATAAGAAAAGCAAATCACCACTTAGGTACTGTTGTGAACTCATTTAAATTTAATATGGTGTTATATCTACTATATTCCAACTTCTTCATGGTTCATACCCCTCGATACTACCCATAGATTCATCAAAATAAGCAAAGAACACAATAAAAACAGAATCTGTCTAAAACAGAATGGTCTGTAGTAATCGCGAAACTTCGTATACTTCTGTAACTCCAAAAATTCTGAAAAATTAGGACAATCTAGGCAATATATATATCAATATTGTGTAAAATTTCAAAACCAGATCACGTTCCTGTGAATTATCAAAATCATTTTACTGGACACAAAATTTTCTGTTTTTCAGCAAAATCAAATAAACTATCTTCCGAATCATCCCAAAGGTCTTACTTGGAACAAACACTAATTTAAAACATGAAAACACCTGTAACAAGAGGCTACAAGATATATTTATTGGAAAACAGGAACAAAAAAGTAGAAACTTAAATAAAATTGGGTTGCCTCCCAACAAGCGCTATTGTTTAACGCCCCTAGCTAGGCATATTACAATGATCTAGGTATTGTCATCTTTGGTATTTAATCCATAAGTGACCCTCATAATAGATTCATATGAAAACTTAATTTTCTTTCTTGAAAAGTGTTCCATGCCTTTCCTTAACGGAAATTGAAATCTAATGTTTCCTTCTTTCATATCAATAATTGCACCAATCATTCTAAGGAAAGGTCTACCAAGAATAATAGGACATGTATGATTGCAATCTATATCAAGCACAATAAAGTCCACGGGCACATAATTCCTATTTTCAACAATAAGAACATCATTAATCCTTCCCATAGATTTCTTAATAGTGGAATCCGCTAGATGCAAATTCAAAGAACAATCATCAAATTTATGGAAACCTAGTACATCACATAAAGTTTTCGAAATAGTGGAAACACTAGCACCCAAATCACACAAAGCAAAGCACTCATAATATTTAATTTTAATCTTAATAGTAGGTTCCCACTCATCATAAAGCTTTCTAGGGATGGAAACTTCCAACTCTAGTTTTTCTTCAAACGATTTCATCATAGCATCAACAATATGTTTAGTAAAAGCTTTATTTTGATTATAAGCATGAGGTGAATTTAACATGGATTGACACAAGGAAATACAATCTATCAAAGAGCAATTATCATAATTAAAGTCCTTTAAATCCAAAAGGGTGGGTTCATCACTACTTAAAGTTTTGACCTCTCCAATCCCACTTTTATCAAATTTTTCATTAAGATCTTTAAACTCCAAATCATTGGGACACCTTCTAGCTAAAGTTGACTCATCTCTAGTCCCATATTTATCAACATTTATATTAACAAACTAAGATTCAATAGAGTCACATCAATCACTGCAAGATCTTCATCATTATTATTGCAAGAAATAGAAGAACACACTTTTACAAACCAATCTCGCTTAGCACGCATCCTAGCGGTTCTTTCTTTACATTCATCCATAGATACTCTAATAGCTTTTAGAGATTCACTAACATCATGCTTGGGTGGCATACATCTCATCTTCAAAGAATCAATCTCAAGAGAAATTTTATCAACGTTCCTAGCCAAATCATCGATCTTAAGCAATTTTTCTTCTACCATAGCATTGAAATTGTTTTGAGAATTTATAAAATCTTTAATATTATTATCAAGATCAGAGGGTATTTTATTATAATTTCCATAAAAATTGTTGTAGGAATTGCCATAATTATTAGAGGAATTACTAGGAAACGACCTAGGTTTGAAATTCCCTCTATACGCGTTGTTACCAAAATTGTTCCTACCAACAAAATTCACATCCATAGATTCATTATTATTCTCAATCAAAGTGGACAAAGGCATATCATTAGGATCAAAAGGAGCACTCTTACTAGCAATCAATTTCATTAGTTCATCCATCTTTCCACTCAAAGTATTATTTTCTTTAATTGGATGCACTTTTTTACTAGTGGAAGATCTTTCGGTATGCCATTGAGAGTAATTTGCCATAATATTATCTAGGAGTTTAGTAGCTTCTCCTAGTGTAATTTCCGTAAAAGTACCACCCGCTGCAGAATCCAAAAGATTTCTAGAAGCAAAATTCAATCCTGCATAATTTTTTTGAATGATCATCCACAAACTTAAACCATGAGTAGGGAAATTTCTTATCATCAATTTCATCCTCTCCCAAGATTGTCCAACATGTTCATGATCAAGTTGCTTAAAATTTATTATATCGTTTCTAAGGGAGATGATCTTAGCGGGAGAAAAATACTTGGAAATAAAAGCATCTTTACACTTATTCCACGAATCAATACTATTTTTAGGCAAAGATGAAAACCAAGTTTTAGAACGATGTCGTAGTGAGAATGGAAATAGCTTCAATTTAAAAATATCTTTATCCACATTCTTTTGCATATCACACAATTCAACGAAAGTGTTTAGATGGGATGCAACACCTTCACTAGGAAGGCCCGAAAATTGTTCGTTCATAACGAGATTCAACAAAGCGGCATTAATTTCATAAGATTCCGCACTAGTGACGGGAGCAATCGGAGTACAAATAAAATCATTATTATTAGTGTCGGAAAAGTCACACAACTTGTTATTCTCTTGAGTCATCGTGACAAAGCAAGCAATCTAGCACACAAGCAACCAAAAATCAAACGAAAAGACGAACGAAATAAGGGCGAATAAAAAGGCAAATATTTTTGTGTTTTTATGAAAACGTTTTAGAAGTGGGGGAGAGGAAAACGAGAGGCAAATGGCAAATAATGTAATGCAAGAGATGAGAGTTTATGATGTGTACTTGGTAGGCTTGATGTAGAACCTCCCCAGCTACGGCGCTAGAAATTCTTCCTGCTACTTCTTGAGCTTGCGTTGGTTTTTTCCTCGAAGAGGAAAGGGTGATGCAACAAAGTAGAGATAAGTATATCCATCAGTTTGAGAACCAAGGTATCAATCCAGTAGGAGGTACAAGCAAGTCTCGAATCTACGCACCTGCACAAACAATCAAACACTTGCACTCAACGCAATAAAGGGGTTGTCAATCCCTTCACGGTCACTTGCAAGGATGAGATCTGATAGAGATAGATATAAAAGATTACTAAAACATAAAACAAAATAAAAGCAAATAAAATTCAGCGAGGTATTTTTGGGTTTTTGGTTTATAGATCTGAAAATATATGATGGAAAATAGACCCAGGGGCCATAGGTTTCACTAGAGGCTTCTCTCTTAAAAAAACATACGGCGGGTAAACAAATTATTGTTGAGCAGTTGATATAAAAGCGTAAAGTTGTGACGATATCTAAGGCAATGATCATGAATATAGGCATCACGTCCGTGATAAGTAGACCAACTCCTGCCTGCATCCACTACTATTACTCCACACATCGGCCGCTATCCAGCATGCATCTAGTGTATTAAGTTCATAAGAACGGAGTAACGCTTTAAGTAAGATGACATGATGTAGAGGGATAAACTCAAGCAATATGATGTAAACCCCATCTTTTTATCCTTGATGGAAACAATAGAATACGTGCCTCGCTACCCCTACTATGTCACTAGGTGAGGACATCGCAAGATTGAACCCAAAACTAAGCACCTCTCCCATTGCAAGAAAAACCAATCTAGTTGGCCAAACCAAATCGATAGTTCGGAGAGAAATACAAAGATATCAAATCATGCATATAAGAATTCAGAGGAGACTCAAATAATATTCATAGATAATCTGATCATAGATCCACAATTCATCGGATCTCAACAAACACACCGCAAAAAAGTATTACATTGGATAGAACTCCAAGAACATTTACGAGAACTTTGTATTGAAGATCAAAGAGAGAGAAGAAGCCATCTAGATACTAGCTATGGACCCGTAGGTCTGTGGTAAACTACTCACGCATCATCGGTAGGGCAATAGGGTTGATGTAGAGGCCCTCCGTGATTGAATCCCCCTCTGGCAGATCGCCGAAAAAGGTCCCAAGATGGGATCTCACGAGGTCAAAGGCTTGCGGCGGTGGAAAAGTATTTTTGTGGACGCTTTGGTGCTTTGGGAATATTTGTGAATTTATAGAGCAAGAATTAGGGTTAGGAGACCTCCGAGGGGCCCACAAGTCCTCAGGGCGCGTTCCCCCTGGGGCACCCCCTGGCTTGTGGCTTCATCGGGAAGCTCCTGGCCCCCTCTCCAAGTCCTACGGGTGTCTTCTGGTCCAAGAAAAATCATTGCGAAAGTTTTATTCCGTTTGGACTCCCTTTGGTATTCCTTTCTGGAAAACCAAAAACAAGGGGAAAAAACAACTGGCACTGGGCACTAGGTCAATAGGTTAGTCCCAAAAAATGATATAAAATAGTAATATTAATGCATATATGTAAGTGCATCTAGTGCCCCTTAGTGATTTTGGTGTATTGAAGACTTATAGGTTAAGGGACTAATGTGTTTATGAGTATACACAGGTCTATAAGTCTATGAGGAGTTTGATATTTACAGAGAAAGTCGACCCCTAAAAATGAAGTTCTTCATCTGAAGACTTTGGATTTCTGAAGACTTTGAAAGTGAAGAAATTGGTGTGACCTTGAAGACTTGGTATTCATTCGAGGAACATGAAGCGTGAAGACTTTTGTTTTCGTAGTTTCATTTTCTCTTTCTTGAGTCATAGGAAACACCGCACTGTTAAAGGGGGTCGAGGAAATACTAAGGAAAAATTTCCATGTGATGCTCTACTCAAAATCCTACACCTACCAATCCCTTCGAGTGAAGCCATTGGAAATCTCATACAGTTCAGTCATATTCTTCACTGACAGAGACGAAGTTCTTCCGGTCTCTGAGAATTTGTTCGGCCGAGGAGTTAGGAATTCGCCAAAGTCTGATTGCCTACAGTGAGGAACATGATAGCCCGAGGAATTTGATACTCAAATTTCCGACCGTTCTTTGTCTCTGGCCCACTGTCCCAAAATATCTACCCACCTAACGGTCATATTATTGAAGGGCATTTATGTCTTATCATGTCGGCCCGCTCCCTAGCCTATAAATAGCCGCCCCCCTACAACCACTAGCTGGTTGGCTGCTCCGAGAGAAACTGACACTTGTCATTTGAGAGCATCCCATCCTCCGAGGACTTTGAGCGAAAATCATCGAGTGAGGAAAACCCAAACCCAAACACCTACAAACCCGAAGTGATTGAGCATCACTGAAGAGATTGATCCTGCATGGATCCGATGCTTGTTACCTTTGAAGATTGTGCTTCTTCCAGACGGTTAGGCGTCATGGTCTAGAGCATCCAAGAGGAATGGTGGATCATCGAGTGACCGAGTTTGTGAAGGTTTGGAAGTCACTTGAAGACTTACCACGAGTGATTGGGCGAGGTCTGTGTGACCCTAGCTCAACAAGAATACGGTGAGGACTGTGTGTCCGGGACTGTGTATCCTCAGGTTTAAATACCTAGCCGCTCCAACCAGATGTACAACTGAGACAGCAGTTGGAACTTGTCTGCCAAATCATTGTCTTCACCAAGCTTACTGGTTCTATTTCCTCAACTCTTTCATTTCCTCATTACAGTTGTTGCGTGCTTGTTCATATCTGTTTGAAGACTTTGACTGAAGACTTTCTCAAGTTCCTCAGTTCAATTTCTTCAGTCTGTTTGTCTTCATCCTGTGTTATCCTGTGATTACGCTTTCTGTACTCTGTGCTTGTCTTCATTTCATTATGATGACCATGCTTGTGTTATGTAATGTTTACCTTTGAGTACTTATTCCGCTGCTAGTAGTTCTTCGCTAAGGAATTTCCTCACCTGCAAATTCCTCAGTGAAGAATTCATAAAAATCGCCTATTCACCCCATGTCGGTGTCAAAACCGGCGGATCTTGGGTAGGGGGTCCCGCACTGTGCGTCTAGGCGGATGGTAATAGGAGACAAGGGACACGATGTTTTTACCCAGGTTCGGGCCCTCTCGATGGAGGTAAAACCCTACTCCTGCTTGATTAATATTGATGATATGGGTAGTACAAGAGTAGATCTACCACGAGATCAGAGAGGCTAAACCCTAGAAGCTAGCCTATGGTATGATTGTTGCTCGTCCTACGGACTAAAACCCTCTGGTTTATATAGACACCGGAGAGGGCTAGGGTTACACAGAGTCGGTTACAATGGGAGGAGATCTACATATCCGCATCGCCAAGCTTGCCTTCCACGCCAAGGAAAGTCCCACCCGGACACGGGACGAAGTCTTCAATCTTGTATCTTCATAGTCCAGGAGTCCGACCAAAGGTTATAGTCCGGCCATCTGGACACCTCCTAATCCAGGACTCCCTCAGTAGCCCCTGAACCAGGCTTCAATGACGACGAGTCCAGCGCGCAGATTGTCTTCGGCATTGCAAGGCGGGTTCCTCCTCCGAATACTTCATAGAAGATTTTGAACACAAGGGTAGTGTCCGGCACTGCAAAATAAGTTCCACATACCATCATAGAGAGAATAGTATTTACACAAATCCATCCTGCTGACGTATTCCGCAGCGTGACATCACACCACGGCCAAGCCTTTATTCGAATCGTTTTTACTGTCCCACCTCAGCGCACTTAGCGAGGTGGTTTCCTTGGCACGTCTTGTCGAGCAGAGATCGTGTCCCCTTATTCCGGACTCTCATCAATACGGCGTGGGTAACCCAATCGTGCCCGTTGGTATGTCTCCTCCATCGGCGAGTCCCGAGCGGTCACGGGAGGGCTCTTGGTATTCAACCTCTTTATAAAGAGACCAAGGCTCGACTCCTTTCTTTCAATCTTAATCGAATCCGCCTCTCACCTTGAGTTCCAACACCCAAAGCTCCGAATAAGGCGCCTGGACCTTCGATGATGTCGGTTCCGACCTTCAAGGCGGTGGATGCCTTCCTCCTTTACGGAAGAAGGCGTGCTAAAGCTAAGAGATGCAGTATCGACCAGCGAAATCTCGCATAGGCCGCCTGCTCAAGGGCAGGTTATTCCCACTCCCAAGCCTGGTGAGAGCGTGGTGTTCGCGTCTCACTTCCTTCGGGGGCTTGGTTTCCCGACGGACCCCTTCGTGAGGGGGCTCATGTTTTATTATGGATTGTAATTTCACGACTTGGCTCCGGAGTCCATCCTCCAGATCTCACCGTTCATTTTCGTGTGCGAAGCCTTCCTCCGTATTACTCCTCACTTCGGACTGTGGCTTAAGACCTTCAAAGTAGAGCCGAAGATGATCGAGGGCAGCACGCGAGTCTGAAGGTGCTGTTATAAGCAAGAATCTTGGCGCTCCATGGCCCGAGGGCTCTTTTCAAGAGGAGTTCAGCTTATGGCTCTGAGTGGTTTTATATCGCAGCTCCCAGGGGCACCAAGTGGGTGGCGCCACCTGCCTTTCGCTCGGGTCCCCCACCATAGCTAGTGTCATGGGTCAATAAAGGGTTTGACCAGGGGCCGTCCAAGGACGTGCCCTTGTTGCAGGGCCGCATTCGAGATCTCCTAGAAAGAGACATCAATTTGGTCGTAGTGACGCAGGTCATATTGATTCGCCGCACCCTGCCCTGCAAACGTCACCCCCTCCGCCTGTGGGAGTTTAATCCAGAGGGACCACGAGCCCTCCAACATTTTACGGGCACGACGCCCATGGAGATGTACAAATTGTTCTTCGGATCACAAGCAATGTGTCCAGACTCGACCGAGGACGCAGGTCTGAGCTGCAATCGCCCGGATACTCAAGTAAGTAGCCCTGTACCTGGACACACTATCCGTATATTTATCATAAAATTGCCCTTAAAAGAGTTGTCCCTTAAACAGGAGTGGATAGCGAAAGCAAAGCTAATCAGGTGTCCGGCCCCCCTCCCTGAGACCACGCCGGATCCCGTGTTAACCAGGATGCTGGAGGTTGCGCCTTTGAAAGAAGGCCAAGGGGGGAACAAGGAAGCTACCGCCTCCTCGAAGGAGGCTGTCAGGAAAGGAGGAATGGAGAATTCCTCTATCCATGGTCTCTAAAGGCTGTCAGGAAAGGAGGAATCGAGAATTCCTCTATCCATGGTGTTAGGGAAGAAGAGGACCGCCTCTAAAGACCCGGAGACCATGGTCTCAAAGCGGGGAAGAAATCTTCGTCAGAGGGTCCTACGCCGGTGGATGCCTCGGCCACACTGTGCCCCCAAGGGGATCAGCCCTCCACCGAGCCGTAAGTAGAGAGGGGAGTTTTAAAATGAGAGACATCCCTGTTCTATTTCTGAGAAAGATAACCAAAATTTTACCTTGTAGTTCGGATCTCAGCCCTTCTCGTGAGCTCATCTTGAGGATCTTCTTAGGAGATGATGGAGAGCGAACGCCTCCCCTACCGTGCCGCCTTGCGGCGGGCGACCCTGAGTGTCGCCACGGAGGTTTCTCCGAATCCGGCAGGGCGGAGGCGTCGTATGGCCCCCCAAAGCCCTCCGTGTCCGGCCTTCAAAAAAGGCCATCGGACGAGTCCGGCACCGTCTGGTGCTTGGTCGGAGGAGCTGAAGGATCTGCTCGGGTGAGCGTCTATCTCAGAAGAACAACATGCATTGATGAGTACGGTGATTGAAAGGATTTCATCCGCGGGGAGCGGGTTGTACGAGGCCGTCAGGAGTTTACTGACAGGTTTTGAGGTACGCGAAATGATGTACCTTTTGACAGTTTCGCATATATAAGATGCGCCCTGTGTAGATAGTAGCCCCTGAGACTCGGTGCATTGTCAAAAATTATGGCGCATCGAGGATCATAATCCCAAGTATAATATGTCGCCCTTCGTATGTAGGTGGCGAAGTGTTCGGTGGCTAGCCGGACTGATGAATTTGCCGAGCTAACGCGGCAACTTGACGTGGCAGATGCCGACATCGCGCTTGTCAACAAGCGGCTTGACGAGGCACAAGGTATGTAATTTCTCCGAAGACACCTGGTAAGAGGAGCTTGATGCTCGTATCTTTCAACATGTGTGCTTGATGCAGATGGTGCTGCTGCCATGGAGAACCTTCGGGCGGAACTTGCCCGAGCCAAGGAGCGGGCCAGGAAAAGCGATGCGGCTGCCTTAAAGGCGGCTGAAGAGCTGAAAGCCGAACAGGCTGCTCACTGCCGAAGCAAGAAGGAAATGGCCGAGATGGCTGTGAAGTTGAAAAATGATGCCGACCGCTGCAAGCTTCTTGAAAAAGAAGATCGGGTGGAACAGAAGGACCTGGAGAAGGCCACTATCGAGGCCAAGGATACTCGCTCTGTGAAGAGAGCTATGAAGGAGGAGCTACGTCAGGCCGGAGATATCACGGCTGGAAAGCCCTTTATGCTGCGGATGAAGTTATCCTAAATATGCTCCGTTGGACCGGCTGTGGAGTGCGGCGGACACTTATCTGGACTTGGCGGCGAGTGCCGCGGACGCGGCCGAACACTTCTGAGATCAAAAGGATCACGAAGTGGAAAAGCTTTTTTGGTCGCAGTTCCACAATCCAAAGCGCCCACTTCCATTAACCGATCGTTTTGCCACATGGGCGGAGCTGAATAGGTTATCCAGACTCGCCATGAAGTATGTCGTGAGTCATCTGTGGTCGGAAAGGCCCGAGCCGAAGAGTTATTTTAGCTTGGTGCAGCAGTTCCTTGGTGCGGTGCCGCATATCAATGCAATGAAGAGGTCAGCGTGCATAGAGGGTGCGCGGATGGCTCTTGCCCATGTCAAAACATACTGGGCGGAGATGAATGCCATCGCTGTTGCATCCCAAGATTCGGACAGGGGCCGAGTACACAGCCGAGCACTATTTTCGGAAGTTCTGCAGGCGCTCGTTTAATAGAGACGCGAAGCTCGAAGGATATTATGTTGAATAACATGTATTATTGTAAAACAATGTTTTGAGGAATATAAAAGCTTTTTATACTTGTGCCTTCAAGAATTAAAATACCTCCTTTGCGGCCGTTAATGTATATGTGTATATAACTTTGAAAGATGGCAGTCTTGACTTTACGCATATAATGCGGGGTGTTATGGCGCATTTTCACACTTGATCCAACGTCTTGGTCCTATTAAGGAGGTGATAGCGCAGCGAACTAGGCAACCGGACTATAATGCTTTATCACTTTGACTTAGCCATAGGAGTTTGACAAGTGGGGCTACTATATAGCCCCTAGGGGCACCGCGCTCACCCAATTCGGGCGTGTGTGCTGGCCGAAACGACCCTTCGTTATCTGAGAGGAATCCTAAAGATTCCGGCGGGTCATCAGTGGTTGACCAGTCTCACGCTATATCATGACGGTCAGTTTTCGGCTTTCTCTATTGAGGTGCTCGCCTGGCCGAACCGGGGCACAATCGCAGTAGTTCTCCTGGTGCCGCCTTAGCCGATAGAGCGGAACATAAGGCAGCAAACACAGGAGCCGGGCAAACCCATCATTTGACCAAAGACATGATTCAGAGCTGATGCATATAAGGCCAAACTCGCGATACCGAACACTCCCTAAGGTGTTCGGACTTTATGAAAACATTCTGAACAACGCCCTTGGTAATAAGCCCCTGGTGTCCGGGTACGCGCAAAATCCTGACGTGGCCACATGCCAAGATGCCAGCCTCCTCCTCGGTTATACCAAAAACCGGGGGATGTGTATCAACAAGAGACAGTGAAAAAGGTTTACGCAGGGTCTTAATCTAAAAAGAATCGTTGGAACGGGTCCCTACTGCACGTCTGCGCCTGTGTCTCCGTTGTGTCGTATCCTAGACGGGTGTAGCACGGTGTTCATCTGTAAAAGAGAGGAACTTAGTTGAAAAAGATCATGCGAAAATGTAAGTTATGTTAAATAAACAAAGTATAATTCAAAAAATGGGTAAAGTTGAGCTTTATTGTCTCTCGTTGTACATGCGTGGAGCCCCTTGTACTGGGGTAGGCGGTTAGTAAGCCCTTGTATGTTTACGCCGGACTCGTCTAGCCATGTCCGGGGTCTGAACGACCTGTTTAGGTGCTTTGATTAGTGAAGCCGGTTTAGTGTGTGGCTGTCAAGGCAACCGCACAATCTTCCGCGCTCGAGGAACACTCGATGTTTCCCTTTAATGAGATGATGCCTCGCGGACCGGGCATTTTAATCGTAAGAGATGCATAATGCGGTATTGCGTTAAAGCGGTAAAGCTTGGCGTCCCATGAGTGCTTGATAGCTACTTGTAAATGGGGCGATGTGGAAGGTTAGCTTTTCGCGGCGGAAGTTGTCGGGGGAGCCGAACATAAATTCTAGCACGAGAGAACCCATACAATGGGCATCTGGGCCTGGCGTTACCCCTTGAAAGGAAGTGTTGCTATGGTGAATTTTTGTTGGATCTATCCCCATTTTGCGGATTGTGTCCTGATATAGCAGGTTTAGATCACTGCCGTCGTCCATTAGGACTTGTGTAAAGTGGAGTCCGTCAATTATCGGATCTAATATCAAGGCAGTCCAGCTGCGTTCGGATACTTCTAGAGTAATCCTGATGGTGAAGGTGATTGGTTTTAACAACCCGATGGCGGGACTCCTCAGGATAGGCCGTATGGCGCGTATCTCTATAGGCGCCACTCTGTTTTTCCCTTTTGTCACGTGAAGTGAGTTTACTGTTTTGACTACTTGTGGGAAGTTCTTTTGTTTTCCGGTGCTCTGCTTGTGGGGTTCGTCATCGTCCTCGCTTGGTGTGCCGAGCCCCTTGTGTTCGGCGTTGAGTTTGCCAGATTGCTTGAAGACCCAACAATCTCTGTGGGTATGGTTTGCAGGCTTCCCGGGAGTACTCTGGATTTGGCATATCTTGTCCAAGATTTTGTTTAGGTTAGATAGCTCGTCCCTGTTATCCTTGAGGGGCAGTTTTTTCTGATTTTGCCGAGAGCTTTTGAATCCGGCGTTGACTGTCGTACTCTTCGGGCTGTTTCCCTTGGTCCGGTGCTGGTCCTTGCTGCGTCGCGGTTTCCCGTTTCCATCCCTAACTTCGGATGTACTTGGGTCGCTGGTACTGCATCTTGCCAACCAACTATCCTCTCCTACGCAAAAGTGGGTCATGAGGCTTGTTAATGCGGCCATTGTTCTTGGCTTTTCTTGGCCGAGGTGTCTGGCGAGCCATTCGTCTCAAACACTGTGTTTGAAAGCTGCTAAGGCTTCGGCATCCGGACAGTCGACTATCTGGTTCTTTTAGTAAGAAATATGTTCCGAGTTTCGGGCTGACTCTCCGGTTGTTGAGTTATATGACTTAAATAAATGCATCCGGAGGTCGGACATAGGTCCCTTGAAAATTTGCCGAAAAGCATCCTCGAGCTCTTCCCAACTTCCAATGGTGTTTTGGGAAGGCTTTTAAGCCAATGCCGGGCTGGCCCTTTGAGCTTGAGGGGTAAGTATTTTATGGCGTGGAGGTCATCTCCTCTAGCCATGTGTATGTGGAGGATATAATCCTCAATCCAGACTCTAGGGTCTGTTGTTCCATCGTACGCCTCTATGTTTACGGGCTTGAATACCGCTGGAAATTCATGGTCCAGCACCTCATCGGTGAAACACGGGGGGTGTGCGGCACCCCTATATTTGGGTGTGCCGCGATGTTCGGATACTTGTTGCGTTGCATTGCTTACTAAAGCTTGCTTTCTTGGCCCGTAGATAAATTTGGCTGGGCCATCTTTTTGATGTGAATCCTTGTGCGGATCGCGTGCCGGCTTGTGTGCGGTGCCGTTTGCCGCTCTATGTTGGCCATGGGGTTGTTTATCCGACTAGGTGGCTTCCTTATTTTTTGTTTGCGGGGGCTCTAAGGCCTCTTCATCAAATTCTGGCAGTAATTATCACTTCGGATAGCTCTTTATGTGGCGACTGTCGCCGTATTTGTCTGCGGTGTTGAGTACTTTGCTCCATCTAATTCTGAGTGCATCTTCCGCTGTTTTGAGCTTCCGCTTCGCTTTTTCAGGCTACGCAGTGGCGGCGAGCCTTTTGTGGAGGTTCTTCTGCTCCAGCAACTTGTCCGATGTGAGGTCGTCCGGACTGTTATCTTCGCCGGGGACGGGTTGTTCGGTTTGTTTATCCAAGTTGCCCTGTCCGGACGGTTGCTCGATGGCATGTTCGTCGTCCGCCGGTTCCCCCTGCTCTGTGGCTGGGTCTGTATGGCTGCTGTCTCTGTCAAGGCGGGGTGTAGAGCGGCGCTTACGCCGCCGCTTTGGCTGCTTTTCGAGGGAACGATCCCTCGTTGCGTCCCTTTGTTCCTCGTCGTCGTTTCTTTTAGGTGTGTCCACCATGTATGCATCGTGAGATGAGGTGGCTTTCCAATGCGCTATAGGCGTTGGTTCCTGTTCGTCTCCTAACTCGTCGTCCATACCGTCGATGTCTTCGGAGTCGAAGTCGAGCATGTCGGTTAAATCATCGACAGTGGCTACGAAGTGGGTGGTGGGTGGACTTTGAATTTCTTCGTCATCCGCATCCCAACCTTGCTGACCATAGTCCGGCCAGGGCTCTCCTAATAAAGAGAGAGACTTTAGTGAATTCAGAATGTCGCCGAAGGGCGAGTGCTGAAATATGTCCGCGGCGGCGAACTCCATGATCGGCGCCCAATCGGATTCGATCGGCAGGGGCGCGGAAGGTCCGGAGTCCGGAGAGGAGTCCGGCACCTTGGAGTCACGAGCTTCGCAGAGGACAAGGCTGGTGTTCGGCTCGATCGCCGTAAATATTGCAGCCCCCGAGGCGGTGTCCAGCTACCTGTCCTCGATTGGCGCAGTCGGCTCCGAGCTAAGGGTCAGAGCGGACACGGGTGCGGCCTCCAGGGCACTGTTCGGCGGCAGAGCTAGATCATGCCCACCGTGACACTACGCCGCGCTCGGCTGTGGCTCGAACCCCTCGAAGATCAAGTCTCCGCGGACGTCAGCCGTGTAGCTCAAACTTCCAAATCTGACCTGATGGCCAGGGGCGTAGCTTTCGATCTGCTCCAGATGGCCAAGCGAATTGGCCCGCAGTGCAAAGCCGCCGAATACGAAGATCTGTCCGGGGAGAAAAGTCTCACCCTGGACCGCATCGTTGTTGATGATTGGAGGAGCCATCGGGCCTAAAGATGACGACACAGAGGAACTCTTAATGAAAGCACCAATGTCGGTGTCAAAACCGGCGGATCTCGAGTAGGGGGTCCCGCACTGTGCGTCTAGGCGGATGGTAACAGGAGACAAGGGACACGATGTTTTTACCCAGGTTCGGGCCCTCTCGATGGAGGTAAAACCCTACTCCTGCTTGATTAATATTGATGATATGTGTAGTAAAAGAGTAGATCTACCACGAGATCAGAGAGGCTAAACCCTAGAAGCTAGCCTATGGTATGATTGTTGCTCGTCCTACGGACTAAAACCCTCCGGTTTATATAGACACTGGAGAGGGCTAGGGTTACACAGAGTCGGTTACAATGGGAGGAGATCTACATATCCGCATCGCCAAGCTTGCCTTCCACGCCAAGGAAAGTCCCATCCGAACACGGGACGAAGTCTTCAATCTTGTATCTTCATAGTCCAGGAGTCCGGCCAAAGGTTATAGTCCGGCTATCCGGACACCCCCTAATCCAGGACTCCCTCACCCCTCCTCTAGTCAATATAACGCACTTTCAATTGGTATCAGAGCAAGGTACTCCCTTGTTCTGTGTGATTTTGGTTTAACCGCTTGGAGTTTTAGTTATGTCGACCCCAGGTATGATAACGATCTCTGGTATGTTGTGGAAAATGGTGTTCCCTCAGTCACACCTTCTCTGAATGTTACTGATGTGAAGAGATTCAAGCAACTCAATTCTCAAGCGAAGAATATCATATGTGGCCATCTGAGCAAAGGACAGTTTGGAAGAGTGAGTGCTTTGGAAACTTCTAAGCTTATCTAGGATAGACTGTCCAAAGTGAATGAAGGAGTCTCAACTCAACGTGACTCTCGTTTTGACGTTCTTCACAATCTCTTCAACCGCTTCAAAAGACTCGACAATGAAAATGTTCAGCAAACCTTCAATCGCCTCACTGACATCTCAAATGAGCTTCAAGCACTTGGCACCACTGACATCACCGACCATGAGGTGGTGAAGAAATTGCTGAGATCGCTTGATTCCTCATTTGATACTCTGGCATTGATGATACAAGAACGTGCTGATTACAAGTAACTTGATCTCGCTGATATCCTCGAGAGGCTAAATACTCATGAGTTCCAGCTTGCTGAGAAGAGAGATCTCTATGGTTCGAGAAATGGGAGATCACGTTCCCTGAAGGCCAAGGTCGTCTCTGAATCTGAAGGTGAAGATTCTGGTAGTAGCCTTGGTGATCCTGAAGAACCGAGCCAGGAGCTAGCACTACTCGTGAAGAAATTCCAAAGATTCTCAAGACGTGGTCGCTTTGGAAAATCCTCAAGGAGCAATGATTCCTCATCCAGTGACTACAAGGAGGCTTTGTCACAAATGCAAGAAACCTGGACACTACATTCAAGATTGTCCTCAGTGGGAAAAGGAATCAAAGAAGAGGAAATACAAGGATTACAGTTCTGATGATGCGAAGAAAAAGAAGAAATCCTCAAAATCCTCGAAGTCTTCGTTTCACAAGAAGAGTAGCTCCAAGAAGGCTCGGGCATTCATTGGCAAGGAAATGGACTCTGAGGCTGAATCTGAGGAACATGAGGAAGAGGAGGCATCTGAGGAGTCCGAGTCTGGTGTGGCGACTCTAGCTCTCACTACTGCATTCGTCAGCAAGTCTACCTTCAACTCTGAAGAAAATGGCTTCGCCAACAAGGCTGATGAAGGCAATGATGACTACGCTCCCACCTATTGCTTCATGGCAAAGGGTGCCAAGGTACTCAAATATACCTCCTCTGAATCAAGTGAGAATGAATCTGATGAAAACCTCAAGCCCAACTATTCTAAACTTGCTAAGATTGCTGTGAAACAACAAAAGGCTTTTGAAAAGGTTTAAAACATGCTAGACAAAAGTGATGATATGTTGGGTGAAGAAATGGATCGCACTAAAACCTTGACTGTAAATCTTCAGAGACTTCAGTCTAGGTTTGACAATCTTCAAGGTCATCATAACACTCTCTTATCTGATCATGAGAAGCTTTCTTATGAATTTCTTCAAAGAAAGCAAGATCTTGAAAAGCTACGAGTGAGTTATGAAGATCTTCAGAAGGAGCGCGATTCATTACTTGCTCAACAAGTCATCGCTTCTCAGTAAGAATTTGTTCCTCCATGTTTGAAATGCATTGAACGTGAATCTGCTAATTCTTCACATGAATGTTCAAATTCTTCTAATGCTACAAATTCTTCAACTGTCTCTGCTATCACCAATTCCTCATCCGAGGACATTGTAGTATCACTGATGATGCAGGGCTGAAGGAATTGTACATGACAGGCATGTACAAAATCCTCAAAGGGCATCAGACTCTTTGTGATGTGCTTAAAAAGCAGATCCTCAACAGGAACCCTAGGAAAGAGGGTATTGCCTTTGAGCGGAAACTCAATGCCAATGGTACATATTGGAAGCCTGAGCAGTACCCCAAAACCTCATGGGTTGCTGCGAAGGGACCTCCAATTGATCCATCTAATCTATCTGGCTTTACATGTGAATCTCCTCATTCTTCTGATGAGTCATTTGACTCCAACTATAAAGTGTTCAAAAATCAAAATGGTGAAGTATTTGCTAGATATGTTGGCACGAACTGCAGGAACGGTTCCCCTATGAAGAAAATCTGGGTTCCCAAAAAGTGCCTTGAAAGTCTTCAGGTGAATGTCCTCATGACACCACCTGTGAAGAATAGGAACCCCAGATCAAACTCTTCATATGGACCAAATTCTTAATATGGATCCAAGTCCTCATACGGACAAAATGCCTCACGTGGATCAAATCCCTCAAAAGGATCAAAGTCCTCATATGAATATCATCGTGCTAACAACTCTGTTTCGCAAGGAAGAGCTAAGGGCTATGAATATGAGCATTATTCTTCTAACCATTATGTTCATAAGTCCTCTAAGAATTTCTCTGCTTATTCATATGCTTATCCTAGCTCCTCTTATGTGAAATGTAATGGACTGGCTTCTATGCCACATTTCTCGTATGGAGCTCGCAGAGTGATGAACTCTTTGCCACCCCTTCAGATGTGGGTGGTGAAGAAAAAGAACTAATCTCTTCTGCAGGGTCAGGTCTCGGGCGTGCTCAAGCGTCTGAAGAATTTCTTGGAGACACGAAAATTGCTCGATAGGGCCTTGAGCTAATCATGAAGAAATGAACTTTCATTTCTCACGTCCTCATACTGCTTTATCAATTCTGTTGCTTGATGAAATTGATCTGATGAGTTGATGTCATATTCTTCACTAATGAAGTCTATGAGTTCGTAAGTTGCACTAATTCATCTGCAGGATGATCAACCCAAAGCCACTGAGTGGGTCCTCGATAGTGGATGTACAAATCACATGACTGGTGACAAGAATCTATTGATGGATGCTCCCTTATCTCCATCGCATCTGAAGCATATCATCTTCGCTGACAAAGGCAAAAGTCAGGTATTGGGTCTAGGTAAGGTTGCGATCTCAAAGGGTCAACACATGGACAAAGTCATGCTTGTCGAGTCCTTAGGATACAACCTTATGTCTGTCTCAATGCTTTATGATCTGGATATGGTTGTTGTCTTTGGCAAGTATCGTTGTGCTGTGGTCATGGAAGCTGACAATTCCAAAGTCTTCAAAGGCTTTAGGAGAGGAGACTTGTATATTGTCGATTTCTCTACAGGACCACAACCAGCCGTGTGCCTACTTGCAAAAGCTTCAGAAGGCTGGCTATGGCATCCACGACTTGGTCATGCAGGCATGAGGAATTTGCACACGCTTGCAAAGAAGAAGCATGTCATTGGCATTGAGAATGTCAAATTCCTCAAGGATCACTTATGCGGAGCCTGTGAAGCTGGAAAGATGACCAAGGCTAAGCATCCTACGAAGACTATCATGACTACTACTCGTCCATTTGAATTGCTTCATATGGATCTCTTCGGTCCTAACCATTATTCTGCAGTTTCAAATGATGCATCTCAATATGGCTTTGTTATTATTGATGATTACTCTCGATACACATGGGTACACATTGTTACTTACAAACATGAAGTGCAAGAAGTCTTCAAACGATTTTCCTCGAGGGCTTCAACCAACTTTGGTGTGAAGATAAAGCACATCAGAAGTGACAATGGAACTGAGTTCAAGAATTCTGGTCTTGATGACTATCTTGATGAACTTGGTATTACTCATGAGTTATCTGCTCCTTATACTCCTCAGCAGAATGGCGTCGTGGAGCGCAAGAACAAGACTCTTGCTGAGATGGCTCGCACTATGCTTGATGAATAGAAAACGCCTCATCGTTTCTGGATTGATGCAATTGATACTGCGTGCCATATCAGCAACAGAGTATATCTTCACAAATTCTTCAAGAAGACTGCCTATGAACTCCTCACTGACAAGAAACCCAATGTGAGTTATTTCAAAGTCTTCGGTGCTAAATGCTGGATTAGAGATCCTCATCACAACTCAAAATTTGCACCGAAAGCACATGAAGGCTTTATGCTTGGTTACGGAAAGGACTCGCACACCTCTGAGTCTTCAACAACGTTCTTCACAAGGTTGTTGAAACTGTAGATGTCTTGATTCGATGAAACTAATGGCTCACAAAGAGAGCACCTACCTTCTGTGATAGATGAACCAGCACCTGAGGAAACTATCAAGTTCAAGTTTACTGAGGATGTCATTCCGACCGAGGAATCTGCTGAAGAATTCATCCCAGAACGTGAAGAGCGTCGAGCTAATGCACCTTAATAAAATGCTGAAGAAAATGGTGCTGAAGAAAATGCTGATCAAATTCCTCGACGACAACCAGCTCATCCTCGCGTTGCCAACGAAGTGCAGATTGAGAAAATCATCAGCGACATTAACATTCGAGGTCCTCTCACATGCTCAAGAGCTTCACATTTGTCTAACTTTTGTGGGAACTTTGCTTTTGTCTCTTTCACAGAGCCTACTAAGGTAGATGAAGCATTTATGGAGCCTGAGTGGATCCAGGCCATGCAAGAAGAATTACATCAATTCGAGCTCAACAACGTCTGGGAACTGGTCAAACGTCCAGATCCTCGCAAGCGCAATATCATTGGCACAAAGTGGATCTACCGCAACAAGCAAGATGAAAACGGCCTTGTGGTGAGGCATAAGGCACGGCTAGTAGCTCAAGGCTACACACAGGTTGAAGGAATTGATTTCAATGAAACTTTTGCACCTGTTGCTAGACTTGAGGCTATTCGCATATTACTTGCTTATGCTAACCATCGTGACATCACTTTATATCAAATGGATGTGAAAAATGCATTCCTCAATGGTAAGCTTGAGGAAGAAGTATATGTAGCTCAACCCCCAGGTTTTGAAGATCCAAAGCATCCTGACAAAGTCTTCAGACTTAATAAGGCCCTCTATGGCCTCAAGCAGGCCCCTCGGGTGTGGTATGATACTTTTAAGGAATTCCTCATGAAGAAAGGCTTCAAACCCGGTTCACTCGACCCTCTTTTCACTAAATCTTATGATGGTGAACTGTTTGTGTGCCAAATATAGGTTGATGATATTATCTTTGGTTGTACTGACCAACGTTATAGTGATGAATTTCCCTATATGATGAGTTAATAATATCAAATGTCTATGATGGGAGAATTGAAATTCTTCTTATGCCTTCAAATTCGTCAACAACGCAATGGCATATTCATATCTCAGGAGAAATACCTCAAGGATGTACTAAGGAAATTTGGCATGCAAGATTGCAAAGGCGTCAAAATTCCAATGCCCACAAATGGCCATCTGTGCACTGATGAAAATGGTATTGACTTCGATCATAAGGTATACCGCTCCATGATTGGTTCTTTATTGTACTTATGTGCATCTAGGCCAAATATAATGCTTAGTGTTTGCATGTGTGCCCGATTTCAAGCTACACCGAAGGAATCACACCATAAGGCTATGAAGCATATTCTTCGATATCTAGCTCACACACCAACACTTGGATCATGGTACCCCAAGGGCTCGGCTTTTAATCTCATTGGATATTCTAACTCTGACTATGCTGGTGATCATGTGGACCGCAAGTCAACATCTGGTACATGTCATTTCCTCGGACGATCTTTGGTGCATTGGTCATCGAAGAAAGCGAATGCGTATCCTTACCGCTTCATCGAAGCTGAGTACATTGCTGCTGGTTCTTGCTGTGCTCAATTGTCGTGGATGAAGCAAACTCTCAAGGATTACGGCGTCAACGTGAAGAATATGCCTCTCTTATATGACAATGAGAGTGCCATCAAGATTGCTCACAACCCAGTTCAGCACTCGAAGACAAAGCACATTCAGATTCGTCATCATTTTCTTCGCGATCATGTGTTGAAGGGCGACATTTCTATTGAGCATGTGAAGACTGAAGAACAGCTAGACGATATCTTCACAAAGCCCTTGGATGAGAAGAGATTTAGCAAGTTGCGGTGTGAGCTAAATATCTTAGAATCTTCAAATGTTCTTTGAATAGGACACTCATCCTAACACTTATGCAAAATTGATGACTTAGATGTGCAACACACGAACAAACGTTTTTCTTCAACCAATGAAGAATAACACTCTAAGTGTGAAGAAATTAACAGAGAATTTGATTCTCAGAACCCTACGACAATTGTACGCGGTGTCTGAAATCATCATTCTTATGCGGAGGGTCACGCCACCACCAAAAGTTGAAAATCTTCAATTTGAGTTTTTCTCAGTTTTGAAATTCCTCAGTTGTTCATGTTCTTCAACTTTGCATTGTATTCACTGTTTCCGTCGTTTTTCTTCATTGGCTATATATATATATATATATATATATATATATATATATATATATATATATATATATATATATATATATATATATATATATATATATATATATATATGAGTTTATGTCCTCTACAGCATTCACTTATTGCTATTTCTTCAAGTTGCTTTTTCTGCTAAGTGAATGTGATCGGACCCTTCCCCCTCTATGCTAAACTCAACCCAATCTATTCACAAATTCTTCATGTGCGTTCTATTTGAAACTCGTTCAAAATCTTCACTGTGTCCTTGTCAGCTGAAGAATATGCGAACGGAACTTTTAACTTATCCAAAATTTTCGGTTTTGCCGCTCAAACCGTTCCGCATCCCATGAAAACACTTATCTATTCACCCACAATCTCACACGATCTCCACTTCTCAGTACGTGGGTGACACATTTCAAGCAAATGAGAAGGGTCAAGGGCACGTTTGTCCAATTTCTTCGGGCGAACAGTTTTTCACCGTGGCTATAAATACCCCCTTCCCTTCCTCACTTCTCCTTTACTCCGCTCGACCTCTCTCCAGCTCGAGCTTCTCAAACCCTAGCGCCGCCGCTACTTCATCGTCGCCGGTGAGGAAGAGCTTCACTGCCTCGACCTCGCCGCCACCGTACTCGCGCCGGACGCGGATTTCTTTACTCCGCCGCCGCCGTAGCTGTCTTCCTCTACCAAGTTAGGGCGTGGAAGATCTGCACTGACGAACTTCACATCTCCACTTCCCAGTTCGTCGTGTTCTTCGTCCAGGGTAATTAAAAGTTACTTTTACTGCCCTCTTTGATTCAAATGATTTCTACAAAATCCTCAAAGGAGTTTTTCTTCAAATCTTCACACACTAAACACCTCACATGTCATCTGTTCTTTATTCATTTCTCTAAGTTATATTTTTCTTCAAGATTCCTCAATTGTGTGGATTTCTGCTCTATACAACTCTGGAACCTAAGACAAAGAGCGCTTAGTGAAATTCTTCAAGACTCATCTGCTCAAATTCCTCAAACTTGTTCTTTTTTTCAAAACCTTCTAAGAACGCATATGACCTCTCCAACTTCCTCGCAACTATACTCTGTTCACAGGTACTCATGTCCGCTGCTGAATCACTAGGTTCTCATCAACTTAACTCATTTGCAGCGTTCCTCGAAGAAAAGTTGCATACTTCTTCAAAGAATTCCATTGTTCAAATTCCTCATCTGAAGAAAATGGCTGATGGAAAGAAGCCACAAAAGGGAGGAAAGAGGCCTGAGGTCAATACTGCGTTTGAAATCCCTGATGACATCTATGCTGACTACTGCACTCCTGATGAGGCCAAGTTTGGAAAAGAGGACAAAAATCAGCGCAAGGTGCGCATACAGAGGATAGAAAGGTGTGGCACCCCGGCTCAGAGTGACCGGTTTACCTTGCATTGCCAGCCCAGAGACCTTGTCTTCTGGCAACACACAACAACATGGCACAGAAAAACAACCGCTTTATTCATGCTAGCGGAGCATAGTTTATATTACAACAGTTAGCGAGGCCAAGCGGCACACACGGTGCGGCCGAACAATATGTAAATTATTTAGTGAACATAAAGGGGCCTCGATCATGATAACTACTCGGCAGCGGAACAACGTCGTAGCGGGACTCCATAGCACAAGGACACCGAGTGTACACGGTCTAGACTCGGACAACACTCCTTCCCAACGAGACTTTCCTGAAATCTGGCATGACACGCCAGGTCAGTACATTGAATATACTTGCAAGCTCACAATAAGCATAAACATAATGACAAACAACATCATGATATTTAACCATTTAATCAACAATGCAACCATACATCTAACATGTTGTGGCTATGCTCAACTGGTACTTGTTCCCCGGACGTGCTTACCGGACGTGATCATTTCCAGACCACAAACATGATAATCTCTACAACACACATGTGATCCTCTTGGCGATCACTACCCGACCAATCCATGGCCTATGATCCTTACGGCGATCATAACCCGACCAACTCTTGGCCCGTGATCTTTACGGCGATCACAACCCGACCAACTCATGGCCAAACTCAACACGATGGCCTCACTGCCATCCTCAGTACAAACTTAGTGTGCATATTTTATTAAGTGTTGACCCATGGTGTACCCTACTTTAGAGCATGTCCGTAACCGTGGACTCGGCTATCGATAGATTAAAAACACTCTGCAGAGGTTAGTACGCTGTACCCACACTACGGAACCCATGGCCTCGCACTCCCATTCGGGTGGACCAACAGCATTCCGACGAAACCATTTCATTGTCATGACACTCTCCCGGCCCTTTCGACTCAGACCCCACCGGGCTAGTCCTGGGTGGCCCCGTGTCTACCTCCAGACACCTCGACCACCGTCGTGGCCACGATCCACTCTAGGATCCGGTACCAAAATTAACTTAACAACGGGCTCACAAGGTTATGCTTGCCTACCGGGCCAGGGTACAGCATGCCCATAACCTTCCCTAAATGGAGGCAATGACGGAGGCACGACAATGAAACGCATTAAGGCCGTCCCATACCGCAAATGTGGTTGCACTTTGAAAGACTTCGTTTCAGCGCACCATGACCCGTCAACAACATATTCAAGTTGAGTTATTAATCAGGTTCAACTTAATGTGGAAAATAACCGGTGTCATCATGCCATACTTTGCATCACTTAACATATGCATCACATAACCTTGCAAACAACTGAATCAACCACGCTCCTACGGAGCCATCATCAACTCATGCTACTACTCTGGTTAAGATCACACCTCACTTATACTAGAATCATTACTAGCAATCTCATCATTTTTCATCATGCAAAAATAATAATTAAACTAATTATAAAACTCTAGGACCATATCATTTATTCATCATTTGCACTTAGGTTCTCCTTAACTTACCAACAAAATTCACTTCAAACATTCTGTAGTTCAAGTATTTTAACATAACAAGTATTTAACAGAATATAATCATTATATAACCAATTTAAATGCATCAATATTCATAAGTTCAAGTAGGGAAAATCACAAATATTGAAGTGGCATCATGAAAATGTTACTGTGGCTTGGCTTAGTGCTGATGAGGTTCACAGGCTCCTGGTGATCCCCAAGACAAGCTGGCTTTTCTGAAAATATTCAAAACCACAAAAAGAAAATATCAAGAAACCTTCTGAAAATTACCAGAAAATCTAGACAGCAAGGAAAAATCCCATCTTTTGGGTGCTGTTAGATTTTTGGACACAGAACTCAACGCAAAAAGAATCAGTGCATTTGGACTTATAGATAAAAAGTTATGGCCATTTGAAGTTTCCTGGAATTTAAATGAATTTGAAATAATTAAACAGAGGGGGGTGACGTCGAAAGCGTAAACTCCTGGGGCGCCACCACTCATACCGCTTCAGACACCTAATGAGTGGCTGACTAGCAGGCCCCGCTAGTCAGGCCGGAGGGAGGGGAGAGAGAAACCTAGGGAGGCGGCGCTTCGCCGGAGCTCACGCCGGCGGTGAGGCTTCTTGGAGGAAAACGAGAGGGAGGGATCGACGGAGAAGATGATTGCGCACCTGCTCGTACCCGTAGCGTAGCTAACGGTGACCGGACGATGTCAGATTTGACCTCTCTAGCGGCGGCAGAGGGCGGAGGTTGCCGGAGTTGAAGAAGACGGCGGCTTGGGGCGGCTCCAGGGGCTCCAGGGGGTTGGGTTGGCTTCACAGAGGAGAGGCGGAGGCCCTGACGGGGTCGCCTTGGCTTGGGAGGGGCCGGAGCTGTGGGAACGATCCGGAGGGGATCACCGGCGAGCTCGGCTCCGGGACGGCAGCCCGTGGCCTGCCCGGCCGGGCTACGGCTTCTACTGGCTCTAGGAGGGAGTGGGAGTGGATGAGGTGCTCGAGGAGGCTGCGGAGGGGCTACTTTTATAGGCGGGGACGCGAGGAGGGCTCGGGCTCCGCCGGAGGACACCTGTCCCCGGCGCCCGGTGATGAACGGTGCCAGAGAGCGATGGAGAAGGCGACGGAGGTCAGGCAGGCACTGTGCACGGGCGTGGACGAGCACATGAGCGAGGGGGAACACTACAAAAGAATACACTTCCGTGATGATACGTGTTTGTCACAGTAGGTCGCGTATTTTGTCATGCATGTACATCCATGACAAATTTATGATGTAATCAAGATAGTCATACATGTCTTTGTCGTAGAAGTGTTCCATGACATTACCAAAATTATCATCACGAAGTGTCCACTTCCATGACGATAAATCCCGCATCACAGAAGTGCTTTCGTCAAGGGTGACCGACACGTGGCATCCACCGTAACAGAACGCCGTTAAGCTATCGGGTCGGATTTTGGATTCGATAACCCGTTAACAGCCACGACCAATGCCGATTTTCCACGTAAAATTCTCATTGGTCGACGGATCCACGCGTCGCCTCTGGCGTTGTAGAGTCACTCATCCAACGGTCAAGATGGGCCTATGATATGTTGACACGTGGACCAGCCCAACAGAGGCCCACAAAGTTTAAATGGGCCGGCCCAACCGAAGGCCCATAAGATTTAACGGACCATAATGGGCCGGCCCAGCTAAAGGCCCACAAAATTTAGCGGACCACAATGGGCCGGCCCAGCTAAAGGCCCACAAGATTTCGCAGACCATAATGGGCCATCCCAGCTAAAGGCCCACAAGATTTTGCGGACCATAATGGGCCGGCCCAGCTAAAGGCCCACAAGATTCTGCAGACCATAATGGGCCGGCCCAGCTAAAGCCCCAACATTCTCTGTCAAATCGGCCCATCAACGGCCTGTCCTAAACTTGCCATCAACGCGGCCCATGGTCACTTCTGGCCCGTTAACAGTCCGCTAAGTAATTGGGCCGAATCACGGCTTGGTGTATTTCCGGCCTATTAAATGTCCGGCTTCATTTGGGCCCATTTACAGGCCATCAAAACTTTCGGCCTGTTAAAGGCCCACTATAGATTTGGGCCACTTTCTTCCTGTTGTCATTTTGGGCCTGTTAACGTTGGACGTAAACCATGGTCCATATGTGGCCCAACGTCATATCGGGCCCATTAACGGCCCATAAAAAAATGACGATAATCTAGCCCGAACGAAGTTCCGGCCTGTTAAAGGCCCGTGTATTAGGTCGGCGCATTTACGACCTGTCCGAATTTCGGCCTGTCAAAGATCCACGTCGTAAATGGGCCACCATTTCGGCCTGCTAAGTCCAGTGGGTTATTTGGCACAATCTGGGCCCAATCTCACTTTCGGTCTATTAAAGGCCCATGTTTTTTATGGGCTCGAGATATTTACACCTGTAAAAGGCCTGTTTTTACTAAGGGCCCAAATTATGTTTAGGCCTATTAAAGGCCCACTATGGGCACAGGCCTACCAGAAAAATATGAAAGCTTATGCTGATTTAGGCCCAGATATTTTTAGTGGGCTACATGTCAATTTCGGCCCGTAATCGTTTTTAGCCCAATTGGAATGGGCCCGACGAATGTTGGCATGTTGGGCTCCTTCGAAGCTTTCGACCGAATACATTACTAAGATAAACCTACACTATACAAAAATAGCGTTGTAATTACTGCAGCCTGGGGCAGTAATGTCTACTACACAACCTTCTTCTTGTAGACGTTGTTGGGCCTGCAAGTGCACAGGTTTGTAGGACAGTAGCAAATTTCCCTCAAGTGGATGATCTAAGGTTTATCAATCCGTGGGAGGCATAGGATGAAGATGGTCTCTCTCAAACAACCCTGCAACCAAATAACAAAGAGTCTCTTGTGTCCCCAACACACCCAATACAACGGTAAATTGTATAGGTGCACTAGTTCGGCGAAGAGATGGTGATACAAGTGCAATATGGATGGTAGATAAAGGTATTTGTAATCTGAAATAATAAAAACAGCAAAGTAACTGAGGATAAAAGTGAGCGTAAACGGTATTGCAATGATAGGAAACAAGGCCTAAGGTTCATACTTTCGCTAGTGCAAGTTCTCTCAACAATAATAACATAGATATATCATATAACAAGCCCTCAACATGCAACAAAGAGTCACTCCGAAGCCACTAATAGCGGAGAACAAACATAGAGATTATGGTAGGGTATGAAACCACCTCAAAGTTATTCTTTCGGATCAATCTATAAAAGAGTTTGTACTAGAATAACACCTTAAGACACAAATCACCCAAAACCCTAATGTCACCTAGATACTCCATTGTCAACTCAAGTATCCGTGGGCATGATTATACGATATGCATCACACAATCTCAGATTCATCCAACCAACATAAAAGTACTTCAAAGAGTGCCCCAAAGTTTCTGCCGGAGAATCAAGAAAACATGTGCCAACCCCTATGCATAAGTTCATGGTCGGAACCTGCAAGTTGGTCACCAAAACATACATCAAGTGGCACGTGATATCCCATTGTCACCACATATAAGCACGACAAGACATACATCAAGTGTTCTCATAAAAGACTCAATCTGATAAGATAACTTCAAAGGGGAAACTCAATTCATCACAAGAGAGTAGAGGGGGAGAAACATCATAAGATCCAACTACAATAGCAAAGCTCGGGATACATCAAGATCGTGTGAAGTCGAGAACACGAGAGAGAGAGAGATCAAACACATAGCTACTGGTACATACCCTCAGCCCCGAGGGTGAACTACTCCCTCCTCGTCATGGATAGCGTCGGGATGATGAAGATGGCCTCCGGTGAGGGTCCCCCCTGGCAGGGTGCCGGAACAGGGTCCCGATTGGTTTTTCGTGGCTCTGGAGGCTTGCGGCGGCGGAACTCCCGATCTATCTTCTGTCCTGGAAGTTTTAGGGTACGTAGGTATAGATGGGTGAAAGGAGAACGTCGGTGGAGCTTCGGGGGCCCCACGAGGCAGGGAGGCGCGCCCAGGGGGTGAGCGCGCCCCCCACCCTCATGGCCAGCTCCCGTATCTTCTGACGTGGGGTCCAAGTCCATCAGGTGGGTTTCCTTCCAAAAATAACTTCTCCAGTTGATTTCGTTCCGTTTTGACTCCGTATGATATTCCTTTTCCTCGAACACTGAAATAGGCATAAAACAACAAATCTGGGCTGGGCCTCCGGTTAATAGGTTAGTCCCAAAAATAATATAAAAGTGGATAATAAAGCCCAATATTGCCTAAAACAGTAGATAAAGTAGCATGGAGCAATCAAAAATTATAGATACGTTGGAGACGTATCAGGCAGGATCATAAATGTTGTATCACAACAACATAAGTTCCAACCATACAACAAAAGGCCTGTTGGCATAAAGTTTACAGTCCTTTCAGATAAAAGCACCATCAGATGTATAGAAGCACGTATCATTTGACCTGAGTGCTAATGTTTCGTGCTCTAGAATCTGATGGAGCAAAGACGATCTCCACCTTTTTCCGCCATTGCTCTTGAACAACGGGTTTAATGTCGATAGTCCGTTTCAAAACCATTCATATCTTGACGACATTTCTCAACCACTATTCTTGTTTCCGAAACAACGTCCATTAGGGATTGGACTTGTGTTTGGAGCACAGATATATCACTCTGTCTAGCAGGAAGATTTTGTTCAGTAGGCGGTTTTGGACGAGGTTACCTTGATAACCAACCCAGAATTATGCAGGAACGTGCTTTTTGCACTGTTAGTGGAGAGATACTGACGCACTGCAGCAAGAGGTGACATTGTGCCTGTAGTAGCCTCGTCACCTTCAGGTGGTTGTGGCTGTTCAATCATTTGTTCCATAGCTTCCTGAAAGTTTGAACTTGTAGAATAGTGTACCGGATAAGTTACTAGTGAGACAAAAACAAACAAAGTAGGTTAAACGTTTATACATAACTTATTTTGGTGAACTACTGTAATACATTAGCATGTATTGTAGTACCAACTACATACTAAAATCACTTTCGGAACATATGTCCATGTAGCATGCCTACTGTATTGTCTATTTCCTCACATTCGTTGACATCTGAGGATAAAGAGACATGGTTTAAAGTAGGATGAACATAGTATGACATCATTCATATCATGGGAAAATAGATATAAAACAAACAGCCTATTTTATCATTGTGTGCGCACGTGAACATAACAACTTTTTTTTATCGAAAGGGGTTTCCCCCCGCTCCATTTTATTATAAACGGAGCAAAACGCAAGTCAACACGGACTGTTACAAGCAAGCGGGTCTACCCGAAGGATGGCAGACCAGAACACACTGAAAGCAAAATAAGTCTACGACTCAAAGCTACCATAAAAGAGAGACTGGCGGAATGAAGAAGAGCCATCTAAACAACCAGATAGACTACAGTCCTGACCAAGCCAAGATAGAAGCATTTTCAACCACAACTTATGCAAGCCCCATTCCTTTTCCTTCACTCTGAATGAGCCTTCAGTGTCTCGCCTCGGGTCCTCTTCACGCAAGCTCTCAGCCCAACGCCCATGCAATCCTGAGAAACTCGCCTCTTCGCCGATCTAGGAGTTGAATGCACCTTCTCAGCAGCACAGATTGGTCGCCCACACAGAGGATCTTCCATTGATGCAATGACGAGCTGATTTTTCTCAAGATCGCACGGGTGCTTGTCCACTGCGCCCCCTGAAAGCACATGTCATTACGCATAGTCCAAATGCCCCAAATGGTAGCAACACAGGCAATATTAACAACAGACTTTTTGTTATTAAGATTCCAGAAGGAAGATAGTTCATTCATATCATTAGGACTACTAAACCCAAAATAATCAGACACATCATTCCAGATCTGCTTAGCAACCACACACTCAAAGAACAGGTGATGAACAGTTTCATCCTCATCACAAAACAAACATTTTAAATTTTTCACTTCTCTTCTTTTATTCAGATTATCTCTGGTAAGAATCTTGTTATGGAAAGCTAACCATAGGAAAACTAAATATCTGTGAGGCACAATGATTTTCCAGAATTTTTTCCAGATGGGGGTAGAAACCCCACCCCAATTAATCATGTTATAGAAAGACTTGACCGAGTAGATTCCTGATGATTCCAACATCCAAACGGGTTGGTCCACCTCGCCAGTAATGGGAAAGTTAGATATAATGCGGATAAAGTCATGCCATCTCTCCATAAACCCAGCCTCCACACATCTGTTGAAGGTAAGTTTCAGAGTAGACCCATCCCACACCTCAAAAACTGTACAATGCTGTTGTTGGCAGATTTCATATACATCCCAAAATTGGGTTTTAAGGGAAGAATCCCCTACCCACATGTCATCCCAAAAGCTAATCTTTTCACCATTTCCCAATTTCCATTTGTAAAAAGGTCTAATTCCTTCAAACGCCCAGGTAACCCCTTTCCAGAAGGGAGAGCCCACACCATGTTTAGCCCACAACACATTGGGTTTGTCAGTTTTGTATTTGTGATCAACTAACCTCACCCAATTTTTATCACTGTCCATACAATATCTTTTAGCCCAGGAGGCTAGCAAGGCCATATTAAATTCTCTTAAGTTGGGTACCCCCAGACCACCAAAGTCTTTTTTCTGAGAGATTAGCCCCCGGTTAGCAAGATGATACTTATGTTCATCTCCCATGTTCCCACCAAAAAAGTGAGCCATCTGTGAAGTGATGGCTTTGATTGCCCATTTGGGGAACTTGATAACAGACATTAGATACATGGGGACACTTGCAATACAAGCTTTGAGGAGGACTAACTTTGCTTCATAACTAAGTAGTCTCCCTTTCCAGCCACATATTCTTTTGATAATTTTGTCTATGATGTACTGAATATCTTCTCTTCTCAATTTGAGGTAGTGTAATGGAACTCCCAGGTATTTTAGAGGGAAATCCCCCAACTTATAGCAAAAAATTTGGGAAAGAAGTTTAGCATCATTTTCATTCATATTGGCACAACCTCACATTTATCATAGTTAATTTTCAAACCAGAGAGGTTTTCAAAGCAAGCAAGTAGCCATTTCAGATTCCTAACATACTCAGGTTTAGGGTTAAGAAAGAGGATTGTATCATCAGCATACTGCAGACATATCAGCCCTTGTGGGATGATATGGGAAACAATCCCAGAGATAATATTACTGTTAATAGCTTTGGCCAGCATACGAGAGAACACATCAGCCACCAAATTAAAGAGCATGGGGGAACTTGGATCCCCTTGTTTGAGTCCTTTCCCACCCACAAAGTAAGGCCCAAGGACATCATTGATTTTAACATAGAAAGAACTCTGTTGCAGAATGCAGAGGTTCCATCTAATCCATTTAGCTCCAAAACCCCTAGAAGTTAGCATTTCTACTAGGAAATCCCAGTTCACTCGATCATATGCTTTCTCGTAATCTATTTTGAGAACAATCCCAGACTCATTAGATTTATGGACTTCATGAATGGCCTCATGAGCAGTAACTACACTTTCTAGAATAAATCTGCCTCTCACAAAAGCAGATTGACAAGGAGATAGGAGCCTATGACCCACAGGGCCAACCCTGTTTGTCACAGCTTTACTGAAGATCTTAACAGAGCAGTTGCTCAAACAAATTGGTCCAAATTTCCTCATATTCTTGGCATCTGGCTCTTTAGGGATCAGAGTAACAATAGAGTAATTTAGTCTCTGGATATCCAGGGTCCCATTTTCAAAATCTCTAACCAGAGCCATAAAATCATGCTTGATGACCTCCCAGAAGTGTTGATAGAAGAGAAATGAGAGACCATCAGGGCCAGGGGCCCCATTAGCATATGAGCCCATGATGGCTTCTTTAATTTCCTCTTCTGAGAAGGGTTTCTCTAGGGAAATATTCTCTGCATCTGTCACCATTTCTTCCCTCGACCAAAAATGGTCATCTAAATGGATATTAGGTCTTGGTTCAAAACCAAAAAGGTTTTTATAAAAGTCAGTGGCTACATCCAGCATGTCTTTAGTGGAGTATACAGGCCCATCTGGCCCTTCTAGGATAGACAGCTGATTCTTTCTTCTACGTTGGTTAGCAACAGCATGGAAATAAGCTGTGTTTCTATCCCCCTCCTTAATCTTCCTGTCTCTAGATCTCTGCCACATGGCAGTTTCCTCTTTTCTCCAGATTTCTTCAAGTTCCTCTTTGATTTGTTTCATTCTGAGGACATCCCCAGCATTGGTTTTGTTTTGTTCAGCAAAGACATCAAGGATGTCAAATTCCTGAAGGAGACTCTTTTTCTTTTTCTTCATAGCTGCTTCAAGGTTTATGCTCCAGCCTTTAACACTTTTCCTGAACAGCTTGGTTTTAAATTGCCAGGTCCCAATAGCAGTTGTACATGGTGAAGGTGTGGCCCAAATTTTCTCTACCAAGGCTCGAAAGTCTGGTTGTTCCAACCACCATTTTTCAAATTTAAAGGGTTTAGATGGGTTACAAGTACTCAACCCTGAGTCCAGGAGAATTGGGGCATGGTCACTCCCCACCCTGGGAAGTGCACACAAGGTGGTGAGGGGGAAGTGACTATCCCAACTAGTGGTAGAGAAAACTCTGTCAATGGTGGCAAAGATGGGGTTGTCTTGATTATTACTCCAGGTATAGAACCTGTTAGACAACTTATATTACATAAGGCCCCATTTATTGATCCAGTCATTGAATAAAAATGTCCAAGAAGAGTTTATATTGCCTGAGGATTTATCTTTAGCTTCTCTAATCAGATTGAAATCACCTCCAAACAAAACAGGATAGCATAAGTTATCCATACTTTCATGAAGTTCAACAATGAAATCAATCTTATCTATAGCATAAGTTGTGCCATAAACCACAATCAAATGCCAGCAAAACCTATCAGCTTTATTTTTTAAGGTAATGATAATACAGTAATTCTTACTACTGACACTAAGCACCTCAAAAAGATTAGATTTAGTACCCACAAGGATACCCCCAGCAGAGCCTACAGCAGGCAATATATGCCAATCATAGGCAATAGAGCCAGCTAGGGCATTGAGAAAGGAGTCAGACAAGGTTTCTCTTTTAATTTCCTGAAAGCCTAAAAAATCAGGCTTATACTTGCTAACTAAGTCAGACAGGCACTGTAGTTTCCCTTTTTGACCCAGACCTCTAATATTCCAGAAAACACCAATCATGGGATTTTGAAAGGATGTGTCAGACTACAGAGTCCACCTCTCACAGCATTCCCAAGCCCACCCACAGCACCAGCAGTGCCCCCTGGTGTGTTGGTGTTGGGAATGTCTCTTATTGGAGCACAAACTCCATCATCAGCACTAAATCCAGTGTCTAGAATATCAGGTAAGGATATTTCAGGATTTTGAGAAGCAAAAATAAGGCATTTTTCAGTTTCATCTCTAACAATATCATTAATGATCTGTTTTTTTTCATCTCATTATCACCAATCTTGATATTAACTGCAGAAGCATAAGCCTCTAAACTGGAAGTAGATGCATTAGTAAAGGACTTACTTTTGAATGTGGGAGGGATTTCCAGATTTTTCTTCATCTTATAAGCTGCAGCTTTCTCCATGATATTTTGCCTGCTGTGGACCCTGGAGCTCAGTCTTGGGGCAACCACCGGGCCCCATTTGGTCTTGGGTGTAGCTTTATCCTTGTTTTTATCCACAAGCTCCATGATCTTCAGGCCACTAGCTATATGAGCTTCAACAGTAACCATCTCCTCATCAGGTTCAGCAGCTTCACTGTCAGTATCATAAGCAGAGTCTTCCAGTTCTTTCAGCAGACCAGAACAGTATATCTTCTGAGCAGACACAGGGGAAGTACTAGCAGCAACGCCACTTGATGATGCAGCAACCAGATTAACCTCATTCGTTCTGTTGTGTGGACTGATGAGGGTTTTGATTGCCTCAGCATAGGGGATTGAAGAGCACACGCTCTGGGCCACAGTTTCTTGATCAGTCTTCTTGTTGACTCTCATAGGAGAGAAGCATGCCTCCAACAGAGCAGGGGGGTGGAATAAAGTACCATCATCAGTTGCTTTCTTCCCAGCTGGAGTTTTTGTGGGGGCTCTGTTGGCAAGGTCCAGGGCATCAATGGGTTCCTCTCCATCATCTAGGATATCTTTATCCAGTCCCTCCTCATCTGTTATCTTATTGTCATCATCCACTGTTATGTCAGTAGGACCATCATCATCATTAGGATCATCAGCCCCTATTTGGTCAAAGCCTTCCACAATAAAGGATAAGATATAGAGTTTTTTCCTCATCTCCATAATCCTTTCAAAGGGGATTTAGATGGGTCTCTACAAGCAATTTTCACCCTCACTTTCTCATAGAAGCTCTTCATCAGACCATTCCAATCCACGTCCACAAGAATTCCAAAGCAGAAAGCAATCTGAGAAAGGACTTTCCATGTGCACCATTTAGACGATAGACCCTCAACAACCACCCATGCTTCAGTAAGCTCGCTGAACGGGTCAATTGAGCCGGTCCACTTTTCCACAGACACGGAGACTCCATCGATGGGCAGATCAAAGGCAGGGAATTCGATCAATTCTTCAACATCTTTCCAGGGAGGGAATCTAACCAGGAACTTCTTCTCCGACAGCGGCCTGATCTGCCATGTCCATTGTTTGTTCTTGCAAAAGATACCAGAGAGATTCTTAACCAAATCTGACTGGTTGATTTCTCCCTTCATGATCCAGACTTCTCCACAGTTCCTAAAGTTCAGCCAGTTTGCTTCCCTTCCCACAGGGGCGTCGATGTGGTAAAAACCCAGCCCCAGAGCAGAACTCCCAAAGAAAGTGGCAACTGGATGGGGATGTGCCCAGGCTGCACAATTGTTGACATTGTGCCCCTCCAATCCACAGATGAAACAAGCTTTTTTCTGGATGCAGTTACCAACGTAGTGGCCAGGGCCTCCACAAGTGAAGCACACCATATCTTTGTAGCGCTCGTCGAGGACTTGTACCGGTGGGGTAGGAGGGATCGGCGTCGGAGGCGCAGCAACAGTAGTTTGTGTAAGGGGGGCTGCACCTTTACCAGGTGGTGCAGCAGCACGCTCACCCCCCGTGGCTTGACGCCGCCCAGGGATCTTCGGCGGAGCCGGACCACGCTGCTTCTATCCCACCGGCGGTGCATTCTTGTCCGCCATGACAACCTGCGCAAAGGATTTGGAGCCTGCCCCAATTCCTTCTCGGATAATCTTGAGCTGCGTCGGAGGTGGATCGAACGGGCGGAGATGCTTGACTGGGAATAAATCAAAGGGAGAGAAACATCCCGACCGAGCTAAATCCTTCCTGAGCCATCCCAAGGTGGTGGTGATCTTGCTAGCTGGAGAGGGGTGAGGCTGGCGACGGCGGGGGGAGGGAATGGCCCAGAGCTGCCCGAAAACCCTAGATATAGACTCGTCCGTGCTATCTCTAGAAGAAGGCGTAAAAGGCAAAGGCGCTTTCACTTTCTCGCAATGGATTGGTGGAAGAGAGGTGACGATGGGTCCCGCATTATCCCGCCCGACAGCAATCATTCTCAGTTCAGGGGAAAAATCCCCAATCTCCAGTACCTTGGAACCCCCCGTCAATGGTGATTTATGATTTTCCGAGCACAAGCTCAGTTTAGCCCCTACTGGATCAAACAACATCACCGATTGTGAAAATAGCTGACTAACCTGCCTTTTTGGGATACAAATCCCTTTGTCAGCGATTGAACGATTTCCTCGCGGAACCACGCCGCGGTCTCCAAACCACGGCGGTTCCAGCGATCTACAGCGAGGTAGTAGGTCCACCCCAGCCGTAGAGATCCTCAGGCGCTCGGTGGAATCACGCCGAGGATGCACTCCCATCGGAGGGCTCGCCACGACTCCATCGATTTTGCTTCCGCCCTCGCCCAAATCACGAATTCGGCCGGCGGGGAGGACGGAAACGGGGGCATCCTTGCCCTCTCCTCCAGCGTAGCCTCCCCGAAGATCCTCCGTGCTAGCTTCCTTTGCTCCATATCCGCCCTTCCTCGTTGGATCTCGGCGACCCTCACGGCCGCAGATCTCATCTCCGGTGTGGTTGCTTCCACCACCGCCCGGTCAGCCAGCTTCCACTCCTGCATGCACCGGATCCACTCGAAGGTAGAGTCTCGGATCCTGGTCGCACGCTCCGCCCACCCCGCGGCTCCGGACGCCATGAGCACCGCCTGCGGGATTGGAGAAATCAACCGCAGGATCTCCGGGATTCCCTCTCGAATGGTCAGCGCAGGCTGCGGAGGTGGGGGAGGCGTGGGTGCAGCTAGCGCGACCACCCCCCCCCCCCGGCGTGGAGGCATGTTGCAGGGGCAGATCTGTGGTGGCGGCGGCTATGGCGGGGGGAAGGTGTGGTGTTGCGAGAGCGAGAGGGGGAGGCATGCGTGTTTCAGTTCGAACATAACAACTAGATTACAGATCAAGACCAAAAGAATATCCTTTATCTCTTTTAAACCATGTAAGGTGAAATGATACGTTAAGACAACTGTGTATAAAAGTGAACAGAGTAACTGACATTGGCTGCAAACCAAGTAGTTAAATGAACACATCACAGCACTAATCAGTTCAAGGCAGGAGGAGGCACTTACAACAATGACTTGAACTGGTGTGCTCATGCCCTTCATCTTGCTGGTGTGGCAATCCTTGAAGATTTGCACTGCATTCGTTCAGGTTCTTTTTGGTCCGCACGGCTTTCCTCTCAGATTTGGAACAAGTCAATATAGATACGATAATATGGCACAAAAAAAAGAAGGAAGTGGCAGCTATTTACAAAAGCCTCGCAGCAGTGCAATATAGCTACGAGATCCTGTTGTCTATTGGAATTTCACTTTAGAACGGTTGGTTTTGTTCTTCAAACAATTAGCCTAGAAGAAGATACACTTGTAAGGCACATACATAAATACAAGTTCAATATGTGGTCTGATCAAATACATATAGCCTACCCGATACTTTGGATTAGACCAAGTGTTTAACGAGGGTTGTCCATCTTCATCTGTAATATATTCCATCGGAGATGTTTGGGCGATTTCATTGTTAGCCTTGCCTTCAAAGTGAGATTTTCTAAGGTGGTACCGACATCGTCATGCAGAGCGGATCTAAAAACATGAGTGCATGCTTGTTTAGTTGCATCATCTTTCGGATCCATCTTGAACCTCATCTGAAAAAGAATGTGAGTCTTATTAGGAGGAAGCTAGAAAGTATGGGACGAGCAAGACAATATTACTAATTGCGATGAATAACATTACTTACGGATAAATGGTCAAGGAAGGTGTTAAACTAGGTATTGTCTTTCTCATTCCTGCATCGGATCCACGTTGGGAGGATACGCATGACACCTAACGGCAACGGCTTGCCTCTCGATACTAACTTTGCGACTCAGAGCATCACGTGGCCTTTTTAAACCTGCCTCAAAATGGATCTCCATTCTTCCTCCTTTAGATTTTGTTAATCTGTCAAGCATTATCCCTGATGTCTGTTTCCGCTTGTGCCGTGGTGCTAGTCAACAAAGAATATGGAAAGTGTTAGTGTACATCAAACTGTGAGAGTACATATAAAGGAGCATGCAATCGCAACTTGACTCGGTCAGTACCGCCTTGGTGTTGATGCTCATGAGGTTCATCTGATCTTGCCAAGTCCTGTTGTGTCGCTAGTGCTTCTAAGTAGTGTTAGGTGTGAAGGCAGCTTGGGAACCGCCGCCCGAGCAAACAAATGAGTAACTGGTTGAGATGTTGGTACAGTTAAGCGGATGCTGCAGCTAGTGGAGCAGGTGATACTGTGTTTGTAGATTTAGCGGTGGACTTGGACCTTCTCTCGCACTATAAGTACCAGCAGAATCTCGACGGCGTAACCTTTCCGCTTTCACCCGACGAGTAACAAGACTCCCTACTATATTATTTTCCTTGCTCTTTTTGACTTTGCCATGTCAAGTTGTACCCACAACACAAAAGAATAAAATCACTCTTCAGAACTCATTGATGCATGATACAGATAAGCAATACTTTGATGTAAGACAACCGTATGAGGATGGAATATGTAAGAAAAACAGGACGGCATGACATATTCACAGCTACGATGTGCAAACTAAGCAGAAGGATTTTCAAGAAAATATAAGTAATGCAAGCTAGACACCATATGAAAGATGCAACCAATATTACTCTGCCAAGTTAAAAGTGTCTTTTCATAAGTGGCAATTCTAAAAATTAGAAGCAGTACAACGTAGAAATCAATGCAAGATGCAACCACTATCAAACTGTCATGTTAAAAGCATCCAATCATGAGTGACTGATGCGGGATACACAACAACAGTACTTTGATGTGAGAACATGGTATGATAGATAGATGCAGTGTATTCTAGACACAGAAAGACGTGTCATATGCACATGTATAACGTATAAACTCAGCAGGTGCAATTTAATCAAAATAGAAGAAATACAGGCTAGACAACATATGCAACATGAAACCAATTATCACATCACAACTTAGAGCAAGCACTGCGATGGTGGAGTACGGAGATGAACTCATCATGTAGACTTGGGACTTCAACTTCATTAGCGAGTAGCAGGGGAAAATCTAGAGAGTCTCTGCTTGCGTCAAGCGGAGGACCACCAACATCCCCAACTTACTCTTTTCCTTCCTATTTTCTCGATATTGCCTTATGAAGTCAAAACCACAAGAAGATGAATAAAATTAGCTCTGCATAACTGGTTGATGCATGATACGATTTAACACTACTTTGATGTAAGGCAAGCGCAGGATAGGAGGATGGAATATATACAAAAAACAGACAGCTTCATATTCACACGTCACGATAGGAGGATGGAATATGTATGAAAAATTAGTAAGCGGAAGGCATTTCAACAAAATTAGAAGAAATGAAAGCTAGGCACCATATGAACATGCAACCAATATCACTCTATCGTAAAAAGTGTCTCGTCAGAAGTGCCATTTCAAGAAATTAGAAGCAAGACAAGCTAGAAGACAATGCAAGATGCAACCTACATCACAGTCCCAAGTTAAATGTGTCTTATGGGTAAGTGATCGCTGCGGTATAAGTTGTAAGCTACGCAGATGCAATTCAACATAATCTGAAGCAATACAAACTAGACATCATACGGAAAACGCAACCACGTATAACAGTTCCAAGTAAGAGCAAGCACATGTGATGGTGGAGTAGGGGAGATGTGCTCATCATGTACACGTATGTTCTAGAAACAGGAACACGTGTCATATTCACAGGCATTATGTGTAAATAAGCAGATGCAATTCAAGTTAGAAGCAATACAAGCTAGACATCATACGCAACATGCAACCACATATAATAGTGTCAAGTTAGAGCAAGCACCTGTGATGGTGGAGTAGGGGAGATGTGCTCATCATCTACACAGCTACGTTGATTGTCCAGCCTTGTGTTGTCTTGCGAATCTTGTTGGGAGGATGGCGGAGTAGAATCTGTAGAGACCCCTGTTTGAGTTGTTCAAGGACCACCATCATCCATCGCGGACTAATTTCCTTCAGCTGTAATGATTTTGCATTGTGAAGTCAAACCGATAAGAAAAGGAATAAAATTCGCCTTCGTAACTCATTCATGCATGATACTAACGAACACTACTCGGATGAAAGGCAAACACATGATGCGAGGATGGAATATGTATGAAAAACAGGATGGTGTGACATATTCACACCTATGATGTGGCAACTAAGCGTAAGGCATTTCAACAAATTAGAAGCACCGCAAGCTAGACACCATATGAAAGATGCAACCAATATCACTCGCCAAGTTCAAACTGTATATGCTTTCAACAAATTAGAAGCAAGACATGCTAGAAATCATATGCAAGACACAGCCAATATCACAGTGGCAACTTAAAGGTGCCTTATCATAAGTGACTGATGCGGGATATGCAAGAATAGTAGTCTGATGTAGAAACAGGAACACATGTCATATTGACAGGCATTATGTGTAAAGTAAGCAGATGCAATTCAACAAAGTTAGAAGCAATACAAGCTAGACATCATACGCAACATGCAACCACATATAATAGTGCCAAGTTAGAGCAAGCACCTGTGATGGTGGAGTATGGGAGATGTGCTCATCGTCTACACGGCTACGTTGACTGTCTAGCCTTGCGTTGTCTTGCGAATCTTGTTGGGAGGATGGCGGAGTAGAATCTGTAGAGAACCTCCGCTTCAGCTTGCTCTAAGGACCACCATCATCCAATGCCTTGCCAATTTCCTTCAGCTTCATTGATTTTGCATTGTGAGGTCATACCGACAAGAAAAAGGAATATCATTCGCTCTTCGTAACTCATTCATGCATGATACCGATTTAACACTACTCTGATGAAAGGCAAAGTCATGATACGAGGATGGAATATGTACGAAAAAATGGACGGCTTGACATATTCACACCTATGATGTGGTAACTAAGCAAAAGGCACTTCAACAAATTAGAAACACTACAAGACACCATATGGAAGGTGCAATCAATATCACTCTGCCAAGTTAAAATTGTCTCGTCATAGGTGGCGTTCATCAAACTAGAAGCAATACATGCTAGAAATCATATTCAAGACGCAAACCAATATCACACTGCCAACTTAAAGGTGTCCCATCATAAGTGACTGATGCAGGATACACAAGAAGAGTAGTTTCATGTAAGAACATGGTGTGATAGACAGATATAGTATGTACCAAAAACATGAAAGTGTGTCATATTCACATGTATCATGTGTAAGCTAAGCAGATGCAATTTACACTAATTAGGAGCAATACGAGCTAGACACCATATGCAACATGCAACCAGATATCACACTGCCAAGTTAGAGGAAGCACCTTGGATGGTGGAGTAGGGGAGCGGAGACTTGGACCTTGTAATGCACTATCAGTACAAGGAGAATCGATACAGATGCTCCATTTACGTTGCTGCAGAGGACCACCATCATCGCCTTCCTTACTCTTTTCCTTCCTCTTTCTTGATTTCGCCTTGTCAAGTCAAACCCACAAGAAAAAGGAATAAAATTTGCTCTTCAGAACTCATTGATGCATGATACTGACGAACACTACTTTCATGTAAGGTAGCCGCATGATAGGAGGATGGAATATGTATGAAAAACAGGACGGCATGACATATTGATATGTATGATGTATAAAATGTAAACTAAGCACAAGGTGCTTGAACTTGTTAGAATCGATGCAAGCTAGAAACCATATGAAAGATGAAACCAATATCACTCTGCCAAATTAAAAGGGTGCCCTAACAAATGTATTTGACCAAATTAGAAGCAATACATGGCAACAGGCTATAAATAATATGCAATATGCAACGAATAAAGGTGACTCATCGTAAGTGATTGATGCAGGATACAGAAGAGAGGTAGTTTCATGTAAGAACAAGGTTAACACATAGATGTAGTGTGTACCAAAAATAGGAAGGCATGTCATATTCACAGGTATAGTGTGTAAACTAAGCAGATGCAATTTACCCTAATTAGAAGCATTACAAGGTAGACACAGATGTAACATGCAACCACATATCACACTCTGGGTTAGAGCAAGCACTGTGATGGTGGTGTAGGGGAAGTGCGGTCTTCAGGTACAGAGCTACATTCAATGTCTTCATTTAGGCTTGCTGTTTCTTGAGAATCATGTGGAGAGGATGAAATTGCATTCTTTATAAGAGTATTACGTCTCATATTAACCCACGTGCGTGACTGTCTCATCATAAGCAATAGACGCAGGATACACAAGAACAGTAGTTTGATGTAAGAACATGGTGTGATAGGCAGATGTAGTATGTACTAAAAACAGGAAGGCGTGTCATATTCACATGTATAATGTGTAAGCTAAGGAGATGCAATTTAACAAATTAGGAGCATTGATGAGGGATACACAAGAAAAGTAGTTTGATGTAAGAACATGGTTAATAGAAAGACGTAGTATGTACCAAAAACAGGGAGACATGTCATATTCACAGGTATAATGTGTTAACTAGGCAGATGCAATTTACCCTAATTAGAAGCATTACAAGGTAGACACCATATGCAACATGCAACCACATATCACACTGCCAAGTAAGAGCAAGCACCTGCGATGGTGGTGTGGGGGAATTGCGGTGATCAACTAGAGAGCTACGTTGACTATCTTCATTTAGCCTTGCTGTTTCTTGAGAATCATGTGGGGAGGATGACACTGCACTCTTTAAACGAGTAGGGCGTCTCATAGTAACCCACCCGGTGACTGCCTCATCATAAGTGATTGACGAGGATACAAAAGAGCATTAGTTTGATGTACGAACATGGTTAATAGACATATGTAGTATGTATCAAAAACAGGAAGGCATGTCATTATCAAAGGTATAATGTGTAAAGTAAGAAGATGCAATTTAACCAAATTGGAAGCAATACAAGCTAGACACCATATGCAACATGCAACCACATTTGACAGCGTGGGTTAAAGCAAGCACTGGATGGTTGTGTGTGGCAATTGAGATCATCAACTGCAGAGCTACGCCATCGTCTCCAATCTACGACATCGCACCCATTAGAGCGCTGAAACGCTTAGTGCTTGTCTTCAATTACACCGAGCGACTTTCTGTCTTTTCTTTTCTCGCATTCATCAACACTGCGTCGTAGTCTGAAATACCCATGCATAAAAAACAATAGTGTGAGTATGGGTGAAGTGTGTGCACAATTAGTATAGTGTAAAGGTAGCCGATAGCAGGTTGGTGAGAAATAAATGACGGAGACATATGATAGCTCTACAACATGCATGGCACACTGAATTACTACAGATTCTATGAAAATAACAATGATCGAAAGCAAATAGGTCAGTCCATTTTTTCTGCACCGTCCGATGTATAAAGAACGGGCAGATCGCCTTCATCTACCTCAAGCCAGTCAGTGTTGACGATCTTCCTCGAAACGCCAGCGACCACCGGTCCAGTATTCCTCCCCTGCCTGCACCCTCCTCGACCTCACCGCACCGCCATGCTTGGCATCGCCACCCCGCCATCCATTCAAGCCCCGCCGACCTCCAGATCGGGCGCAGCAGCTCCTGCGCCCACACCCCTATGATAGACACCGATCGCGCCGCTTCCTCGGGAACAAAGGACTAGGTGCTCCGCGCGCCTAAGCGGGTGCTGCTTCTTTAATTGCGGTTCGACCGACCTGAATTGAAATCCAGGCGGCTACTGACCTCTAGCAAAGGTGAAATAGTAAAAGGAGGAAACCTTGTGCATTTAGTATCACGAAGAAGATGCGAAGAAGCGCCAACTAGTTTCTTTCGTGGGATGAATACGGTGTGAGCGGAGACTTAAGATTTGCACGAATAAGGGAAGAGGAGTACCTCTTTCTGCTGGCAGTGTTGTGTCCTCCTTCTATTTTTCCGACGATCTTCTTGTTGTTCGCCGGAAACCAGAAGTTGTGGAGGACGGTGCAGCCTTGGACGAACCCATGGCCAAGTTGTTGAGTGTTGTGCGGTGGCCGTCTGTCAGCGGCGGCGAAGCAAATCCGAGGCGGCGAACGACGGTGTAGCGGGAACAGCTCCGGTGCGGTGGACGGTTGCGGCAGTGGAGCTGCAGCAGTGAGGCGCAGGACGGCGTGGTCGGAGTGGTTCTGGTACGGCGCACGTCAGCGTCGGCGTCGTGGAGGCAGCTCTGCCTCAGCTTGAGCTGCTAAGTCCTTGAGGGTGTTGCGGTTGCGGTTGCATTGGACGACGACGTCGGGGTACCGGCTCCGGCATGATGGAGGAGGGCGGCGGTGGATTGGCCGCTATGGTGTGGAGGACGGACCGACGGAGGAGGCTGGGGTTTCGCGGCTGGTGGAGAGGGTGTTTTCGCGCCCATGGAGTATGAATGGGGAAACGGAGGGAGGCGGGGAACTAAGGGGGAACACTGTTCGGTTTGAGATGTGCTTGTTTGAAATTTGGGGAAAGTTACAAACTTTGCCCCCATCTAAAATTTTGGACATATTGTGGGTTGGGGGTAGGACAATCATGTCAGGTGTCCCAAATGTAGGCGGGATAGATTTCGCCGAGCGCATGGTGTTTAGCGCCCACGGCGATGAATGCTTCTCGAGGCGGTTGAGACTGGCGCCTTGGTGAAGTTACAAACCTACCCCGGTTTAGACCTTTGGACATCGGGCCGATAGGCTACACGGGCAGAGTCAGACAGTAATTTCCTACCACCAAAACATTAGTCTCACGGGGTTTCGGTGACCAGAGGCCTATTTGGTGCTTCGCTCAATATTTGGGAGCGAAGCATTAACGCTTTTCGGTTCTCTTGAATTGAACTTTTAGGATTTGTCAAACTTCACAAATCTTTACTCTTGAAAATCCTAAAGCTACGATTATTTTGGAATGGAGGGGTACATTTGAATATACATTGTACACGTAGTATATATTAAAAAATATGCAACTTACCTCAGTTCATGCATGGTTCCATATATAATCTCCTTGGTTGCAAAAAAGTTAGATATGCGTATGAATATATATAGCATGTTCAAACTCACAACAAAGATTGATGCCCCTTTACATCTGATTTACAAATGCCATTATCTCGGTTCAAATAGATGAATGCACTTCCTATGAATTCGAATCTTCAAACCCCTTTATGTTGAATTCGCATGTATTCTATTTCGTAGCTAGCAATTTGGAATGTATCCATGCAAGTGACAAATGTATAAAGTGCTTCACACTAACAACATGGAGTGCACTAATTAATGTTTATATATGAATTGCAAAAGCATCCATTGCCTGTATTTCAAACCGCTCTCACTCTATGGATCCATAATATGAAATAAACACATGCACATGCTAGAATTCAATGGAGTATGGGTGTCTGATAGACTGATTTTCGTCCATACGCAATTTGCAAAATTCATGATCTCATCCAAAAATAATAATGCCATTTATATTTTAATTTAATGCGTAGAACCGCCTTTTACACGTAGATGCACTATGCCTCGCCCCATTCTCACAGACGCGTTATATATCTCTCTATCTAACGGATAAGTGCACACACTTTATATGCATCAGTATTTCTCTTTCACACATGCTCACAATCTCTCTCAGGGTGTCGGGGTGTCTCACGCACATGCTCTCTATGTTTCTCTCTCTCTCTCTCTTTCTGACTACTATGTACCACTCTTTTCACTAATCTCAGTTGGAAATCACTATTTCTCTCACATGCATATATACACATGCACGGTCTCTACTAGCCCTCTATATGCACATATATGTGCCTACGTGTCTCCCGCACGCACATTATCTTTAGGCCTCTCTCGCACACATTGCCCCCCCCCCCCCCGACACACCTCACTCTTAGTAGTTGGCAGATATGATTTCATCATATCGTCATTCGGTAGGATATCCCTGGTTGTTAGGTTGGATGGTAATACGAGGCAAAGTTTTGCCCTAGTTCGGATCGGACCCTTGCGCTTGAAGAAAGAGCCTACTCTCGGCATCAGTATATTAGTGATAGGGGTGTGTACAAAGTACACGTGAATACCATGCGTTGTGCATGTGTGTATACTATCGATTTAACTAGCCCCCAAGCTTGTATAACATACTAAGGGCCTAGGGTTACAAATCATATATAGTCGGCTTATCACCGGTGGGGATAGAGTCCTCCGCGACTGTAGCTTCCGTGTTGTACGCGAATCCTCCACATGGGTCTCAGATAACACGCCTCGGTCCAACCTATATGTGGCACAGGATGGAACCGACCCATGAGTCTTGATGTTGACCCACCACAACTAGAAATGATGTGCCCACCACACCACACACGCAATGGGCCACTAAGAAAATAAGCATACACAATAGTACAACGGTATATAGCTCACGATACGTGTCCATATTTTGTTGATGACACTGACGGACTTTGCATTTGATCCGTGCTCCGTATTTTGTTGACAACACTTACGGTCATTGTATTTGAAGCGAAAGCACGATATGGTCACTGGACTTCAGAATAAGCTCATCACGGTCACCACATACATTTTTTCGTGCTAACCAACATGTGGTTGGATGGTTAGAGGACAGTGGTTTCTCGATCCCACCAAGGTTAAAGTCCCGGTGCTCGCATTTATCTTGTGCTAATTTCAGTATTTTCGGTGATGTACGTTCAGTGGGAGGAGACGTTCCACTCGACTACGAGGCACCTATGGTGACTTCGTAAAATCTCAAGATCATATATGTTGTCCCACTCTCTCGAAGGTGCTCATAGGGGAAGGGTTCGCGTGTGTGCGCTTATAGCGGTGAGTGCTTGCGCGTATATATGAGCCCTTGCATCTGTTCCGTGTTAAACAAATACATGTCATGATTATACGGTCACTGGCTCACCCGTACAACTCCGTATTATGTTGATGACACAATCAATTGACCAGTCAAACGTTCCACGCGGCGCAACTAGTGTTGCACCATCGGGGCGCGTAACCATGGGGCCCACCTGTCAGCCCGTATATGAAGAAAGAAATGGTAGTTTGAGTCTGTACTGTGTTAATAATATAGGAGTACATTTTAGGGTGATCATACGGTCACTGGCTCAGCATACAGCTCCGTAATTTTTTGATAACACGATCAATTGACCAGTCAAACAGTCCACATTCAGAAGCGCACATTACCATAGGCCCCACCCGCCGCCAGCAGATATGAAGGACGAAATGGTAATAAATTAGTGGTCGGTGGGTATTCGAAGTCGTGAGACCTCTGGTTGGCAGTCACCGGCGGTTGGGCGGCGTTCATTGGCGGTGGGGTGGGGATCCCCGGAGAAAAGCTCGGGCGGGGGGGGGAGAGGATGGCGGTGCGCGCGGACCGGCGGTGGGGAGTGGTTTCAGGTAGGGCGGGCCGGCCGCGGGCGGCGGGGGCTGGTGGTTCGGCCGGTGGTGGCTGGCGGCTCAGGGGGGGTGGAGTTTGATGATAAACTGGAGGACCTTGATTTCGTATCCAACGGCTGGAAAATCTAATGACCAGAGATGAAAAAGTCAGTCGACTGACGTGTAGCCTCACCCCGCACGTACACATGCACACACGCAAGACACGCACGCATGTAGGCGTGCAACACTGACACGTACACATAACGTACACACGCACGCATGCTGGCGTGCAACACTGACACGTACACATGCCCTCACGAACACACACACGCACCCATGCATGCAACACTGAAATGTACCCTTGCACGCACGCAACACTCGCACGCCTACATGCACACAGCACACGACGTAAGACACGCGCTCAACCTATACGTGCATGCACCCTTTATTAAGGACATGGATTGTTACGGGTATTAATCAATCTTATCTGTGATAAGCAGAACATTGATGTTTGCAGCGGTCTTTATGAATCACAACGTATCGAACGGGCTATCAACATAGTAGGCTTATCTACATTAAAAAAGATGACGTCACACTCAATGAACAATCATCAGTTTATGAAATGCCCGCTTCTGACCGCCCTGGCCCACCAAAGGTTCCTCTGCTGTGCGCTGCCTGCGTTGGGTCACTCACATGCAGGCCATGCACCCAAAGAGCCCACAAGTCAGTGGAAGAACAGCGCGGTGTCCTAGGTTAGAGTCGAGGGCGCCACTGCAAGACGCCGGCTGAACACGCCTGCGTGCGCATTCAAACGCCCATGAAACCCGCCCGTGTGGAAGCCGAGAAACCCACTCTGGACACACGTCCGTTCATGATCGGGCCGGCGTTAAACGCAACACCGGCCGAGCTCCTCCCGTCCACCGTCTATTTAATCTCCTATTTAAACGAGGCCAAACGACGGCCAAGAATCGCACACCTCCGCCGCTCCCCTATCTCCTCCACCATTTTGTCCACTCTTACAATGGCTTACGAATAGTAGTTATTCCGCATCCAAGCTGGCTAGGTAGCCTGCCGGATACGAGCTATGCAGCTCGCTGATCCACCTCCCTCCCCTCGCCCGACGGAGCCAGTTGCCGCCCCAAGCCGGCGCGCGGTTCAGCAACTCGCCGCTCCAGGCCAGCTCGATGAGGAGTGGCGCACGGGCGTCGTTGCTGCCGTCCACGTTGCCGCCTCGTACCGCGTCTCCCATTTCTGTGGCCGAGACTCCCATGCCGGCGGCCGCGCCATGCAAGCAGCGACAGAAGCCGGGTGCGCGGAGAGCGACGAGTCGGTGGCCAGCGCCTCCGCGTCCGCCGCCATCATCGAGGAGAAGTAGAACACGGAGGTCGCTGCCGCTGGGTCCCATGAAGGCCACCGCAGAGGCGACGCCGCACACGATGAGGTGTCTTGCCGGATCCTTTTGTTGCGAGGACCTTCGTCGACCTCGCATGGGCTCCACGGAAGAGGGAATGTTAGGATGAACTCGAGCCGGTGCCGCCATGGCGGCATGGCCGGTGATGAACTCGAACCGTGCCGGCCACCATCATCTTACGGCACCAGCCAATGATATCAGTTAGGCAGTGGGGAAGCGAGCCGTCCTTTGCGCTGAAGCATATACCTCCGGGGCTCCCGGCAATTCGGTGATCATGCTGCCGGACATGAGGAACACAAATCAATCGGCGGCGACCATTTAGGCCAGGTATTATATACATGTGCTGTCCCGAACTAGCACCGCGTAGTTCATTTGAATGTAATGAAATCCGTCATGTTTGTATGAAAATCCGGTATTTTATATGATTTCCGTCGTTGTTTATATGAAATATCAGTTTGTCTACGTGTTTGCGTGAATTTCATCCGTTGGTTGAGTTGCTGTCATAATGTGTGGCTACGGTTGGATGGCGAATTTGCGGGTCTCCGGTCGGTTCTGGGCGGCTCGGGCGGCGCTAGGGACAAAAACACAGCTCGTGCGAGCTCGCTCCAACGTCTTACTGGAGGATACATGACAGCATGAGCACCCAAGCCATTCTCGCTCATCGGTGGCAAAGGCACCGTGGACAAAAGGGTCGCTAATATTTTGGCTACCACGGCAAGATCCAAACAACCCTCCCAACAGATTCAAATCCCTCGTTCGCCGTGGAATTTTGCCATGTGTTGTTTTCATGGACTAGCAAGATGCCCGTGCATTGCATGGAACATCAAGATGCATTTTTTTACAAACTCCCGCATACATGCAAGGGATAATTAATGTCCTCCTTTGCTAGTACCACGAGGCAAATACCATTAATATTGCATCGATTAGTGTTAGTGGCCTTGTATATCTGCAAATTGTAATTTTGATAGTGGCCTCTTGTATATAAAAATGGAGGGATAAAGATGAGAGATAAGGTGAGGAGGAGTGGGGCGTGGTGGTGACTGGTGGTCGGACTGGGCGGAGTCATGGGGATGGACGGCGCATTATGTCTAGGTTTGTATCTCTCTCACACACACCCACGTAGGTGGGGGACGTGCACGAAGAGAAGAGGTGCACGCACGGCGCACATACTCCCGTCTCTTTCCCAACCACACGGGTACATGGTGGAGCTCATTTCTATACGAAAAAGGCAGCCCACGTGGTAATTTGGCACGTGTACTGGTTGTCCACTTGGTGGAGGGAGGATCGTCTACCACGGGTGAACAAACCAATTGCGACTTGACGCGTCATGTTAAATTAAAAAAAGAGGCAAACCATGTAGGGCCTACCTTAGAGGCAAGGCTCTATACACTGGAGTACTTTTGATGTGTCCCGTCAACTCACAGAACGAGGAGAAGCTTGCTTAGTACGCCGTATCCCCTGCCCACGGGCGCAGTGGCTCGCAGGATGAGTTGAAGCTTGCTTACGAGTAGTAGTAGTAGTAGTAGTACTACTACTACTACTACTACTACTACTACTACTACTACTACTACTACTACTACTACTACTACTATCAGACGCTTTTTTACTTCGCTCCCTCGCCATCGCCACAAGTGGCTCGAAGACGAGGAGAAAATTTTACTACTCCTCCGCGTTTACTCCTCGTCCCTACTACGTATACTTTGGTTAGTACTCCTCCATTTACTTATACAAGGCCACTATAAAAAATACATTTTGCATCTATACAAGGCCACAAATAGTAATCGAGACAAAAGTTACTACTCCTCCTTTCCAGCTTTATGGCTCAATTTCAAAATCTCTCCAACCAAGGTAGACGGTGAGTGGTCGAATTAATTTCAGTAGTTTGCACAAGTAATTAGTACGCTCGTTTTTCTCAAGAAGTTATGTTTACCGAGGCATTAATTAGAACGAATGCATGAATGACCACTAAATTTCCATGAACTTGTACATGCATCGGTAAGTACAATAGTGCGCTTTACTACATGGCATTTTTGCATATGTGGAGGAAAGAGAGGCAAGGAAAAGTGGAGAAGTGGGCTCATGCAAGAGCCAGCCTCTACTACATGGTGGAGCACCGGGAGAGGCACCTGTATGGAGGTGGTCAGAATCGGGAGACTCACGCCGGTCGAGCGCCAAGCCGCAGATTAAAATGATAATGGCAAGTCAAATCTGGGCCTCACCTGCAGCAAGAATTTGTCACAAATCACACAGCCCTCACGCTTGCAGCAGCCTACTCCCTTCTCTTATGGCGTCTCTGTCGAACCGACTAGGTGGAACTGCCCCGCCGCTCATCACAAGCAGAAAAGCCCCACCCTCGACTTTTAAATACAACTACATCCGCTTAAGAATCCAATGATATAATTTTTGTGACATAGTAACTCATATTTAATTAGTCAAATGGATGACCTAGAACTACGTGCAGGCCCTATAAATCGAGACGCCTAAAAATAAAAAAACCGAGATGGAGAGGGTAGTTCAGCAGGTATCTTTTTAGATCAATATAGTCGGGATTCACCAAGGAGCAAAACCAAGTGGTAGACTGCTCCCGTCGTGTTGGCGTAGCAACTCAAGCGTGGTCAGTCCGCTACGAAATGGCTTACACACTTAACAGACCCCTTTGGCTGACATGTGGCTCATCCACCGCCTTGTTCCATGTGTGATGCACCAAATTACAGTTCGAGCAGCGGTTGAATTGGAGGCACCCCGTCGAAGCGCCGCAGAGTAGAAAATGAGCGATGAGGGTCAAATCACAAAGCCTCACCTTTCCCGCATTAAGTCGGAGTGCTGGACGGACGAAGCAACCATCATTTCACTCTAGGGCGCAAGAGCATAAAGAAAAGAGAAAACAATGATGCGTCGGCAGCTACCTAGGGCACCCTAGGTAGGGGTCTCCACTACGATCCTTTTTTAAAGCGCCCACTACAAATCGGCTTCTCCCTCGCCCTCTTGAAGAAAACCGATGATGAGTGCGGCGGTAGGGTTTGTAGGAGTACTACGGCGCATGGGCCATGTCGAGTTAACGGGTTCGAGTAGACACCTTAAATATGTGTGGGCCGCTTGGTTTTACGGAACGAGGCAGCATTTTGGGTTCGGGGACCAAAGGAGATATAGTACGCATAAAAAATTGTGGATGTAGGTTCGACCGAAAGGCAATGATGCATGGGCCCTGCATTTTGATATACCCGGGCCACATGAAATTTGCTACTCTACTCAAAACTAGTAAGGTACACATGTATTGAACGCATGAGATTTCAAACCAAATTATGAATAAATACACACTATAGCATGTAAAGCTTTGAGTCATATATGCATGATGTAGATGTTCTTTAGTTCTTATAGATCATCTCATTCAAAATCAATTAGTTTTATAAAATGTTAAGATTCATGGGTTGTGCATTGTAAATCATAAAGTAAAAACAAACAATGGCAATTCATTTAGAAAAATAATCAATTATGATACGTAAGATTCTAGAACAAAGGAGAAGTGCTTGTGTTTTGAGGTTTGTGCATTATGCTTAAGTTCAACCATGGAGTCTTCTAAATTGTACATGTGGCAGATCTGGTGGAATGTTGATGATATCCAATGGCCAAGAGTGCTCGGATTTGCCTATCTCTCGCACCGTCGGGTTAGCTTCATCCAGCGACCATCTTTCAAAGTTATTGGCACACTATATAGTTCTTGTGCCATAGTTGCATGTTTTGGAAAAAACTACTAGTGGGTTGTACTATCTATTTAGGAATAGAAGATGTATACATGGAAGTTGTAGGAAAGAGATGACATGGAGCATCTCAATTCCTATGAGTAGGGATTGGAAAAGAGATGTCATTTGGTTCACATCATAGGAACTTTTCTATTGAATCTAGAGATGACATGTATCTCAATTCCTATGAGGAGGGATTAGAAAAGAGATGTAATTTGGTTCATATCATAGGAACTTTTCTATTGAATATACGCTAATGTTTATTTTCGTTTGAAATTAAGGGAGTATAGGAATCCATTCATATGAGCCAAGTGGCTCTAAAGCTATAGAAATGATATCATGTTTATTTCCTTTGAAATGTGGAGTATATGAATCTATTCCTATGAACCAATTGGCTCTAAAGGAAAAAATCCTATAAAAAGCATATCATATAGAGTTCCTATGATATTCCTCGACACTAAAGGATGCTTGAAATTGATGCGGGTGATACGATGGTCTTTCTTTGTAGACTCCTCACCCATCTTTATAGTTACCTCTTGAAGATGAATGAAATGATATATACAGGGTATTCTACATGTGCAATTTGGTACACGAAAACTCGGTAAAAGTTTGCGAGGTTCGAATTTTCAATAAAGCTATATGCACTGCATTTCGGAACGGAGGGAGCATACGGCAGTTGCTAACACTCACGTGGAAGATTTGTGTGTAGGAGGAGTGGTTGTTCGTTAAATGACATGGCAAACCGACATCGCCGGATGCCGATCTAACGGTTCTTACAAAGGTTCGTCGTGAAAAGGCTTGTGGCTAACGCTTGTCGGATAATGATTTACGGACACATGCATTGTATTGATACGCGCCCCCTCTCTCTCACTCACACGCACCCTCACGAGTCACGACTCTCCCGAGTCCTCTCGCAGACTCAAGACGTCGCACCCACCGCCTATCTCAGGTCGACGCCACGCACATATGTGCTCTTCACACCCTACCTCGTAACTTCTAAAAACAAAAGACAGCACGCACATTTTATTTTAGCTCACACATCACACACTTATACTATTACTCTTGCGGCGAACGCTCTTTGGGCATAGTATATTGTACTCACGAAGAGAAGCGGTGCACGACGCACTAGTTCTCTCACACCCACTGCTGGTACATGTAGGAGCGCATTTTTTGAAGCTGGTTCAACAAAATCACTCCACTATATATAAAAGCAGGAGCCTTAGCGCTTGCTTTACTAGGGTTCCTCTCGCTCACTCTCTCATGTTCTCCAGATCTAAGCAAGACATAGGTGGCCACACTCTCTCTCAGCTCACGGCTGGTCACAAATCCGCCGGACAACCTCGACCGGGCAAGGGTGTAGGTGCATCATTCACGCTGCTCGTCGGGCGAGGAGGAGACCAACGGCTGCCCAAGCGTCCCCGATCGGGCGGCCGTGTCGTTCTCTCGAGAGAGCGCTGCTCGGGAGGGCCTCCGACCCTTCTTCCTCCCTCATGGTATTGTGGCCAAGATGCGGCCTCCCGACGCCGCCTTTGCCACATGCCGACGACCCTCGGTATATATTCCTTCAAACCTGCCTTTCTCATCGCCCCAGCTCCCTTCGTGGATCCTTTTCTACTTTCGTCCATTGTTCCAAAGCCACCTAGACTTCTACTATTATTAGAAGTAAAGCTAGTTCATACAATGACTCAAAGCTTTGGTTCAAACAGGGAAGAAAGTGGAAAGCTGTAGCATGAACCTAGGACTTGGTTCTAAGAGGAAACGGGGATAGTAGTAATATCTCACCTTGTTTAAATAACCAGATTTCAGATTTGCGCAAACAGGGATGTCTGTCTCCGTGATCGTTTCTATCCGCAAATCAAAAGCACACACCTCAGTTTTAGTACAACTGCAAGAAATGAGATTGCTATCCTCATTGCCGCTGCCTAACCTCCCGCCTTCAAGGTATCCCTACATTGGTAGTAGTAACTAAGGTAGAATGACCAACGCAATCTAAAAGAAGCTGATTCAGACGCTTTTACTTCCTGGTTGCAGCAGCAGGGACGAGCAAAACAACTGCATCCTAGTTCGAAATGCACTTTCTACCAGTTCATCCATGGACCGAGGACTAGCTGGCACGGCTGCACGGCGGTTTTTTGGATAGGTGCGCGGACAAGAGGCATTGTGGTCTGCTTATTTCTGCAAATAGCGGTGCTTAAATTTAGTGGAATGCACAAGCATTTCAGCTGGTCAGTACACTGCATGGTTCAGTTCAGCATTCCAGCTGAGACCACAATTATAACTGGTTATTCGGAATGAGAGAACCTAACCTCGGATGGTGGCAACAAGAAAAACCAGAGTGAACTCCAGGAAATTTAAGCTGCCGGGAGGCCCTTTGCTCGTAGAAGCCTTTTGCTTGTTTTTTCCTGATTTGTAAACCTTCTCACAACTTTGTCTTTTGTTGTGAACTAGTATATGTTTGTTATGTCCTATGAATCCTTGAGATGTATAAAATTGCTTAACTTATGCTTTTCAAGTTTTTTACGAAGACGAGTTTAATATGAGTGTTCCACATGAGCGTGTGAATGTTTGGAATTTATTACATTGTGGCCTCAATTAACTGCATGAACCACTATAACAAGATACATAGTTGCTTATATGTCAGACAGCAGATTGTTGATTGTTAGTTGGTCGATAGCCTAGTGTTGAAGCGAGCTGAGCCAATGTGCCGTGTTTTGCACAACTGCTTACAAGTGGGGTAGCACCAACAGTGTTTACAAGTACTTATGTATACGCCAACAAGATGGTTCTCGAACAGTGCTCTATTTCATCAAAACACACACTGCTCGTATGATAAACCGTAATAACTTATGTCTTACCATGCCATATTCATGAAAAACTAGTGAGGACGATCTGTTTCGCAACAATTATGATGGTTCTCACATGATTCACGGGCACACAAAAGTAGCAGCAGCCCCTATAGACGGATTCAAACAGAGTACTAGCCCCAGAGGGGTCGATAATGTGCAAGGTTCGGATAATTAGAAACAATCCAAACTACTATTAAACACTAGCTGGGGCAACTATTTCATGTCTCGATCTAATTTGGGCTGGACACAAGACGAACCTTGCCATGAACATCATCGAGGACGTCCCACGGCAGCTCAATCCTGTGAACCTTCATGAAGATAACCTTGTGGCCTTGCCATCGATAAACTTGTTTGTGGAGGCATGCCACATCATCTTCTCATGTAAGCTTGACAAGAACAGATGCCTCACAAACGAAGGAGTAGCTTTGAACTTTTGTGCTTCAAGACACCTCGACAACACGCCGACACCAAAGTGAGGCTGGAATACAACTCTTCATTGGTATAACCGCAAATGGCTTCCGTGATCCAACAACCTAAGAAATCTGTTTTCCCAAAGGCGTATATTCAGGTCGTCCGCCTCATAGCGAGTGACATGTACAACCACACAATCCTTGTGCGCATCGTGGCTCTAATTGAAACAGAAACAAATTCTGAATTATTTTTCAAGATAAGAAACACAAGTTATTTAAACCACTATGTATAGCATGGCATCGTAGCTAATAAAATTTTGCATTATTAATCACCACATACTTCCTTTTCTAAAAAATCACCACATACTTAGATGAAAACCACAATCGAGATCGGCAAAGAAGGAAATCACCTTGGGCAGCTCAATGGGGGAGACACATCCTCGAAGGGGGAAACTGCTCTGCAGTGCCACGGGTCTCAGAATCTCAAACGGGCGTTGACCATCTCAAGAGTGGCCGTGGCGCGATCTGGGGTCAGCTCGGTGGTTGCCTCCATCTTCTTGGAGCTCTCGTCTCGTGGGATTAGCCTCCCGCCTGCTCCAATATCGGTAGATCTTTGCCTGGTTCTCCTTGGTCCATCATGAAACCGACAAATACTAGGAGACCACCAAAGGAAAACACAATCGCAATGACAATGAAACAAAAAGAGAGTGAGGATCGGTTATCGCTTTGCAAATGTTCTTTTTTTCTCTCGAACGAAAATATACCAACATCACGGATCCGCTTGCTTTCCTTCGCTCAAAGAGAAGAACAAAGGTAGATGCGAAAAGGCCTTTCTTGAAGACGGTGAGGGAGAAGGGATTCAGCGAAGAGTGAAATGATGGTTGCTTCGTCCGTCAAACTTAGATCAAGGGAGGTGGGGTTTTGTGATACGACAGCTCGTTATCGCTGCGCCACGACCGGGTGATTCTCCGCCAGATATCGCCTTCTACTCCTCCGGTCTTTTTACTCGCACATTGATTTATTAAAGTCAAACTTTGCTAAGTTTGACCAAATTTATATTAGAAATTATTAGCATCTATAATATCTAATAAATATAATATGAAAATATATTCCAAGATGAATCTAATGATATTGGTGTTGTTATGTGAATGTCTATAATTTTTTATATAAACTTGGTCAAAGTTGGATGAGATTGACTTCGGACAAACCTAATATGCACAGTAAAAAGGGCCGGGGGGAGTAATTTGGTGGATGGCATTTGGGCCCGCGCGCTGCATGACCCGCATGTCGGTGAACAAAAGTATAACGGCATTCAGTAGAGGGAGACGTTTCAATGACCTAGGAGAATCCAGAAGCGGTAGAGTGTCTCCACTATACTAGTAGTAATTGTTTTTCCGGTAGCTGAGAGTGTCTCCACTGCATTAGTAGTAATTGTTTCTCCGGGCCCAAGACAAACAGCCCATCCACACTAGTAAATAGTAAAATCAATTCAAAAGCCCATATATTTACTGAATGGGAGGCGCTACCCACACCCAAAGACACCCCCCAAAATACCTGGGTGCTCTTCTTCCTCCTCGCCCCCACCCACTCACGCCACTCGCTCCACTCAGAACCCCAAATTCCTCACCTCACTCCTACAAAACCCCAGCTCCCTTCTTCCTCACTCCTATAGAAAACCTCCAGCTCCCCTTCTTCTTCACTCGCACTATAACTAGGCTCGCATTCACATACTCTGCTCAACCGTGAGGCCGCGCGACACCCTCGAGGAAAATGGAGTCGGCTGACCCCAGCCCAAGAAGATGAGGCTCCCACCAGCAGCGACGCTGCTAGATCCCGCACCCGGCAGCTGGGAGAAGCGGGCGACCTCGCCCCACCGGGTTCCTGTGAACCCAGAGAATCTCGGTGGACCGTGATCACGATCTCACTTGACGCCGGCCCTAGGGAGATCATCTCGCTTCTCCCCACTCAAGGATTGCTGCCGCACCCAAGTCCTCTCAATTCGTGGTGCCTCTATGGCGCCGCGTGCCTTTTAATCTCGACTGTCGTCACTATCTCTCTTCAATGATTTTGAAATCCCAGAGCCATCATCTCCTCCCACCAGGCTCCGCTCAAAGTCTCAGATCCCGCCATGCTACTCGAGCAAGCATACCATGCCCTCGCACGTGGACGCCTCGGCTGAAATCCCCGAATTCACGTAACTATAGCTGCTTGAGTTCTACTATTCCCCGCAAATCACATACCACATAATGAACGCCATGAACTTGTGCCTCAAAGACCGATGTACATCTCGTGGTTTTCCTCCTCTCTCCACACCGCCACCTTTGCGCTTATGCTACCTACCGCATAACTGGTACTAAACCTTCGACTCCCATTTCTCAAGAAACTTTCACTTGTGCGGGTTCAGATATCGGAGGTCTCATTGCACAAAGATCATCCACTCCAGCTTGCCCTGCTACTGGAGTGCTTGGTGCTTGTTTTCACAGCTAGAATCGGTTGTCTCCAAATAAAGTCGCCTAACCTTGTAAGAATTGGAATTTCTTTTGACGGAAGGCAGCTCATCATCCAAGATGCCCTTCACTTCAAAGGTTGATCCTTGATTCTAGTTATTCACCGCTGTAAATAACCGCCCTCTCTCGCGCCTAAACCGAGACCTTGGGTGTAATACATGATCTCTGTGCTCATTTCAATATGGTGTTTGGCTCCACGCTTCTTTAGGTACTTTATATTATCATCTACACTTGTAACCATAAGCTGCATTTTAAATTTCTCAAGCATAATTTATATATCATCTTGGAGTACACATTTTGTACTAATATTATGTTCACTACAGAATCATTACTTTGCCGCTCGCCATGGCGGACGGCAAAGGCATGAATGGCGGACGGCAAAATCTTTTGCCGCCACCACGGACGGCAACAGTTCGCAACGAGGCTACGCAGAATAGCTACTTTGCCGTCCGCTTCGGGCGGTCGACGGTAAGGTTCTTTGTCGTCCGCGACGGACGGCAAAGAGAGCGGACGGCAATAATTGCGCCGTCATCCGTTATGTCTAACGGCAGGTTTTTGCCGTCCGCCGCTAACGGCAAAATTTCTAGTGTCTTTGCCGCTCGCCATCGATGGCAAAGTGCAGTGTTCTTTGCCGCCTCGCCATCGATGGCAAAGTGCAGGTTCTTTGTCGTCACATCGATGGCAAAGTGACCAAATGGGTCGCCTTCCAGAAGCACAGCTAGATGCCACGTGTCTTCTTTGCCGTCCGCTGAAGACGGCAAAGAGCGCGCTGTCGCCGGTGGCGCACGGCAAAGAGCCCGCATATTGGCTCTTTTATCTGTTTTTATTAAATCCAACAATTTTCATCACAAATATATATGACATATATAGATATATTTCAAAAGGCCATTACAGAGCAAACATATAAGATATCCAACACATAACTTCATCATCCAAACATATATATTACATGCATAGTTCCATCATACATAACAAGTTCAACATAGAGGCATCCAACCATATATATTACAATAGTTTCATCCAACGATACATGCATAGTTCAACGATACAAAAGAAACAGAGAAAGGGATAAGGAGCACTCCATCTATGCAAGCTTTAGTCAAGTGAAAGAAATCTGCAAAATGAAAAATAAGAAAGTTAGAACAAGAAGAGTAGAACAAGAAGAAGACTAGAACAAGAAGAGTAGAACAAGAAGAAGACTAGAACAAGAAGAGTATGCCATTTATGAGCTAACTTACGTGAAATGGATCATATATGAGCTAACTAAGTTGAAATGGGTCGCTTATGAGCTAGCTAAGGTGAAATGGATCATTTATGAGCTAACTAAGTTGAAATGGGTCGCTTATGAGCTAGCTAAGGTGAAATGGATCATTTATGAGCTAACTTAGTTGAAATGGATCATTTATGAGCTAATTTAGTTGAAATGGATCTTTATGAGCTAACTTAGTTGAAATGGATCGCTTTTGAGCTAACTTAGGTGAAATGGATCATTTATGAGCTAATTTAGTTGAAATGGATCTTTTGAGCTAACTTAGGTGAAATGGATCATTTAAGAGCTAATTTAGGTGAAATGGATCATTTTGTAGCTAACTTGGTGAAATGGATCATTTAAGAGCTAATTTAGGTGAAATGGGTCATTTTGAGCTAACTTGGATGAACTGGATCATTTATAAGCTAACCTAGGTAAAATGGGTCATTTTAGAGCTAACTTAGGTAAAATGGATCGCCTATGAGCTAACTAAGCTAATTATGCAATTTTTGACATAAGTAAGCTAAGCATGATCGCTTTAGAGCTAACTTAGGTAAAATGGATGGTTTTGGAGGTCAAGAAGCTTTATTAAGTCATTTTGGAGGAGAAGAAGCTAAGTCTAGGTCATTATGGTAAGCATTGGAGGAAATAAAGCTAAGTCTAGGTCTTTATGCATGTGTTAAGCAAAACACTAGATAAACTTACCAAGATCCGTGAGACGTGTAGGAGCGGGTGGCTCGTGTCAGTAGTCGGAGAAGGATCGTATGATGCTTGTCTCGAGTTACGCTGCACCAAAGATCATTTCCAATGTCTTGTTAGCATGATGACACTCAAATGTTAAGACTAGCAAGTAATGTCCATTCAAATAAAACTCACCGTGGTCCTGTGAGCAATCATCGGCATCGGCGGAGCGGTCCGACTTGTCTTCTCGCATACGCATCGCACATTTGGTTTTGACGACTCACCATACTAGTTAGTAATGAGACAAACACTACATGAATGTTTTGGCTAATCTGCAGAAGAAACTTACCACAAGGAGCTCAGACATGGCCCTTGCCTCGCATGTCATTCGTGCCTCTCCTCCTCCATCATCTTTGTCGCCCTCTCCTCCAACTCCCGCTGCCTCTCCGCCGCCTCCGCCAAGTTTCTCCGCTTCTATCTCTCTCACTCAGATAGCAGCCTGCAACACCACTCACATGACCATTTGTAATCATTGATGGAAGCGCACACAATGTAATGGAGAAAGATAACTGAGTATGTATCACTAACCTTGATGGCGAGTTGCACCGGCCGCTCACGAGGCCTTATCTCAGAGCGGAGCTCGATCGGCGCGCTTTGATCTCCGAGAGAGTGCTAGGACAACGGATAAGTCCATCTCCAATGGCTATGGAGCCATGGGACCTCCCGCCACCAGATATCATCAACAGCTCGATCAATGGGACCTCGCTCAAGTTAAAGTCCTCCCTTTCCTCGCCTTTCCCTCATCTCTATATCTCACGAGCTTGTTGTGGGAGGAGATGTTGGTGAAGTTGTTTGCATCATCGAGGTCGACCGAGAGAAAGCCTTGACTTTCTTGAAAGAGGCAGTGGGGCCATGGCATACAGGTCGTACACCTCCGCACCTTATCCACCTTATTGTAGCGTGCCCGAAAGAGAGAAACAATGAAAATTAGTAATTAAAGGGCTCAAGCTAGCATGATGAATGAATTGCATGAATCATGAAGCAAACCACATACCCGGGCCATGCCTCGAACTGATATAAGTTGGAGCTGCCTTGATGGTGTGGCACACCTTCCATTTGGGCACGCTTGTCCTTGGCCTCGCTAGGAGGGCTAGCCATTGTTTTGAGCACCACTCATCGACCAACACCTCCCAACAATCCATCCGATCCGCACACCATCTCGGAGGCGCCTAAGTTAGCAATAGAAACTTGAGCGCCACGGCTAAGAATTACTAAATGAAGGAACTTAAGTAGAGAAGGCCTTAAGAATTACCTTCATGTACTGCTCCTTACTCAGAACTTATCGCGGCACGCCGGCTTGGTCTTCTTGATACCACGCAAGGCGAGTAGTCTCGAACAGCCCGCACCCGAGCCTCGTGGTCGTAAGTTCTCGAGTAGGCGCTGCGACGCTCTCGATAACATGTGCCGCCCCTCCTCGTATCCCTCCTCACACCAGAGAATGTCTGCAATCAAATGAGACAATATTGATTAGTACAATTAATAACTAGCTAGTTGAAGATTTTTAAATGTGTAGGAGAAATTACCTGTAACTTTCGATCACCATGTTCCGCCTCGTGTCGCATTACCGACACCGCCGATAATCTCATCCGGCGGGCCGGGCAGCCACGAGTGCTCCCAGCTCAATCCAAGCTCGAAGCCGACCTCACCAGCAACGGACAAACCCCGGAAGTTTTGCCGCAAAGAACTCCAAGGACGGAGTTGGGCGGGGACACTATGATGGTGGTCCCAACCTCTCGCAAAGATGACAAGGCCAACGATTAGTTATTTGAAAAACTTGAATGCACAAGGTACAAAAATATTAAATGCACTTACGCACCTCTCCCATCAGGGAAAATCAACCACCTCTGCCGCTGGTCACCGCACGGGACGGGAGCCGTAGCACCACGCCGTAGACGGTGCCCCTCCTCCTCAAGATCACCGGCTCCCGCCATCATCAAGATGGCCACTGCCCTCGGCTGATCCGCCAGTACCCCATCCGGACGTGTGCTCCTCCGGGTCACGTGGCCAAACTCGAGTCCCAAGACCCGTGGACCGCAGGCTCGTGGACCGGAGTCCGTGCAGCCTCCTCCTCGGACGAGTCCACCCTAGCAGTCACGTGCTCGGGTGAAACAGCTGGGGTGGCGGCGAGGAAGGCGCCAGAGCAGTCACCCTACCTCCTCTCCCACGACCACGCGCCCTACCTCCTCTCTTCCTACCTCGCCCTGCCGGGCACCGCGGTCGACGAAGAAGGGCCCGCGGTGTGGCCATACTGTCCAAGAACGCTCAAGGAGAGGTGCGGCTCGAATGGAAGACCTCGCACCACGCCTCCCGACCAGCGCCCACCATCTTTCAACACCGCCATGACAAACAGTAAACAAAATTAGTACAACATAAAAAAGACCGACATGAATAATAATATGTGTATCACTTAAGTGTATTATCATCAAGTACAACATAAAAAATGTAATACCGACACTACTAATAATCTGGATCAAGATCATCAATAAATGCATAATCATCATCATCACTATAATCAATGACGGGCTCATAGGGTTCATTGGCATCAACATGTGCAAGGCCACCTTGACGTAATCGGTCAAGCATTGACAGTCATCCGCAGCAGAACCTCTTCTTGTTCCGCTCTTCTTGTTCCTCCTCCGGGTGATGTCGGATTCATTGTCGCTGTCTACTTCAATGTTTTGGGGTGAAGTATAGCGTTCTTGAAACGCTTTTGGAAAGACGGTCTCTTGGAAGAATTCTCCTTCATATGTGTCTCAAGTTAATGTGAGGTTCATAATCCTCTTCCTTTGGGGAGAAAGTCTAGCACGGGCGGCACTTCATAAACGACATCCCAACCTTTCAGATTTGGATTAGTTTGGCAGGCCCACGGTAGATAGAATACTTGGGTCGCTTGTTGAGCCATAATATAGACATCGTGAACATCTAAATGAGTGCTTTGGTTGATTTCAACTAGCCCTACATGTTCATGAGTCCTTCTAGTCTCCTTCGGCTGAAACCAATAACATTTGAAGACTACGACATTCGTGGGTTTTCACCATAGAACGAAGTTCATAAATTGCTTCAACTCTCCCATAATACTTTGTACCTCCTTCGCCGATAGCGAGATACACAACAATTTGTTGACTTTCGGTCGGCTATAGATAGCTCTTTGCCATAGGTACGAAAGCGATACCCATTGATGTCGATTTGTCAAATGAACGGACCTTATAGTCAAAACCATTAGCGATTTGTCTCAATTCGCGCCCATAGACTCTGAATTAGCCTACAAGTTTAATATGAAAGGATTGTTGCATTATGCACAAATTAGCAAATGAAATGAAATTGTCTAATAGAAATTACCGCTTGTTTGAACCAAGAGATGAAACCGGATAGCCACCTCCTTGCTTTGCGAGAAGCTCATACTCTTCGACGGAATCCTTTTGGATCTCCGCCCATACGAGAATATGGCGACGATCGATCGTATGACATATCCAGAATAAGAGTAGTTCAAAGGAAGTTGCGAAACAATGTACCGAGAACTTACTCGATGTACGGCCGCACTTCTATCAGGTTGTTGAAGATATACAACGAAATGGTCCGCCATTCTTCGTTATTCAAAGATACCGGATGTGAAACACTAGCTGGTGCGAGATTCCCTTTGAATAGGCTGAGGTTGATCCACCTTTTTAGGCTCACAAGATTGTACCGAGGCTTCGGATTATGCAAATGACGATTTTTGGCTTCAGAGTGCGCTGTTACGAAGTTTGCCGCCTCCTCCGTGATGAATGCCTCAGCCATCGATGCTTCAATTCTACGCTTATTTTACATTTTGTCGGGCGCCTTCTCGCATTCTCTCGGTTAGGTAGCACCAACGATTTTGCACGGCCCCCAATCTTGCCTCGGTCGGAGATGCAAAATCAAATGCTGCATTGATTAAAGAAGCCCGTGGAAAGATCTTCTAACTTGCAGATCAACTCCGCGCCAACTCTTCCATTTCTTCTAGCACGCCAGCGATAGTTCTTTCGACAAAGAACACGGAAGAAATAGCTGAGTTCTGCCAAGATTAGCCATTCATCCTCGTGGATGAAGCCACGCAACATCACCGCATTACCCGCCAATCCATATGTGCCAATCATGACTCTTGAGACCAAATATCTTCAGTTTATCAAGATTCGCCCCCTCTTTAGATTCGCTGCATACCCATCGGGAACATCAACTGCTGTTGCACCCACAAGAGAATTTCCTCATAGCTGGCCTTCCAAGATTGAACCATGCCTTTGGCTTCGCCCAGCTCTCGCTTTCCTTTCGGTTCTTTCATGTTTTGTAACGGCCTATCACATAGCGCCCAGATCGACTCTAGCCTTAGTATTATCCTTTGACTTCCCATCTATGCCAACAATGTACCAAAAGTGCCTCGGCGATATTCTTCTTAGTGTGCATCACGTCGATGTTGTGTGGGCAAAGGAGGTCTTTGAAGTAAGGCAGATCCCATAAGCATGTTTTGTGAGTCCACGCTGCTTAGTATTATACCCCTTGAAGTACCCTCGACGCTGTGGATCCGCTCGAGAGCGTTTAACCGATCCAGGTCTGCTTGGCTGTCAATGCAGGTGGTGCAGAGTTTTGACAACTCTACCCTCGATGAAGTTCTTCTTGTCTTTCCCGAACTTATGGCGAGGATCCAGAACTGTCTATGCATGTCGAAGCAAGAAAACTTGCGACCGCCCGAAGCCAACGAAACTCAAGAGCTCCCTTGCATGTGGGGCACGGAACCTTCCATGCACACACCAGCCAACTAATAGCGATACGCCGCAAGTCATGCGCGTCGAGTACATGTACCGCATACGCATTATGAAGTTCCGCTTGCTAAAGGCGTCAGATGTCTTGAACCCATTATCCTGTGCTTCTTGCAATTCGTCCCTGCGGCTGCATGTACACATTCATATTTTTGCCCGGATAGTTGGGTCCTGGAATTATCAACGCCAGAAAATGTTCTTTCTTTGCATAATCTGTCCGGGGAGATTGAGGAAAGACAAATACGGGCCAACAACCAGATTGGGCTGCCGCCATACCAAACACATCGAACCCATCCGTGCCGATGCCGACTCGAGGATGCCTCGGATCTGCCGCTTTGTCAAGATGTAATTCATCAAACTTTTTCCACGCAACACCATCCGATGTGTGTACCATCATCGATTCCCATCCGCATCTAGTTCGGTTCTTTTGCCTGTTTTGTGCCATGTCATCCGTCCGGCCGCTCTTCGACCATGAAAAGACGCTGAAGTCTTGGTACGATTGGCATATACCAAGAACACTAACGGGATTTTGGTCTGTGTCTTCTCACCCATACCGTTGTTCACCACAATATACCGAAGACTTGCAAATGGGACAATAGTTCAAGTCCGCATAGTCAAGCCTAAATAAGGCACATCCTTTCTCACTGTGCATGTATCTTCTCATAGGGCATCTTCAAGGCACGGAGGATTTTGTCCGACCGGTACAGGTTTGCAGGCATTACATGGCCTTTGGGTAGAAAGCGCCCAAATACTGTCATAATTGCGCCATAGCATTCTCTTCCCAAGTTGAACTGAGCCTTCAGAGCCATTACTTGTGAGATGACATCCAACCGACAAAGCTCGGTGTGCTCGTGGAGCGGACGCTTCAAGACTCCAACATTTCATTGAAGGCCTTTGCAGATTCCTCCATCTCCTCGTCCAATCCCGAGCATCATCATAGCCTTGCACCATGTTTTCCATCCCGTACCATGCTCGCTTGGTGCGATTTACGATCCACCTCAGCTCGGTCATGTTGGGCAGACTCACCATGAAATGTCCACACCATATAATCGGGCGAAACCACTCTTCTGCAGGTGTTTGCCCATTTCAGCCTCTGCCTTCTTTTCCCAATTGCCGCACCGAAACAGGGCACCAGGTTTTCTTTTGGCCATTTGCAAATGCGGCTTGCACAAACCCCTTAGTTTTTGTGAACCATTCAGCGCCCATTTGTTCTCGACCAGGTGACCGTATACATCCAAGCACGGTCACTCATCTTGACTTTCAGAGCTACCGACACACAACAATTATATATGTAATTCACCATGTATATATTCATCGCTTGATCTACTTTGTCAATTTTATTACGCCCATGCAACCTACACTCTAATAGGTAATGATAGGTCCTAATCTCACCCGTGTATGTGTAGATTGGGTTCATTTTCCCATGCTATGCTTCGATCCGACGCAAAATTTCAGCAGCACCTCTCGCCGCTTCTCCTCGATACACGCCTCGCAATAAATGAGAGGATGTGTAACCGGAGAACAACAGGGAGGCAATCGATTAAATATATGCGCCGGATCCGAGCAAAGCATATGGGAAAACGAACCCAATCTACACATACTGGCTGTCCATGGATAGCGTTGGACAATTCGAAGAATCAAGGTTATAAATATGCAAATGCATGCATATTTATAACTATGACGCTTTCGAACGGGAGACACATATTGGTTACGATATCGATGATTCAAGACACATATATAGCTAGCTATCAAGTTTCATCGGAATAGATCAAATAATTAATGGGGAGGAGGAGTTGTCATTTGTGCTCACCCACGAACGAAGGGCAGAGCTCACAAACACACGGCGAGGTCGTCGAACACCAAACCTCGCAGCGATGAAACAACTGCACAATTAAAACTACACGATCAACACAATTATATATGATGTTTTTCATAGCAAAATCGAAAAATATATGACCTAACTAATAATTCACAATATATATATGACCCGCCGGCCTCGAAGGCCAAAGAACACCTTTTCGGAGGTGTCGGTGGTCGGGTGTCCTGTCGGTGTCGGGTGCCGTGTCGGGTCGGGTGCTGTTTCAGGTCGGGGGTCGGGGTGTCGTGTCGATGTCGGGTAGTGCCGTGTCGGTGTCGGGTGTTGTTTCGGGTCGGGGTGTGGTGTCGGGCGCTGTGGTGTCGGGTCAGGCCTGGGTCGGGTGTTGGGTCAGCCTGGGGGTCGGGGTGTCGGGTCGGGTGTCGGGTCAGCCTTGGGGGTCGGGGTGTCGGGTCGGGTCGGGGTGTCGGGTCGGGTGTCGGGTCGGGTCGGGTCGGGTCGGGGTGTCGGGTCGGGTCTCTGGGTCGGGTCGGGGTCTCGGGGTCGGGGTGTCGGGTCGGGTGCCGGGTCGGGTCCGGGTACCGTGGTCGGGTCGGGTCGGGTCGGGTCGGGTCTCGGGGTCGGGGTGTCTTCTTCTTCTTCTTCCTTTTCCTTTTCTTCCTTTTTTCCTTTTCTTCTTCTTCCTCCTTTTCCTTTTCTTCCTTTTTTCTTCTTCTTCTTCTTCTTCTTCTTCTTCTTCTTCTTCTTCTTCTTCTTCTTCTTCCTCCTTTCCTTTTCCTCTTCTTCTTCTCCTCCTCTCCTCTTTTTCTTCTTCTTATACTAAACTAAATCTAAACCTAATACTAAACTAAAACTAAACCTATAAACCTAATACTAAACTAAAACTAAACCTATAAACCTAAAACTAAACATAAACCTAAAACTAAAAAACAGAAAAAGGAAAAAAGAAGAAGAAGATACTCACCGGGCAGCGGGGGGGGCGCTGGGTGGCGGCGAGGGTGGAGGAGGGGGGTGCGGCCTGGGCGGCGGAGGAGGGGGGGCGGGCGGCCTGGGCGGCGGGCGCCGGTCCCGGGCGGCGGGCGGAGGTGCCGGGCGCCGGGGGTGGCGGCGCCAGACGGGCGCGGGGGCAGCAGGGGCGGGGGCTGGGTGGCGGCGGCGGTGGTGGGCGACGGGCGGGGCGCTGGGCGGCGGGCGGGTGCGAAGGCGCGAGAGGTGGAGAGAAAGAGAGAGGGGGGGGCGCCGTTAACGCACGTGGGGCCTCCTCTTGCCGCCCGCCACCCTTTTGCCGTCTGCCAGTGCTTTTTGCCGTCTGCTAGCGGACGGCAAAGAGGGCCCCGTTAGGTTTTTTTTTTTTTTGCAACTCGTCAGTGGGGCCCCTCCCTCTTTGCCGTCCGCTAGCAGACGGCAACGATTTTTTGCTGCTCATGAGCGGACGGCAAAGAAATGGCTGATGGTAATTTGGTCTTTGCCATCAGCCAGCTTCTTTCCGTCCGCTTTTGGGTAGCTGATGGCAAGAGTTATTTGCCGTCCGCTAGCAGACGGCAAAGATCTGGCAGATGGCAAAGTAGCTGATTCCAGTAGTGGTTCTATGCTCAATGAAGAGTTTCTCCATGGATGGCCTATCAATGGTGTTGGATTCTTTCAAGATCTTATATATCCAAATGAATAGTTTTGATCTGAACAAGATTATTGGCTTGTTGCAATGCTTTCCATGTCTGGAGAAGTTGTATATAAAGGTGATAATTTCACGCACATTGGAAGCCCACATATAGTGTACTAGAATTAACCGTTCAGTTGTTGCTCTTTCGACACTCTTCTTTTAGAACTTAACTGTTTTCAATCTTCATGTATATTTAGGCAACAGGACGGGGTAAGAAAGTTATAACCAATCGGTGGATTCGTAAGCATCGGGCTTTTCTCACTTCTCATGAGATTCGATTGAAGACAATAACGCTAGAACGATATGTAGCCAACCGTGCAAACACAAGATTTGTCACATTCTTCCTGCTGAATGCGAGATTACTATTGTCCATCGTGCTTAAGTTTATCAGCGCATGGTTTTGACGGATGGGTATGTCAAGAGCAAAAAAGGAGTTTCAGTGGGCAAAAGAGCTTCGAACGTGTCGGGCTTCTATTTACAACATATTGTGGTCATAATCCAAAGAAATTTTATGACCCAGATGTTCATTCCATGGACCTCACCGATCCATTTTACCGTGGCTGCCGAAAACAAAGGCTGGAGTTAGATGTTGTTGCCCTTTGCAATCTGGGTTTTTTGTAAACCTGATGAACAATTAACCCTTGTGCTTTTGTATAGTTTGTAAGCTGGAGTTAGATGTTCCTGCCCTTTTCAACTCGGCCAGACTGTCATATTTTCTTTGAAACAAGGCAAATGGCTTGCCATTCGCTTAATTTATAGTGAAATGTTGTAACAAATCCCAACCAAGGGAAATAACATCACTCTCGCCGGCTGCTTGAGCTCATCAGGCATTATAGAAGCCAAGTGATTAGCCCCACCAGCACCCACAAACTTATTTCAACTAGCACATCAAATGGGCTGTAAATTTTCATAGGAAAGGCTGCATGACCATGACAGAATTGGATTCTGACAGTTGGGACCCGTGAGGAAATAGCCTATCCAAGGTGGTGTCGACTTACTAGCCACCAACAAACGATTCGCTTACCAGCCGTTGGATTGACATCCAACATCTGTCGGTATCTTCTATCTCTTGTCTTCTTCTTCCTCCAAACGCCCAAACCAAACCACCCGCCGGCTCCGCCGCCTCCCCCGCCTCCATGGTCGGCTGCGCCCGCCGCCCTATCGACGCATTCTCCAACGCTGGCCAGTCCCTCCTCTATTCCCCACACGCCCCGTTATTCTCCGCGACGTCAGCCCCAACACGCACTCCGCTCAACCAGTCAACCTCGATTCTCCGCCGCGCGATCGACCGGCGATGTTCAACGGCTCTCGCTTGTTCCGTCCGAGGCCTCGCCGCCGCCCTCCGCCTTGTGGCCTTGGTTCACTCGCTGCACGGCACGCGCCGCCTCTTGCGTTGTCAACGTCGTCAACAACCGAGAGGAACAAGGAGATGATCAGACGTGGAGAGGATGACAGAGGGACCCACCAAAGCCATGGCAAGACGCAAGCAAGTGCCTCCATAGTACAAGCCCAAAAATATAGTTCCTCCTAATGGTTGGATATCTGGGGCTCACACCATTGTCAACGTAGTCAATAAACGAGAGAATTACACTACGAGCGGCTGCCACCAGGGACCCAGCAAGTCGCGCGGTTTTTTTTTAGGAACAAGCAGTTATTATTTAACTAGTTTTAGCGACGGATCAGGGTAACAACGGGGTTGTGCGGGGGCTGTGGCCCGTCTAGCCAGGGTTTTATTTATGTTTACCACATCATGAGGCCAGTTGTGTTTTTTTCTTGCTGAAAATAGCTAGCCCAGTTCTATTTTTTTTTAAGAAATACCCAAACAAGGCCTACTTGCTTTATCAGCCCTGCTGGGCTGTAAATCTTTCAAGACGAGAAGAGTTTCATTCGGTTTGCCCAGAAATGGGCTGTACATTTTTAAAACACATTAAACCGGGAATTAGTTTCAATTTTTTTATTACAAGATCTTAAATTACATTGATTTTATGCGTGGACAATTATTTAGATTTTATATTTATATAAATTATTTTTCAAAATAGTTTGAATGTGAATCGATATTTCTGGATTAAAAACAGTTGACCGCACCGAAATATGCAAAATTTTGTATACTTTTTAACCGTGGCCACAATATGGGGTGTATGCTAACCAAAAGAAGATGGGCTCCAAAAAAATTCTTAAGAATTAGCAAATGGGCTGTACATTATTAAAAATAATGGCAGATGGGTTGTATGTTGTTTTCCACAGATTTGAGGCTGACTTGTGCGCCTACTACAAAGTTGACGCAGTATGCTTTCATAAAAAAGGTTGACGACACGCAACGCCTGTCAACTTAGTGAACACACGAGAGCAAAGAATGTTGGATGTCCATCCAACGGCTGTCGTGCTTCTTCAATCTCGCTCTTCATGCTCCACCGCCAAACAAGCGCCGGCGGACTGCTCTGCTTCCATCCTCCCGTGGTCGGCTATGCTGCCGCCAAGAAGCCTCACGGCCCCACCGCATTCCCATCGCTGGCCTAGCCATCCTCTACTCACCCACACATGCTGTTATTCTCCGGCGACGGCAGATTTAACCAAGAAACCTCGTATTCCTCCGCATGGGAAACAACTGCCGAGTATTCCCTTCCTAGTCCTCGCCGTCGTCCACCGCCCTGGTGCTCTCGGCGCGGCCTGGTCAACATGGTCAATGAACGACATCCATCGGAAGTGGACTGTACGTGGAGAGGCTGATAGCTGGGTCCACGGCCGCACGCAAGGAAATGCCTCCTTATTAGGCGCAAAATAATGATTCCTCCACCTGACAGCTAGGACCCACAGGAAGGGCCTCTGTATTTCACGAAAAAAACGTTCCCCCCACTGACAGGTCGGACCCACCAGCTATATCTTCGCACGCAAGGAAGTGCCTCCTTATTACGCACAAAAAAATGAATACCCCCTGCTAGCTGGGACCCACCATATTGTTGCGCTGACTTATGGGCCTACTAAGTTGACGGGCCAAAGGGCTTTGTCAACTTAGTCAATACTCCAAAGGACCGCATGATGTCCATCCAACGGCCATAGTGCTTCTTCAACCTCTGGTCTTCTTGCTCCAACCGCCAAAGCAGCGTCCGGTCGTGTCGCTTTGCTCCTTCCTCCCGTGGCGGGCTGTGCTACCGCAGAGGCCTCACCGCCCCATACTACTCCCACCACTGCCGTGCCATCCTCCACTCACCCACACCCCCGTTATTCTCGGCGACGGCAGCCTCACACCGCAGCCGAACCAGTGAACGCCAGATTCTCTCCGCATGGGCATCCACCGCCGTGTCTTCCCGGCTCCGCGTCATCCCTTCCTAGGCTCGCCGTCGTCCACCGCCGTGGTGCTCTCAGCGCGGCGTGGTCAATGTGGTCAACGACCGACTTCCATCGGAAGAGTACTGTACATGGAGAGGCTGACAGCTGGGTCCACGGCAGCCGCAAGGAAGTGCCTCATAATTACGCGGAAAATAATTATTCCTCCACCTGACAGCGGAGACCCACCGGACGGGCCACCAGTATTTTGCGAAAAAAATTGTTTCCCCCTGACTGCTGGGACCCACTGGACGGGCCACCGTATTTCACGAAAAAAAGTTCCCCCCGCTATCAGCTCGGACCCACCGGAAGTGCCTCCTTATTACGCACAAAAAATGAATACTCCCCCGGCTAGCTGGGACCCACCTTGGTGGGAAGATGACTTGTGGGCCTACTAAGTTGACGGGGACGAAGGGCTTTGTCAACTTAGTCAATATGAACGATTCTAGCTCCAGTGACCGTACGACATCCATCCAACGGCCGTAGTGGTTCTTCAACCTCTGGTCTTCTTGCTCCAAATACCAAAGCAGCGTCGGTCGTGCCGCATGCTCCTGCCTCCCGTGGTCGGCTCTGCTTCCGCAGAGGCCTCACCGCCCCCTACTATTCCCACCGCTGGCCAGGCCCTGCGGCGACGGCAGCCTCACACCGTAGCCGAACCAGTGAACCCTCGTACTCCTCTCCGCACGGGCTTCCACGGCTCCACGTCGTCCCCTTCCTAGGCCTCGCCGTTGTCCACCACCGTGGTGCTCTCCACGCGGCGTGGTCAACGTGGTCAAGGAACGACTTCCATCGGAAGAGTACTGTACGTGGAGAGGCTGACAACTGGGTCCACGGCCACAGCCTAGTTTTTTTGTGATTTGCCAAGTAAGTCGCTTTGTCGTGCCTGTTGGGCTGCAAATCTTTCAAGACGAGGAGAGCTTTCATTGGCTGGCCGAGAAAATGGCCCATCAAGAATGAGAAATTGGCTGTACATTTTAAAACACATCAAACCGCAATTAGTTTCAAATATCTTTTTTCATTTCAAGACTTTTAAATTACATTAATTTTATGCATGGAGAATTTGTTGGATTTTATATTGATATACATTTATTTTTAAAATCAGTTTGAATGTGAGTCGAAATTTCGGGATTAAAAACAGTTCGGACTGCACCGAAATATGCAAAATTTCGTATAATGTTTTAACTGTGGCCACAATATGGGCTATAATGCTAACAAAAAGAATATGGGCTCCAAAAAAACCTTAAGAATTAGCAAATGGGATGTAAATTATTAGAAATAATGGCAGATGGGTTGTATGCTGTTTTCCACAGATTTGAGGCTTTCCTAAAAAAGGGTTGACGACAAGCAAGGATCGTTGGATGTCCATCCAACGGCCATCGTGCTTCTTCAATCTCTCCTCCTCCTCGCCCAGCTCCAAACAAGCGCCAAGCGGACTGCTCCTCCCTCCTCCTTGTGGCGGTTGTGCTGCCACAGAGGCCTCACCGCCCCACCAGCATTCCCATCGCTGGCCTAGCCATCCTCTACTCACCCACACCGTTGTTATTCTCCGCGACGGCAGACGAACCAAGAAACCATCATACAACAGATTCTCCGCTGGGGAAACAATCGCCGAGTCTTCCCTGCCTCCGTCGCATTTTTTCCTAGGCCTCGCCGTCGCCCACCATCGTGGTGCTCTCGGCGCGGTGTGGTCATTGTGGTCAACGATCGACTTCCGTCGAAGAGTATCGTGCGTGGAGACACCGACAGCGGGTCCACGGCCGCAGCAAGGAAGTGACTCCTTATTACGCAAAATAATTATTCCTCCACCGACAATGGGACCCACCGACGGGCCACCGATTTCGCGAAAAAATGTTTCCGATCTGGGACCCGCCACTACACCTTCGCACGCAAGGAAGTGCGTGCGGCAAAAAAAAAACGATTCGCCCGATCGCTGGGACCCACCAGCTACATCTTCGCATGAAAGGAAGTGCGCCCAGAAAAAAACGATTCGCCCCGACCGCCGGGACCCATCACTACATCTTCCCACGCAAGGAAGTGCTCGATACCGGACCCACTGGTCGGGCGTGCGTAGCGTTGTCATTCTGGTCGCAAACGTGTACGTACATACTGGTCGTTGTAGAGGCGCGCACGTGTCATAGTAGAGGCGCGCACGTAGCATGTACACGTACGTACAGCGGTCAGGGTGCAAGAAAGAAAATACGTCCACGTATGTGTACATACGGGCGGGGTCTCGAACGCCTACTCACGCATACGTACGACCAGGGCTCGTGTACATGGCTGGGTCGGAACAGAGAAACAACATCGTCGTCCTGTTCATGGGGAGGCAATGGAGTGCGTCATGTTCATGGGGAGGCAACAGAATGCGTCGTGTTCATCGGGAGGCAATGGAATGCGTCGTGTTCATCGGGAGGCAACAGAACGCGTGGGAGCCAACCGGCTTGGACGGAACAGGCGATGGTAACGAGGCCTGGTGTACCGCACAACGGAGGAAACAGACCTCCTATGTTCGGACAGGGTCCTGTTGATCGGGAGGGTGTGGCGTACCGCAAAACGGAGGAAACGGACCTCCTACGGTTGAAACGGGGGGTTCTGTTGATCGGGAGGGGTGTGGCGTACCGCAAAACGGAGGAAACGGACCTCCTACGGTCTAAACGGGGGTCCTGTTGATCGGGAGGGGTGTGTCGTACCGCAAAACGGATTTAAACGGACTTGTGTTGGAGCGCCACGGTCAAAACGGGGTCCTGTTCATCGGGAGGTGTGGCGACCGCAAAACGGACTCCACGGATACCGCTCATCTCCACCGTCGACCTCCTCCACCTCCACGGCTCCTGCTCATCCAGCCTCCACCGCCGCTTACTCCACCGCCATCGCTCAACCACCCCTCCACCGCTCATCGCTCATCCAGCCCTCCACACCACGGGTCCTATTCAACCACCCTCCACGGGCACCCTCCACCGCTCATCTGCTCATCTAGCCTCCACCACACCACGGGTCCTGTTCATCCAGAGGCAAACGCCACCGCCATTGTTCATCCACCCCCCCCGCAACACTCACTGCTCATCCCAGAGGCAGCATCGATCGGCTTCAGCTTAGCAGCAGATGCAAGAATCGCCGATCGGGTTCATTAACACCATCGATCGATCGCCGGGTTCACTAACGCGTAGCCTACAAAGGTAATCGCCGGGTTCGATTAGAGCCCAACGCCTCGCCGGGTTCAATTAGAGCCAACGCCGCACACACGCGTGTACGTGTACGAGAGAAACGCGCATCGCCCGGCCCCCGACCTCCCACCGTAACCGGGAACTCCCCAAAATTTTCCTCCCCCTCGCTTCTACCACGGTTTTTTCCGTCATGGACGGCCCAAAGAATGTCATGCAGCTACGCCTCCGCTCGCCTGTGACGAAAAGCCCATTTTCTGTCATGATTTTTGTCATAGAAGTAGAGCCCACCACATCTATGATGATACCGGATTTTGTCACAATTATCATCATAGAAGTGTCATATGTATGACAAAAAAATTGCTCGCCCAAAATGTCACGGATGTGTCTTTTTTTGTAGTGGAAGAGACGAACACATTGCGCTGCAAGACCGTGTCGCTTGGTCGGACCATGCCCGCGTTTCGCTGCGGCGTAGCTCCGGCGTCGGGCGAGCAGCGGGGGAGTTATGGAGGTGGAGACGAGGATGGTGGCGAGGGTGGCACGCCCGGCCGGCCGGGCAGCGAGCACGCAGCAATCATAGGCGTTGGCGGCAGCAAAGCGCCAGATTGCATGCCAAAGACGCCGATTAACGCGGGTCACCGCGTGAACCGTGACATCAGCCACCCTACGCACTAACAAAGATGTCCGGCGTGTAGTCCTTAGTAAACCGAGATGTTACCACGGTTTGGTTAGTATCCAGTGCGAGAGAAGTAAAGTTGTGCTGCCGACAGTTATCGGACAAGAACTTTGAGAGTTACCGTGCTCAAACCACTGGGATTCAAGGTCTGAGCTTTGGGGTTTTACTATCTCTTACTAAGGTAAATAAGCACAGGGAAAACCAGCTACAATGGAGCTAGTAAAAAGGTAGTTGTTGTAGAAACTACCATTTCAGCCCAGAAGTGACTTTATTTTCTGTAGCCAAAATATTCCAAAAAGTGGTACCTTAGGGTCCAAAGAATATTTAGGATTTTTCTCAGGATTTTTGGGGCAAGAAAAATTAGGGTTGCTTTGGAGCTCAGAGGAGCTAGGGTTTTGGGAGGCCAAAATGAATATTTTTCATTTAAGCAAAATATTCCAAGCAGTATTGTTGGGTTGGCCAGTGGTGAAATGATGGTTGTGAGAAGGAGAGGGAACACTTGGGTGAAAATCAAGGGGTACCCAAGTGGTTACGTCCAAATGAAATGATTCAAAACTCCAAATTCAAAACCAACTCAACTGAAAATCAAGCAAAGGAGAAGAGGGCAAAAACCAGGCTGTCAAAAACCTCCCCCACTTAGAATGAATCTCGTCCTCGAGATTCGTTGTTTGGGAAAACCATTCGATAACATGCCCTTAGAAATTCTTCCGATTCCTGTGTTGATTCTCGACTCGGTATGATGCATCCATTGGACCTTGTAAAACTTTCGTGATTTACTGCGAGTGACCCTTTCCATCTGATCCAAAATTTTCACTGGCCTCTCTTCGTAGGTCAAGTCCTTTGCAAGTTCTATCTCTGCCAAATCGGTCTTTTTCTCGGGCGGTGTTATGCACCGTCGCAGTTGTGAAACGTGGAACACGTTGTGTCGTGGATTTGTCACGGCAGATATCCTTAGTGTCAGGACTTAGTCGCGAGGACAACGCATCTATGCGGTAGCTTGAGAGGGGTTGGGCGGAATCGAGAGACGCAACACAAGACAAGGATTTAGACAGCTTCGGGCCCCGGAAAACATCATCCGGTAACAACCCTACATGCTGTTTGTGGCTAGGTCTCATTATGCTCATCAGGGAGTCGCCGTAAATCGACTCTCCTCTAGTTGTGTCTAGCCCTAGAGATTGTTTCTTGTTGCTTGTCCCTCTTTGGGGAGCCCTGCCCCTCCTTATATAAGTTAGAGGGGCGGGTTACATGTGGAGTCCTAGTAGGACTAGGACTAGCCTATCTTCTACTACAAGCCGAATACAAGTCTGGGTCTTGATTCCTTATAAGGGAAATATTCCTCGCACCTTTCTTCTTAAGTTGGCCCACCATCGCATGAACCAGCCTACTGGGCCTTGGGCCTTGTCGTCCGTTTGACCCGCTGTTGGGGCCATCCGTGAGTCGCCAGGCTCATGAGTCGTCAGACCAATGAGCCGCCAGACTCGTAAGTCGCCAGGCTCATGAGTCGTCGCACAGTGAGCCGCCAGACTGTAAGTCGCCAAACCTCCAAATGGTTACCAAGTGAAACGCCAAGTCCCACTGGTCATCCATCCGCCGGGTCATACCATGGGTATATCCCGACATTAGCCCCAGCTTAATTTGGATTTATCCTTGTTAAACTGATCCTGCAAAATAACTCAAGAACAAATTTGACAGGTTGTTCTCCGGGTTAATTACTCTTGTAAGCCGGCACCTGAACATCTTTTAAGTCCTTGTCATTTCCTTGTTGATATAAATATGTCCATAACCTCATAGAAAAATCTTCTTTAACAGATATGCTTCAACTTTGTCAATGCAAAAAATCCAGATACTTCTTTTGAAAAATCCGGGTCAATAGGCCAGCTTCAGAGTCAATTTGCTGGCATTGGTCTTTTGTAGAGAAATATTGTAAGAAATAATCCACTTGAATCGGCTTCCAAGGCGCCAGCTTAATAAACATATTGGACTCAAGATTCATCTGGTGATCCGCCGGTTTAAAGATGTAGAGGTTGGCGAGCAAAATTGCCGGCTTGTAAATATTGATAACACCGGTTCATAACTGTTGCTGATGCCGGGTTAATCTTATGATGACGCCGGGTCATAAACTTTGCAAATTTCTCTGATAATAATATAATACCTGATTTGCTCAAAACTGATAATTTGAATTTATTCCTCCCTTATATGCATATCACTTGTAGCCCCCAAGTGTCGGGTTGTCATGCTTGCAGCAACCTGGGACTTGTAATTGCCTTATTCTCATAAAGATTTCAACCAGTGTAGCCCCCAAGGGCCGGGTCATTATGCAATAATGAGCAGGGACTTTGTAAATATTATCATGTAAACTGGAGCAGCAACGTAGCCCCCAAGGGCCGCTCAAGAAGATATTACTTGAGCTGGGACTTTGTATATAATTCATTGACAATAACATCATATGATGTAATCTCCACCATGGGGCTTGAACCCATGTCCACAAGGTTAAGAGCTTTGTGCTTTACCAACTGAGCAATGGATCCTTCAATATAATGGATTAAGACTTGTGTACCTTGAACTGTTGATGAGCAATTGTTAGTTCCCCGAGGGCGGCTCATTATGATGTGATGAGTCGGGTCTTCAATAAGGTGAGCAAAAAATGACTTTGCATTAGCCCCCAAGTGTCATAGTGCATGCTTGCAGCGACATGAGACTTGCATATTTGATGTAACCTCAATTTGAATAATGTAGCCCCCAAGTGCCGGGTCGTAAGCCTGCAGCGACTCGGGACTATTCCTTCCATTGTAGAATAAATCATATCCATTAATAAAATAATAGCCATTGCGCCAAAGCGACTTTGAATACCTCGTCTGTTGACAAGTAAGTCCGGAGTTTAAATACCCGGCGGCTCTTGGCCGATGGCGATTTAATACGCCTCCATTGTAAGACGGAATTTTTATAACCCGCCGGCTTATAGCCTTTGAGAAAAATCCAGAACGGATAATCTTTTTGAAGCATCAACTTTGGTAATGAGCTTGAACTTGATCATTTATATGTCATATTTCTGCAAATCCTGCAAAGAGTTTAAACAACATATGCCCTGGCGACTTAGCATCAAAGCCAGGATGGGTCATAATATCTCACATATAACCACTGTGATATTGAATTTGTACTGCCGGTTTACATGATCTGTGCAGTAAGGGTGATAACCCAATCTTTAGAAGCCAATGCTTCCACATAGATGATGATTGTCATAAGCTGGCGACTTATAGTCAAAAGTCAAACCGTGTTAAGCATAAACCACTCATATATATTTGAGATATGATCCAAAAAAGGTCTCAAGTCAAACCCAAAAATTGTTCGCAAAAAAGACTTAAAAATTTTAAGGCTTCGATTCAGATATCATCGTAAAACCGCTCCAAAGGGGTTGAGCTAAGATTCAATACGATCATATAGCCCCAAAGGGCTTTGGCGTTGCCGATCAAGAGGGTACCGACAGCTATGTTCTCTTTGGTTCGAATACGACCTATGTTTGAACAGGAAGCCCCCAAATGACCTTGAGAGTTGTTTAACGACGCTGATTCGAATACGATCCACATCGGACCCAAAAGAGGTTAAGCTATGATTCGTATACGATCAAGAAGCCCCCTAGTGAGTTTGGCAGTGTGCCGATCAAAAGGATTTCGACAGCTATGTTCTCTTTGGTTCGAGTACGACCTATGTTTGAACAGCAAGCCCCCAAGTGACCATATATTAGCATTGCACCGATCAAGAGGGTACCGATAGCTATGCTCGATGAGCAGGAAGCCCCCAAGTGACCATAATAAGATAAGCCGTAAGGCAGGATACCTATGTTTGAACCGCGCATCATGGCAGCAAGTTCTTTTGGCAACCTTTAATTTTTCTTAGAACTCGAACTTGCGAGAGATTAATTCTTTTTGAACCAAAACTTTAAATCAGATTTGAAAAGCTTCAAAATTTTGTGAGGGACAAGTTTACCTTGAGCCGGATTTGAGAGCTTCAAAAATTTTTGAGGGACAAATTTACCCTGGGCCGGCTTTTGAACTGGATTTGAGAGCTTCAGTGCTTTGTGGGACAAAGATGTCTCTTGAACCGGATTTTAAACCAGAGTCCTTATTTTGAGCCGGAAATCTTCTGACGGCTTTTAAATTTTCATCGATCTAGCAGTAATCTCCGGGGCCCGGGTTATTTTTCCCTTCAATGACCCGGAGTTCTTGAATTCATTGAAACCGGCTAATTTTGCCGAGTCACGATTGATATTTGGTCTCGTTCGTCGTAAGTGGCATCTTCTTGCCTTGCCGACCATCCTGCTATATCACCACCCATATTCCGAGTCCTGCCATTGTAGCCCCCGAGTCTCAAGACGACTCGAGGAGTTGGCTTGAGATTCTCCATATTTGACCATAGCAGAAGGTGTATATCATTGGCGTTGATAGCGCAATGTGAATCCACAGAATGTTGAGGTGACTGCGGCGGGTTATAAATGATCCCGTATGAGCCGTGTCAGCAACTCGGCCAATGGTACCTTCCAACTGGATGTTCTGAAGTTAGCCAAACTGTAGTGGCGGCGACTTGTGAGCCTGCCCATTGAGCCGTCCGGTGCAGACGGCGGCTGATAACACATGATAATTTTCTTCCAAGTTGTTGGAAGGAAACCAGGCTTCCCAAGCAGTGACTTGCTCATACTCAATAATCAGCTCACGCAGACAGGTGTGGCCCGGTATGTTGATATAGACCAGGCCGCGAGAGATAGACGGTAAAGACGACCGTAGCATCAGAGGCGGTACAGATAGATGAGTTGGTCACGGTGTTGTAAGTCGGTGTGGATGGGCGAGTCAATCGCAGGCGCGGTAAACCGCGGATTGGTGAGTCAACCATGTCGTGTTGATGTAGTGAACAATTGTCCTGATATGTCAGGCCAGAAATTATCCACCACGGAGTTGATTATCATCATGGTGAAGCTGAAACCAACCACGGCCAAGTCGGCCGCGGGAGCAGACAAATGAGCCGGCCACGGCGTTGTAAGCCGGTGCGGTCGGGCGAGTCAATCGCAGGAGCGGTAAGCCACGCGGACGCCGAGTCGGCCGCGGGGGCGGACGGGTAAGTTGTCCATCACATTGTAAGCCGGCGCAGATGTGTGAGTCGGCCGCGAGGGTGGACGGGCAAGTCGTCCGTGGCATTGTAAGGTGGCGCGGATGGGCGAGTCGGCTGGCGCGTTGATGTAGACCAAACCGCGGGAGCAATGGCGTGCGCGTGTCCGTTCCTCGGGCAGTACGGCATAGACAAACGCTGGTATAGAATGTTGCCAACTCATGCTCCATACCCGCGGTATAAACATAATTGTCCTGTGTATAAAAAATACAGCAAGGCGCAGTAGTTTTTGTCGAAAGAAAATATGTACTTAACAAAAAATATACAGGACAAATATCACCTGATTGCTTTTGTTTGACGAGTCTTTCAGAGCTTTTCTTCGTCATTGCTCTGGGTGTTAACACCCTGACGTGCAACACTATATGTATGTTTGCCTCGTCCATCATTTGAAACCTGCAGCCGACAAGTGATGACCCGTCAGCGGCAGCGGAGTGGAGCGGCGATGAATTGCCAGCGCCGATGGAGACCATAGGTGAGCACGAGATGAAGACGGCGGCTAGCAGCAGTTCAGCGATTCGAAGGTGCGGTGGCAACCACAGCGGCTCGGAGGCAGGCCGTCAGGGCCGGCCACAGCGGACGGCGGCTCAAAGCGGAGCAAGGTCAGGGTGGCCCGGAAGTGGTCGTAGTGACAGCTCGGCGGAGGCGGTTTACGATGGTCGGCGGCTCTCAAAATGCAGAGGGGTTCAAGCAAAACCCTACGTAGATGAGGTCTCCACGACATAAGCGGGCAGCGACTCAACACGACGGAGACGCACGACAGCGGCAGGTTGAGGCAGAGGCGAAAGTGCGGCGGTTTCCTGGCACGGTACGCCGACTCGGCGGAGGCAAAGCAAGGGCCGGCGCGAGCGGCTCTCTGACGGGGACAGGCCGGCTTGCTGACGGCCGGAGGAGGTGACTCGGAGACGGAGGCGAGGCTACTGAAGCGTAGCCGGCTTCGGAGACGGAGCTGCGCAAGCAGCAACCTTAGAGTCCAGACTTTGCGGTCGTTCTTTTTTATATGGCCTCGAGAGCCGGGCACACATCATTAGCTTTTGCTGCCTCACGTCAAATAATAGTACATCACCACATAGCTTTTGGTCTCGTACTACTAGTAGCTTGTAGTAGCACTACTCCATTGTTTAATCATGTTGAACTAGTCTTTCCTTGGACCAGCACCGCTTTGGGGAGACCAACGAGGCTGACGTGGAGTACGAAAATTGATTGATGCTCCCCGTTGAACTATTTATCACTGGATTCCTGATTTGCCTCGAAGTGGCACACTGTATCGAGCTGCAGTTTTTTTTCCTTTGCTCCCCATGAGGTAAATCTGAAACCGGTTTACAGGAGATCTCAGGAGGAGTCCCAATTGCAGACCGTCCAAGTACACGTGTGTAGATGCCGACTGGACCTGCTTCGTGGTAGTGCGCGACACATCGTCAGGAAAATTCTGAGCTTGATTTTTAGACAAGACCGACTCTGATTTTGAAAGAAAAGTGAATCCACCCACGACTGGCGACGACCGAGTAGATTAGGAAGAACGCCTGCGGCGGCATTTTTGCACCGGCTCTTCTTCAGCCGGAAAATTGTGAACCTCTTGATCCCTAGAACATCCCTTCAAGAACTCAACACCACCATGCGCGAGCCCCACGGTGGGCGCCAACTGTCGTGGATTTGTCACGGCAGATGTCCTTAGTGTCAGGACTTAGTCGCGAGGCCAACGCATCTATGCGGTAGCTTGAGAGGGGTTGGGCGGAATCCAGAGACGCAACACAAGACAAGGATTTAGACAGCTTCGGGCCCCGGAAAACATCATCTGGTAACAACCCTACATGATGTTTGTGGCTAGGTCTCATTATGCTCATCAGGGAGTCACCGTAAACCGGCTCTCCTCTAGTTATGTCTATCCCTAGAGATTGTTTCTTGTTGCTTGTCCCTCTTTGGGGAGCCTTGCCCCTCCTTATATAAGTTAGAAGGGCGGGTTACATGTGGAGTTCTAGTAGGACTAGGACTAGCCTATCTTCTACTACAAGCCGGATACAAGTTCGGGTCTTGATTCCTTATAAGGGAAATATTCCTCGCACCTTTCTTCTTAAGTCGGCCCACCATCGCATGAACCAGCCTACTGGGCCTTGGGCCTTGTCGTTCGTTTGACCCGCCGTCGGGGCCATCAATGAGTCGCCAGGCTCATGAGTCGTCAGACCAGTGAGCCACCACACTCGTAAGTTGCGAAACCTCCGGCGGGTTACCAGTGAAACGCCAAGTCCCAGCCGGGTCATCCATCCGACCGGGTCATACCGCGGGGTATATCCCCGACACGTTGTGTACGTCTGACAGCTCAGGGGGCAATTCCAACTGATATTCCACAGCACCTACTCGTGTCATAACGGGAAATGGACCAATAAACCCGGGTGCCAGCTTTCCACGGGTTTGAAACCTCTTGACCCCTTTCATAGGCGTGACTCGAAGGTAGACATGTTCTCCGGGTTCAAAACTGATCTGTCGGTGCTTTGCAACGTAATAATTTTTCTGTCGCGACTTGGCTAATTGCAGTCTGTCTCGGATCTCCTTGACTTGTTTTTCGGCTTCCAGCATGAGATATGTTCCGAAAATACGGCTATCTCCAGTTTGAGACCAATTTAATGGAGTGCGGCACTTACGGCCATACAAATGTTCATACGGTGACATTTTTAAACTGGTCTGGAACCCATTGTTATACAAGAACTCGGCGTACGGCAAGCAATCTTACCATTATGGTCCTTGGGCCAAAACACAAGCTCAGAGCATATCCTCGAGTATCTGATTTACTCTTTCTGTCTGCCCATCCGTCTGAGGATGATAGGCGGTACTGTATTTCAACTCTGTTCCGAGGGCCTGATGGAGACGGGACCAAAAAGCAGAGGTGAAAAGCGAACCTCGGTCAGAAGTGATGGTTCGGGGAACTCCATGCAGACTGACAATTCTGGATACATATAGTCGTGCGAGCTGATCTGCGGTATGAAGTTTTGATTGCGAGGAAGTGGGCCACCTTGGTTAATGTGTCTACTATGACCCAGATCGCGTTATTGCCCCGTCGGGTCTTAGGTAGTCTTGTGATGAAATCCATGCAGACATCGTCCCATTTCCATTGTGATACTGGCAGTGGTTGGAGAAGTCCGGCTGGTTTCTGATGTTATGCCTTTACTTTGTTGCATATGTCGCAACAGGCTACGAAATAAGCATGTCTTTCTTCATTCCATCCCACCAAAATATTTGTCGAAGGTCTTCATACATTTTCGTACCTCTAGGGTGGATTGAATACAAGGATTCGTGGGCTTTAGACAAAATTTTCTGCTTTAGATCAGCTTGATTAGGCACAGGAATCCTTCCCCTGAATCGGAAGGTATCATACTGATCCTTCGAGAAGTCGGAAGACTTGAGACGTTTTTGCAGATCGGCATCGCCTGACTGGGCTTCGCGGATTTCTTCCTCAAGAGTAGGGGTAACCTTCAGAATATTGGCAAGGCCAGCCTCAACTATGACCAGGTTGAGCTGAGCTATCTCCTCTTTAAGTTCGGAAGGCAAAGATTCCAACATGATGTTTAAACTGATGGGTTTTCGACTGAGTGCATCGACAACCACGTTGGCCTTACCCGGATGGTAATTTATTCCAAGGTCATAATCCTTGACCAACTCAAGCCATCTTCGTTGACGGAGATTTAAATCCGGCTGGGTAAATATATATTTGAGGCTTTTGTGATTGGTAAAAATTTGGCACCTTTTTCCGATGAGGTAGTGTCTCCAAATTTTTAAAGCATGTACTACCGCGGCCAATTCCAAATCATGAGTGGGGTAATTTCCTTCATGGGGTCGTAGCTGCCGTGAGGCATAAGCCACTACCTTGCCATCTTGCATAAGTACGCACCCTAGTCCTTGCCGGGAAGCGTCGCAGTATACGTCAAAACTACGGTAGATATCAGGAAATGTTAATACTGGCGCAGTTGTCAAGCGTTTCTTCAACTCGGTGAAACTTTTCTCACAATCCGAAGTCCATTCAAACTTCTTATCCTTTTTGAGCAGCTCTGTCATGGGTTTAGCAATCTTGGAGAACCCTTCAATGAAACAGCGGTAATATCCGGCTAATCCAAGAAAACTCCGGATCTGAGATACGGTGGCGGGTGGCAACCAGTCGAGCACATCTTTCACCTTGCTTGGGTCCACGGCTATACCTTCAGCCTGTTGGAGATATGCCCTAGAGGCAATCATGTATGATGATATTTCCTATGTGTTTATGAATAAAGATAGTCCTTGGACATTATCAATGATGTGTATCAGCAAGTACGTGACTTGTTTGTGGGACTATACATTGTATGATGACTGTCCTAAAAGGTCCCTAGTCGAAAGGGCTGTGTGGACGCGCAGCCGACTAGACTAGCATATGACACGGTCGATGGCTCGGTCTCACTAGCCATGGAGCATTGGATGCTAACCGGATAATATGGACTTGAAAGGTCTGGTCGGATTCGACATAGTCGGATCCGAGTCGAGATAAGGTCCGAGTCGGCAGACCCAACTATGAGACGCAGCGATATGTCATCTGTGAGTCTCTAGTACAACATACGCTCTATGTCCTAAGACCTGAGTGGACGCATGTACTCGAGATGGTGATAGACTTGCTTTGGGCCGACCAAACGCTACTCAGAATCGGGTAGTTACAAAGGTAGATTTCGGTTTGTCCAATCCCATGTCACGAGACATGGTCGAGCAAGATGGGATTGCCCCTCCGATCGGGAGAGATATACTCTGGGCCCCTCGTGATCTCGACCAGAACAACATGGCCATGCGACAAGGATTATGAGATAATCCGGATAGTGGTCGGTATCACCGAACGAGAAAGAGGTCGGGCTAGCATAAGGATGACAGTCTCGCTTTGAGCCCGACAACATATATCGTGTGGCAAAAGGAATGGAAGTATGATGTACAGGTTACGCCTAACCAGCTTCATCGTGCGCTTGGTGGTCGGCACGCCTTGCTAGAGGCCGCTACCAACCGTGCAGGTCGGAGGTGATCCGAATCGTGACCAAGCCGACTTGAACCTAAGGGGTCGCGCGCTAAAGGAAGGAACCTACGAGGTCGGTTCAGAGGACACCGGTCGGATGTGATCCGAATCGACTAGGAACGTGACCGAGTAGACTTTGGCTTTAGGGTCCATGCGAGGCCCAAGTGTTGAGCTCGACGGACACCTATATAAAGTGGAGGTGCGGCACACTCAAAGATAGAGAGAACGCTTTGGCCTCGGGAGGCAGATCGCTTGCCTCGGGAGGCGATAGCTTCGCCTCGAGAGCCACCTCCACTTGCCCTCGATCGTGTGATCGGACCTAGCAGTCCGCCGACGGTGTTCCTCCCGCGCTTGCGGATACCGTTAGAGGCGGTGCACTTGCGCCGCTCGGCGAACTTCGTGCGTGGGATCGGACGACCGCCGCCGAGGGAGATCGAACAAGGAGGAGACGATCCACGCAGACGCATCTGCCCCAACTCGTCTTCCGCTGCACGCATCGCTGCGTCTAGTGGTAACAAACTGTGATCCATCTCCGTAGCATGTTCCTGGATGTTCTCGCGTAGGAATTTTTAATTTGCAATCGACGCACCCTCAGAGACCCCAACAAAGGTATCGAGCCTCTGTTATAGGATTTGGATTCAGATCGTATGCATATTAGATATGTGGAGGCAGCAGATGAGATCTGTTGTCCTTGATAAGATCGGCTATTTGCACGGTTGATGTGATCAACTGCACATGGGGATCGTTGAGGCTATGTTTTCTGTAAATCGGGATCGATGAGGTCGTGACATGATCTACCCCTACCAGTCGGTCATCCGCCATCGGGGTTAACAGTGAAACGTAAATCCGAATCGGATTCGCGATGATCGATAAGATCGGTCAGATCAGAGAATTCGGCGTGACTTTGTTTTGCAGTGTGCGTAGCGCCGTGTATTTCGTACCCGCCACACAAACCGGTAGAATGCGATTCTATGCATAACTTTGTTTTGCAGGTTTGATGTGGATAGTATGGCTCATGTGTATGTGATGCATGTGTAATTTATACGTGGCTGCGTGTCATGTTTGTCATCCGGCAGAGCCAAAGTGCTGTCATTATATTGTATAACGACTCTGCGTGTTGACTTGTGACTCTATGTAAAATTCATTACTAGTTGTAGTAGTTGGATAGTAGAGATCAGGTTGGCGGCTTGGCGTCCGGCGTGACAAACAAGATGGAGTTCAGAGATGGTCATCGGAGTTGGAGCCGACCGGAAGAACGCCCATGAAGGAGCCATACTATTTCACAATATGAGTTATATTTGTGATTGTTATGCTTCTTTGTTTCTATGCATGTTAAAATGATAGAATGATCCTCATGAATATCAAGCTTAATTGCCATCCCCGATGTTGCACCTTCGCACGTCAAGTACGCCTAGTAGTGGGCTCATAAAATTGGGGTGTTGTTGGGTGTCCTTGAATCAAGGGTTCGTGGTTTGACACGGACATGCATTGCATCAGGTTAACTTGACAAGGCTATCAAAACGGTTTTGGGCCTTGTGGCAAAGAAGGTTGGGAGCCGGGGTATGAGATACCTTCCCGACCGATAGGAGTCGTATAGAGATACGATTAGCAAGGAGTTGCTTACGGATAGGTATGTTGGCTAGCGATGATGCTAAAGCTCACTAGTCGCATGCGCTAGTCGGATCATGAATCACCGAGAGTTTGCGGAGGATGCTGAATTCAGGGGAGTATTTCGTTTAGGCTAGAATTACTCTACATAAACACATTGCTTAGTGATTGCATATTTTCGTTGTAGATCAATGGCACCACCTGCTCAACCCAACTTTGCATTGAAATCAATTCGAAAAGGATAAACTGAATGGAACAAACTTTACCACCGGTATAGAAATCTGAGAATTGTTCTCAAGCACGATAAAAGGAACATGTTCTAGAGGATCCACTTCGGAGGAACCTGCTGATAATGCTAGTGCCACAGCTAAAAATGCCTACTGAAACTCGTTGATGAATCAACGGAGATCACCGTCTCGATGTGGCTTGTATGGAGCCCGATTTGCAACAGCATTTGAAAATGTTGAGGCTTACGATATGATCGAGAGTCTCAAGAGCATGTTTGAACACGAGCTAGAACCGAAAGGTTCAACGTCTGGCGATCCTTGATGGATTGCAAGCTGAAGGAAGGTGATCCATCGAGCCCACATGTGATCAAGATGATCGGATATGTGCAAGCTTTGGATCGTTTGGGCTTCCCGCTCTTGGATGAGCTGGCTCTCGATGCTGTTCGGGTTCTCTTCCGCCCAGCTATGGGACGCTCATCTCGAACTATCATATGCATGGCATGGATAAGAAGCTCACCGAATTGCATGGGATGCTCAAGGTGGCGAGCAGGATATTAAGAAAGGCACGCATCAAGTGTTGATGGTGCAGAAATCGCTAAGTTCAAGAAGAGTTGGTCCAAGAAAAGGCTAAGGCAAAGGGCACGGAGATGGTAACCTCGCGCTGCTACCAAGTCCGGACGGACTCAAGACCGCTTGCTTTCACCGCAAGGAGACCGGTCACTTTGGAGAAATCTGTAGCAAGTGGCTTGCGAGCATGGCAAGAAGGCCGGAAATGCTTCTTCGAGCAAAGGTACACTTGTTGCATATGTTATAGACATTTACCTTGCTGACATACCTAGTAGCTCTTGGATATTTGATACCGGATCGGTTGTTCATATTTGCAACTCGATGCAGGGGCTGGTAAGAACTAGGCGTGTGGCACAAGGGAGATTGACATCGTGGTCGGCAACAAAGCAAGAGTTGCTGCGTTGGAGGTCGACGCGATGCAGCTCCAGACTTCCTTCGGATTCATTATGGAATTGAATAATTGTTATTACATTCCTGCACTTAGTCGGAACATTATTTATGCCTCATGTTTGATGAGTTAAGGTTATGAATTCAATTTAAAGGACAATGGTTGTTCGATATTTTTGAATGGTATGTTCCACGGCCATGCACCCATTGTTGATGGGCTATTTATATTGAATCTAGAACAGGAACCGGTCTATAACGTGAATGTCAAGAGGCATAAGCCAAATGAGATAAATCCGACATACTTCTGGCATTGCCGGCTTGGACACATTAGTCTGAAACGCATGAAGAAGCTCCATGATGATGGGCTCCTAACTTCGTCCGACTTCGGATCGTTCGAGACATGTGAATCATGCTTTCTCGGCAAGATGACTAAGTCTCCTTTCGCAAACAGTTGCGAGAGGGCGTCCGAGCTATTGGAACTTATACATAGTGATGTGTGTGGTCCAATGAGCACAACCGCCAGAGGTGGCTATCAAGATGCCGTGACTTTTACCGACGACTTGAGTAGATATGGATATATCTATTTGATGAGGCACAAGTCGGAGACTTTGAAAAGTTCAAAGAGTTTCAGAACGAGGTTGAGAATCAGCTCGGCAAGACTATAAAGCTTCGCGATCTGATCGTGGAGGTGAGTACATGAGCCAGAGTTTGATGATCATCTGAAAAGTCGAGGTATAGTACCTCAGCTCACACCTCCGATGCGCCACGAGAAACGGCGTGTCGAACGGAGGAATAGGACCTTGTTGGACATGGTCCGGTCTATGATGAGCAAATCGGATTTACCCTTGTCATTTTGGGGATACTCTAGAAACTGCAGCTTTCACACTTAATAGGGTACCATCAAAATCCGTAGACAAGACACCGCATGAGATGTGGACCGGAAGAGTCGGTTTGTCTTTTCTAAAGATTTGGGGTTGTGAAGCATTTGTCAAGCGACTTATGTCAGACAAGCTTACACCCAAGTCGGATAAATGCATATTCGTGGGATATCCGAGGGAAACCTTGGGATATAGCTTCTACAACCGGGAAGAGAACAAAGTGTTTGTTGCTCGGAACGGGGTTTTCCTTGAGAAAGAGTTTCTCGGTCGGGAGGCCAGTGGGAGGACACTTCGACTCGAAGAAATTCGAGGACCACTTGGGGACGGCTCGGCTGGTGATGAAATCATACCGGAGTCAGTCAGGGAACCCGTAGTGGAAGCGGCACCGGAACCACGGAGGTCGGAAAGATTGCGCAGAGTGCGTGATGTATTGTTGCTAGAAAGCGACGAGCCGCCACGTATGCGAAGCGATGGTGAGCCCAGATTCGAGGCATGGCTAGAGGCCATGAGATCCGAAAGTTAAAGTCCATGGATGAGAATCAAGTCCGGACTTGGTTGATCCGCCACCGGCGAATCGCCATTGGTTGCAAATGGGTCTTTAAGAAGAAAACCGATGTGGATGGAAATGTTCAGATCCACAAAGCTCGCTTGTCGCTAAAGGTTATGGACAAGTTCAAGGAGTTGACTACGATGAGACTTACTCGCCGGTAGCGATGCTGAAATCGGTGAGGATCATACTAGCTATAGCTGCATATTTCGATTATGAGATATGGCAGATGGATGTCAAGACGGCTTTCCTTCACGGAAATTTAACCGAGGACGTGTATATGATACAGCCCGAGGGTTTTGTCGATCCGACTAGCACTAGTAAGGTATGCAAGCTCAAGAGATCCATTTATGGGTTGAAGCAAGCATCTCGGAGTTGGAACATTCGTTTTGATGAGGTCGTCACTGGTCTCGGTTTCATCAAAAGCAAAGAGGACTCTTGTTTATACAAGAAGTTAAGTGGGAGCTCGATAGTGTTTTTGATCTTGTATGTGGACGACATACTACTGATCGGAAATAATGTTTCAATGTTAAACTCGGTCAAGGGATCATTGAATGGCAATTTTTCGATGAAGGACCTTGGTGAGGCAGTCTATATTTTAGGCATTAAGATCTATAGAGATAGATCGAGGAGGCTGCTCGGCATAAGCCAGAGCACGTACATAGATAAAGTGTTGAAGCGGTTCAACATGAGTGAGGCGAAGAAAGGGTTCTTGCCGCTCTCACATGGTATAAGGCTAAGCGAGACTCGAGTCCTTCGACATCCGATGAGCAAAGGTGGATGAGTAGGATTCCGTATGCCTCAAAGAATCGGATCCATCATGTATGCCATGATATGTACAAGGCCCGATGTTGCTTTTGCAATAAGCCTAACAAGTAGATACCAGGCCAACCTGTGAGAGTCACCGGGCAGCGGTAAAGACTATTTTGAAGTACCGAAAAGGACTAAAGAGATGTTCCTAGTTTATGGAGGTGAGGAAGAGCTCGTCGTGAGGGGTTACGCCGATGCTAGTTTCCAAACCGACAGAGATGATTGTCGATCACAGTCCGGATTCGTATGCGTCTGAACGGAGGAGCAGTGCAATCGGATGAGTTCCAAGCAGGATACGGTGGCGATTCTACCACGAAGTCGAATACATTGCGGCTTGTGAAGCTGCAAAGGAAGGTGTTTGATCCGCATTTTCTGGATGATCTTGGTATTTTCCCAGCCTCGGTGAAACCGTTGGACCTTTATTGTGATAATTCGGTGCCATCGCACAAGCCAAGGAGCCGAGGAATCACCACAAGGTCGGACACATAGACCGGAAATATCACCTGATACGAAAGATCGTAAAGAATGGTGATGTAGAGTTATGCAAGATTCACACGGATGCAAATGTTGCAGATCCGCTGACTAAGCCGCTTCCACAACCCAAGCATGAGGGGCACGTTAGAGCTATGGGCATTCGTGTCTATTTGATTGACTCTAGTGCAAGTGGGAGATCATTGGAGATATGCCCTAGAGGCAATCATGTATGAGGATATTTCCTATGTGTTTATGAATAAAGATAGTCCTTGGACATTATCAATGATGTGTATCGCAAGCACGTGACTTGTTTGTGGGACTATACATTGTATGATGACTGTCCTAAAAGGTCCCTAGTCGAAAGGGCTGTGTGGACGCCAGCAGCCGACTAGACTAGCATATGACACGGTCGATGGCTCGGTCTCACTAGCCATGGAGCATTGGATGCTAACCGGATAATATGGACTTGGAAAGGTCTGGTCGGATTCGACATAGTCGGATCCGAGTCGAGATAAGGTCCGAGTCGGGCAGACCCAACTATGAGACGCAGCGATATGTCATCTGTGAGTCTCTAGTACAACATACGTTCTATGTCCTAAGACCTGAGTGACGATGTACTCGAGATGGTGATAGACTTGCTTTGGGCCGACCAAACGCTACTCCGTGGTCGGGTAGTTACAAAGGTAGGTTTCGGGTTTGTCCAATCCCATGCTTTGCGAGACATGGTCGAGCAAGATGGGATTTGCCCTCCGATCGGAGAGATATACTCTGGGCCCCTCGTGTGATCCGACCAGAACAGCATGGCCATGCGACAAGGATTATGAGATAATCCGGATAGTGGTCGATATCACCGAACGAGAAAGAGGTCGGGCTAGCACAAGGATGACAGTCTCGCCTTGAGCCCGACAACATATATCGTGTGGCAAAAGGAATGGAAGTATGATGTCAGGTTCTCCTAACCAGCTTCATCGTCGCTTGGTGGTCGGCACGCCTTGCTAGAGGCCGCTACCAACCGTACAGGTCGGAGGTGATCCGAATCGTGACCAAGCCGACTTGAACCTAAGGGGTCGCAGCAAGGGAAGGAACCTCGAGGTCGGTTCAGTGAGGACACTGGTCGGATGTGATCCGAACTGGACTAGGAACGTGACCGAGTAGACTTTGGGCTTTAGGGTCCGTGCGAGGCCCAAGTGTTGAGCTCGCGACGGACACCTATATAAAGTGGAGGTGCGGCACACTCAAAGATAGAGAGAACGCTTTGGCCTCAGGAGGCAGATCGCTTCGGCCTCAGGAGGCAGATAGCTTCGGCCTCAGGAGCCACCTCCACTCGCCCCGATCAGTGATCGGACCTAGCAGTCCGCCGCGACGGTGTTCCTCCCGCAGCGGATACCGTTAGAGGCGGTGCACTTGTGTCGCTCCGCGAACTCGTGACGGGATCGGACGACCGCCGCCGAGGGAGATCGAACGAGGAGGAGACGATCCACGCAGACGCGCTGCCCCAACTCGTCTTCCGCTGCACGGCACTGCGCGTCTAGTGGTAACGAACTGTGATCCATCTCCCGTAGCATGTTCCTGGATGTTCTGCGCGTAGGAATTTTTAATTTGCAGTGGACGCACCCTACCGTAGACCCCAACATAGCCGATAGCACATCCCCGAGGAATCCAACTTGTTTGAGCCAAAACTCGCATTTACTGAATTTGGCGTATAACTGGTGCTCACGGATTCGTTGTAACACTGCGTGGAGGTGTTCCTTATGCTCTTCTTCACTTCTTGAATAAATAAGTATATCATCGATGAAGAAGACCACGAACTTATCGAGGAAATCCATGAATACCTTATTCATCATGTGCATGAAGAAGGCGGGGGCGTTGGTGAGGCCGAAGGACATGACTGTATATTCATAGAGACCGTAGCGAGTGGTGAATGCGGTCTTAGGAATATCCTCCTTTTTAATTTTAAGCTGATAATATCCAGTCCGCAAATCAATCTTTGAGAATACCTTGGCTCCACTGAGCTGATCAAACAAATCATCAATTCTTGGCAGAGGGTAATTGTTTTTGATCGTGACATCATTCAACTGTCGGTAGTCCACACACATACGGAGGCTGCCATCTTTCTTTCTTCAGTGGCCACTTCATATTGAGAGTAACGTGACCGATGATTGAATTTCTGCAAATATTCCCCCACTGACTGACTTCCTTGGAGGAGCGCGAGAAATTCACGCTGCTTGGTCTTCACAATTCCCGCAGGGATGTGATATTTCTGGAATTGCTCCTTAATCTTCACCAGGTAATTGCTTCATTATCACTCACTATGGCCTTTTCATTTTCCCACCATATGGCAGCAGCGCCTTCCAGATAATGGGTTACAAACGGAACCTTATCCTCTTCATCAGTTCGAGCAACCTCAAGCTTCTTTTCCATAGTTCTCAGCCAATCATCTGCATCCAAGGGGTCAATGGCCTGACTGAAACTGGGAGGCTTAGTCCTTTGAAAATCAGATAACTTGGAGTGAGGGGCGGGCTGATTTCCATTATGTCCAACCATTGCTTGAATACTTCTGAATATTTCCATCAGATCATTATTTCTTCGTTCCTCGAACATACGCATAAATTTGCTCGGTGGAGGGCAGATTTGGCGGTGGAGGCGGTGGTGGAACGTACGGCTCAGGTGATTGTCCTGCCTGTCATGCGGAACACCGAACAGGAGAACCCTCGCGAACGTTGCTACTGCAGCCTCCCCGCGTCATCCTAATATGATTTTTCCCAAGTCAACGTAACCGAGATGAGAAGCATTCAACAAAAACTGGGGAGAGGCCAGCAACAAAAATCCAAGTGAAACCGAAAAGAAGAAGAAAATACGGCGAATAAAATAAAGTCCAACATAATTATACATAGACTCATACATGAATGATAACAGCATGCCAGGTCCAACTACCCTCATACATGAAACAAAGCATCATGACTCGTACGACTACATCCATACTCCATCCCGATGACTGAGAATACTCGAAAGCTCTACTGCTCTGCTGGTGCTGCGGGGTCTTCTCCTGAAGCGGACTCGGATCCAGAACTGACGGGGTTAACGGAGACCTCCGGGTTAAAAGTGACCCGACGACGCTGCCTCGAGAGCTCTCCCTCAGGGGCAGGTGGAGGGTGGATCATCGGGGCTACAGGAGTGGCGAGGAGTGAAACCCACTTAGCAGGAGCACTAAGTGGACTCGCAGTCGCGGTGCCCGAGCTACTCGGAGGGGTAACCGGGGAAACAGGGGATCTAGAACTGGCAGGGACGTAGGGAGTAAATCCTACAGATGGAGAAGCAGTGGCTGAGCGAGCAGAGACTAAAGTAGAAGCTAAAGCAGTACAGGCACGACTCGGCTCATGAGCCAGCTTGTAGATCAGAAGATAGCTAGAAGTAATGTAGCGAGAAAGGTGACTAGCTACACTATCAGACTCCGGATCAATGACAGGGAAATGGACACGACCATTATCGTGGAGAGAAGGATAGTAATGGAAACCTGGGTGGTTCTGCATCCGGACCTCGTTGTAGCGAAGCTCAACAAGTACCTCGAATGCAGCAAACTGGACAGCCTGAGAAGCGGTAGAAGCATAGCCGCTACGAGAGGTATGAGTGTAAGAGCTGGAATCGGAACTGGCATGCAGAGTAACCACGGCGTGATACTCATACACTGAGTCAGCTAGGCGCTCCCGGTACACACGATAGGCTGGATCGTCTCCGTGAGGGTACAGCCGATGCCACACGTTACGAAGGAGATGCGGCGACGTGTACGGCATCAGCTGCAACTGGCATGGATACAGCACCGGAGCCATCTCACTCACAACCATTAGTAGGTTAGCATAGAAAAATATAGTCAGTGCATGTAATGCAACAACCAGGTACAATTATTACCGGCACTCAGCTACAACTCGTATCTAACGTCCAGTTAACTCGGCTTAGTCTAGCATGGCCTACAGTCAGCGCGGCTATGATACCAAGCGTTGTGGCACCCAGGCTCAGAGCGACCGGTTTACCTTGCATTGCCAGCCCAGAGACCTTGTCTTCTGGCAACACACAACAACATGGCACAAAAAAACAACCGCTTTATTCATGCTAGCGGAGCATAGTTTATATTACAACAGTTAGCGAGGCCAAGCGGCACACACGGTGCGGCCGAACAATATGTACATTATTTAGTGAACATAAAGGGGCCTCGATCATGATAACTACTCGGCAGCGGAACAACGTCGTAGCGGGACTCCATAGCACAAGGACACCGACGTGGACACGGTCTAGACTCGGACAACACTCCTTCCCAACGAGACTTTCCTAAAATCTGGCATGACACGCCAGGTCAGTACATTGAATGTACTTGCAAGCTCACAATAAGCATAAACATAATGACAAACAACATCATGATATTTAACCATTTAATCAACAATGCAACCATACATCTAACATGATGTGGCTATGCTCAACTGGTACTTGTTCCACGGACGTGCTTACCGGACTTGATCATTTCCAGACCACAAACATGATAATCTCTACAACACACATGTGATCCTCTCGGCGATCACTACCTGACCAATCCATGGCCTATGATCCTTATGGCAATCATAATCCGACCAACTCTTGGCACGTGATCTTTACGGCGATCAGAACCCGACCAACTCATGGCCAAACTCAACACGATGGCCTCACTGCCATCCTCAGTACAAACTTAGTGTGCATATTTTATTAAGTGTTGACCCATGGTGTACCCTACTTTCGGCGTATTCAGAATCGTGGACTCGGCTATCGATAGATTAAAAACACTCTGCAGAGGTTAGTACACTGTACCCACACTACGAAACCCATGGCCTCGCACTCCCATTCGAGTGGACCAACAGCGTTCCGATGAAACGATTTCATTGTCATGACACTCTCACGGCCCTTTCGACTCAGACCCCACCGGGCTAGTCCTGGGTGGCCCCGTGTCTACCTCCAGACACCTCGACCACCGTCGTGGCCACGATCCACTCTGGGATCCGGTACCAAAATTAACTTAACAACGGGCTCACAAGGTTATGCTTGCCTACCGGGCCAGGTACAGCACGCCCATAACCTTCCCTAAATGGAGGCACCGACCAGAGGCACGGCAATGAAACGCATTAAGGCCGTCCCATACCGGCAAATGTGGTTGCACTGGGAAAGACTCGTTTCAGCGGCACCATGACCCGGTCAACAACATATTCAAGTTGAGTTATTAATCAGGTTCAACTTATTGTGGAAAATAACTGGTGTCATCATGCCATACTTTGCATCACTTAACATATGCATCACATAACCATGCAAACAACTGAATCAACCACGCTCCTACGGAGCCATCATCAACTCATGCTACTACTCCGGTTAAGATCACACCTCACTTATACCAGAATCATTACTAGAAATCTCATCATTTTTCATCATGCAAAAATAATAAGTAAACTAATTATCAAACACTATGACCATATCATTTATTCATCATTTGCGACTAGGTTCTCCTTAACTTACCAACAAAATTCACTTCAAACATTCTGTAGTTCAAGTATTTTAACATAACAAGTATTTAACAGAATATAATCATTATATAACCAATTTAAATGCATCAATATTCATAAGTTCAAGTAGGGAAAATCACAAATATTGAAGTGGCATCATGAAAATGTTACTGTGGCTTCCCTTAGTGCTAATGAGGTTCACAAAGCTCCTGGTGATCCTCAAGACAAGCTGGCTTTTCTGAAAATATTCAAAACCACAATAAGAAAATATCAAGAAACCTTCTAAAAATTACCAGAAAATCTAGACAGCAAGGAAAAATCCCATCTTTTGGGTGCTGTTAGATTTTTGGACATAGAACACAATGCAAAAAAATCAATGCATTTGGACTTATAGATAAAAAGTTATGGCCATTTGAAGTTTCCTGGAATTTAATTGAATTTAAAATAATTAAACAGAGGGGGGCTGACGTCGAAAGCGTAAACTCCCGGGGCGCCACCACTCATACCGCTTCGCGCGTGTAATGAGTGGTCGACTAGCGGCCCCGCTAGTCGGCCGGAGGAGGGAGAGAAACAGAGGGAGGCGGCGCTTCGCCGGAGCTCACGCCAGCGGTGAGGCTTCTTGGAGGCAAACGAGAGGGAGGGATCGACGGAGAAGATGATTGCGCACCTGCCGTACCCGTAGCGTAGCTAACGGTGATTGGACGGCATCGGATTTGACCTCTCCAGCAGCGGCAGAGGGCGGAGGTTGCCGGAGTTGAAGAAGACGGCGGCTTGGGGCGGCTCCAGGGGCTCCAGGGGGTTGGGTTGGCTTCACGGAGGAGAGGCGGAGGCCTGACGGGTCGCTTTGGCTTGGGAGGGCCGAGCTGCGGAACGATCCGGAGGGATCGCCGTGAGCTCGGCTCGGACGGCAGCCAGCGGCCTGCCCGGCCGAGCTACGGCTTCTACTGGCTCTAGGAGGGAGTGGGAGTGGCTGAGGTGCTCCGGGAGGCTGCGGAGGGGCTGCTTTTATAGGCGGGGCGGGGAGGAGGGCTCGGGCTCCGCCGGAGGACACCTGTCCCCGATGCCCGGCGACGAACGGTGCCAGAGAGCGATGGAGAAGGTGACGGAGGTCACGCAGGCATTGTGCGCGGGTGCGGACGAGCACAAGAGCGAGGGGGAAAGAGACGAACGCAGTGCGAGCGCACTGTGATGTTGGCCGGACCGTGCCCGTGCTCGTTGCGGCGAGCTCTGGCGTCGGCGAGCGGCAGGGGGAGTTATGGAGGTGGAGACGAGGATGGTGGCAAGGGGTGGCTTGATCTGGCCGGCTGGGCAGCGAGCACGCGCTCAACAGAGAAGGCCATGGCGACGCATAAGCGCCAGACATGCATGCCAAAGATGTTTCGGACGAACGCGGTCACCGCGTGAACCGTGACATCAGGCCACCCTACACACTAACAAAGATGTCTGGCGTGTAGTCCTTAGTAAACTGAGATGTTACCACGGTTTGGTTAGTATCCAGGTGCAGTAGAAGAAAAGTTGTCTTTCCGACAAGTTCTTGGACAAGAACTTTGGAGAGTTACTGTGGTCAAACCACTGGGGTTCAAGGGCTGAGCTTTGGGGTTTTACTATCTCTCACTAAGGTAAATAAGCACAGGGAAAACCAGCTACAATGGAGCTAGTAAAAGGTAGTTGCTGAGAAACTACCATTTCAGCCAGTATGACTTTATTTTCTCGTATCCAAAATATTCTAAAAAGTGGTGAAATATTTTTTCTCATAAAGGTGCCCTAGGGTCCAAAGAATATTTAGGATTTTTCTCAGGATTTTTGGGGCAAGAAAAATTAGGGTTGCTTTGGAGCTCAGAGGTTTAGCTAGGGTTTTGGGAGGCCAAAATGAATATTTTTCATTTAAGAAAAATATTCCAAGCAATATTGTTGGGTTGGCCAGGGGTGAAATGATGGTTGTGAGAAGGAGAGGGAACACTTGGGTGAAAATCAAGGGGTACCCAAGTGGTTATGTCCAAATGAAATGATTCAAAACTCCAAATTCAAAACCAACTCAACTGAAAATCAAGCAAAGGAGAAGAGGGCAAAAACCAGGTTGTCACAAAAGGAGATGGGCAAGAGAGTGGAGGGAGTACAGGTATGTAACTCCCAAGTACATGAAGAAATTCGCACTCAACCCTCCATGCCCAAGACCTCCATTGGCACCTGGCCAAGAAGTAGATCCCACTAGCCTCAAGCGCGGTGAGGATTATCCTGATGAATGGGCCAAGCGCAAGGCCAAGCTGGCCAGACAAGCTAGAGAAGCAGTGAGGAAATTCAATGAAGACTCTGCTGCTGCTGCCACTGCTGAGGCCTCTGCTAGCAAGCCGAAGAAGGCCATGGCAAAGAAGCCTGCGCATAAGCCAAGTGCTTCACCTTCAATGCCCTCAAGGCTAAGTTCCTCAGCAATGCCCTCACGGCCAGATTCTTTAAAGCCCTCACGGCCAAATCCTCAAACTGCTCCTGCTCCTCCAAAATCCTCAGCCCCTCCGCCTAAGTCTTCGGCTGCTCCGTCCAAATCCTCTACACCAGTGCATCTCGCCACGTGCCAAAGGACCACAAGCATATCTGTTGCCTCAGGAGCCTCTGCAAGTTCCTCAGCTGCTCCAAGTTCCTCAGCTGGCCCCTCTCTGCTGAAGAAGAAGACCAATGCTGGATGAGGTCCTCGACCAAGTCCTCACAAGAAGCAGGTTGCTTTCCAAGTGCCCTCTGATGATGATGAGGCTGATGATGAAGAACTTGCTGAAATCATCAGAGACAGACAAGTCAAGGCTGCTAGTGCCAAAGGAAGCAATGTGCCACTGCTTTTGGATCCAAAGCTGATCCTAGACTTCATCGATCTCTGGCACAAGGATCCCAACACACCTTTGCCTGAGATGAACCTCACACCTGGTCAAAGTCATGTTTTGACTGCCTTCATTGAAGAAGAGAAATGGAAATTTGAGAAGGCCAAGCAGCTGAAGAAAGCTCAGTATAGGAAGGAGCGCTTCCTGAAGAAAAATGTTGTCTCTATGACAACTGAAGAACTAGTGAAGATCCAGGCTGAAATAAAAGGCCACAGTGATGACTTCAATGCTTACTATGCTGATTGGCAAGGAGCCAAGGTCAGGTTTGTAAAACTGATTGAGAAATACACTTCAAAGGTTGCAGCTCCATCGCAACCAGAAATTCCTCAAGCCGAAGCATCTGCTCAACCAACAGATGAGCACGCCAGCACTGCTGATGAAAATCAGGCTGCTGAAGAAAATGTGAGTTCCACGGCTGATGACTGCATTCCACCACCGAAGAAATTGCCGGGCATCCACTAGTGGTGCGCTGAAGAAAATGAAGAAGTCAGGCAAGCGCATCGCCAGTGCTCAAGAAACTCAACCAAATTCCTCTGCTCCTCCTGCGCCTACTCCAACTCCAATCCTTCCATCTGCATCAGATGTGAAGAAGACAAAGGCTGCAGAGCGTGCAGCTGTGAAGAAAAGGAAGGCATCAACTTCATCAGATTCTTCAGCTCCGAAGAAGATGAAGAAATTGACAAGCTCATTTGCAAATCCAATTGATGTTGTTCCTGTTTCCAGCATGCCATCAAAGTAAATCGTCCCTTTTGATGAAGAATATGTGATCCCCGACGGATCTGATGAAGACATTCCCTCTGCTGCTTCTTCAGAGCAGATGGATGAAGAAATTGAAGCGGAAGCAATCCCTTCAACTCCAATTGTCTCCTTGCTCATGCCTCAATTCACTGCTGAAGAGGCCGGCATTGAGGAATTGGATGAACAAAATTCTGACGTTGATAAATTATACCTGCCTCAAGGAGCTTTAGTATTTCCTTTCTTACCACTTCTTTCATCTTAGGATTCAGCCGTCATTGATGATCACGAACTGGTTTGGCATCTTTCTCCAAATTTATTTTATGTTGACATAGAGTGGGACTAATGCCCTTAAGATCATCAAGAGTATATCCAATAGCAGCATGGTGCTTCTTCAGAGTTTTCAATAATCCCTCTTCTTCATACTCTGAAAGGTTAGCACTAATAATAAAAGGATATATCATCTTTTCATCAAGATAAGCATATTTAAGAGTATCAGGTAGCGGTTTAAGCTCAAACACGGGACCACCCTTGGGTGGAGGAGGATCCCCTAGGATTTCAACAGGCAAATTGTGTTTCAGGATAGGTTCCTGTATAAAGAATACTTCAGCTATTTCCCTTCTTTCATTCATAAACATATCATTTTCATGTTCTAGAAAATATTGTTCTAAAGGATCACTAGGAGGTACGGCAATAGAAGCAAGACCAATAATTTCATCCTTACTAGGCAATTCTTCTTCACGGTGTTGTCTACTAAATTTGGAGAAATTAAACTCATGAGACCTATCACCCAAACCAATAGTAACAACATCCTTTTCGCAGTCTATCTTGGCATTAACAGTGTTCAAGAAGGGTCTACTAAATATAATGTGACAAAAGCAATCTTGTGGGGAACCAAGAACGAGAAAATCAACAGGATATTTAGTTTTCCCACACAAGACTTCAACATCTCTAACAATTCCCATGGGTGAAATAGTATCCCTATTGGCAAGTTTAATTGTGACATCAATATCTTCTAACTCAGTAGGTGCAATATCATGCAAAATTTCTTTGTATAGGTCAATAGGTATTGCACTAGCACTAGAACCCATGTCACAAAAGCCATGATAACAATGATCTCCTATTTTAACAGAAATAACAGGCATGCCTACCATAGGTCTATGTTTATCTTTAGCACAAGGTTTAGCAATTCTAGCAGTCTCTTCACGGAAATAAATAACATGCCCATCAATATTATCGGCCAAGAGATCTTTAACAATAGCAATATTAGGTTCAACTTTAACTTGCTCAGAGGTGTATAGGTTCTAATATTGCTTTTACTTAACCACAGATTGAAGCTTTAGCATGATCCTTTATTCTAACAGGAAAGGTGGTTTCTCAACATAAGCGAGAGGAACAATAGGATCATTATAAGTGATAGTCTTTTCTTCAACTTTAATAGGTGCAGCTACTTTTACTTCTATGGGAGGATGATATTTAAACCACTTCTCCTTAGGGAGATCAACGTGAGCAGCAAAAGATTCACAGAAAGAAGCTACTACCTCAGAGTCAAGTCCATATTTAGTGCTAAATTTACGGAAAACATCGGTATCCATAAAAGATTTAACACAATCAAACTTAGGTGTCATACCTGACTCCTAACCTTTGTCAAGATCCCAATCTTCAGAGTTGCGTTTAATTCTTTCCAATAAGTTCCATTTGAATTCAATAGTCTTCATCATAAAAGCGCCAGCACAAGAAGTATCGAGCATGGTGCAATTGTTATCAGAAAGCCGAGCATAAAAACTTTGAATAATTATTTCTCTTGGGAGCTCATGATTGGGGCATGAATATAACATTGATTTAAGCCTCCCCCAAGCTTGAGCGATGCTTTCTCCTTCATGAGGCCAAAATTATATATATAATTGCGATCACGATGAACAAGATGCATAGGATAAAACTTCCATGAAATTCCAATTTCAATCATTTGTAGTTCCATGACCCGTATCATTACATAGCCTATACCATGTCAATGCATCTCCTTCAAAGATAAAGGAAGACCTTCTTCTTAATAACATCATCGGGTATACCGCAAGCTTAAATAATCCACAAACTTCATCCACATAGATTAGGTGCTCATCAGATGCATTGTTCCATCTCCCGCAAAAGGATTAGCTAGCAGTTTTTCTAACATACCGAAGGAATTTCAAAGTAGACATTTTCATTTTCAGTAGGTTCAGAGGTTGAGGAGCAACTCTTTTCTCTCTGGTCGGGGTGAAGATACCCGAACAAGCCCCTCAGAGGATTACTTTCCATAGTAATAAGTGACAATGAAATTTCAGCACACTATATAAATTTTTCCTTACCAAATTCCATCTACCAAAGGCGCTTCACTCCCCGGCAACGGCGCCAGAAAAGAGTCTTGATGACCCACAATTATAGGGGATCTATCGTAGTCCTTTCGATAAGTAAGAGTGTTGAACCCAACGAGGAGCAGAAGGAAATGATAAGCAGTTTTCAGCAAGGTATTCTCTGCAAGCACTGAAATTATAGGTAACAGATAGTTTTGTGATAGAATAATTTGTAACGAGCAACAAGTAACAAAAGTAAATGAAGTGCAGCAAGGTAGCCCAATCCTTTTTGTAGCAAAGGACAAGCCTTGACAAACTCTTATATAGAGAAAAGCGCTCCCGAGGACACATGGGAATTATCGTCCAACTAGTTTTCATCACGTTCATATGATTCGCGTTCGGTACTTTGATAATTTGATATGTGGGTGGACCGGTGCTTGGGTGCTGCCCTTACTTGGACAAGCATTCCACTTATGATTAACCTCTATTGCAAGCATCCGCAACTACAACAAAAGTATTAAGGTAAACCTAACCATAGCATGAAACATATGGATCCAAATCAGCCCCTTACGAAGCAACGCATAAACTAGGGTTTAAGCTTATGTCACTCTAGCAAGCCATCATCTACTTATTACTTCCCAATGCCTTCCTCTAGGCCCAAATAATGGTGAAGTGTTATGTAGTCGACGTTCACATAACACCACTAGAGGATAGACAACATACATCTCATCAAAATATCGAACGAATACCAAATTCACATGACTACTAATAGCAAGACTTCTCCCATGTCCTCAGGAACAAACATAACTACTCACAAAGCATATTCATGTTCGTAATCAGAGGGGTATTGATATGCATAAAGGATCTGAACATATGATCTTTCACCAAATAAACCAACTAGCATCAACAACAAGGAGTAATCAACACTACTAGCAACCTACAGGTACCAATCCCAGACTTAGAGACAAGAATTGGATACAAGAGATGAACTAGGGTTTGAGAGGAGATGGTGTTGGTGAAGATGTTGATGGAGACTGCCCTCTCCCGATGAGAGGAGCGTTGGTGATGACGATGGCGATGATTTCCCCCTCTCGGAGGGAAGTGTCCCCGGCAGAACAGCTCTGCCGAAGCCCTAGATTGGTTCCGCCAAGGTTCCGCCTCGTGCCGGCGGAGTCTCGTCCTGAAAGCTTGCTTATGATTTTTGTTCGGATGAAAGACTTCATATAGCAGAAGATGGGCACCGGAGGGCCAACAGGGGGCCCACGAGGCAGGGGGCGCGCCCAGGGGGTAGGGCGCCCCCCCCCCCCACCCTCGTGGACAGGTGGAGGCCCCCCTGATGTAGATTCTTCTTCCAGTATTTTTTATTATTTCCAAAAATAACTTTCCTGGAGTTTCAGGACTTTTGGAGTTGTGCAGAATAGGTCTCTAATATTTGCTCCTTTTCCAGCCCGAATTCCAGTGCCGCATTCTCCTCCTTATGTAAACCTTGTAAAATAAGAGAGAATAGGCATAAGTATTGTGACATAATGTGTAATACCAGCCCATAATGCAATAAATATCGATATAAAAGCATGATGCAAAATGGACGTATCAACTCCCCCAAGCTTAGACCTTGCTTGTCCTCAAGCGAAAGTCGATAACGATAAATATGTCCACATGTTTAGAGGTAGAGGTGTCGATAAAATATAATACGGACATGAGGGCATCATGATTGTTCTCATAATAGCAACATATATAGATATTGTCGTATGATTCCTTTTGCTCAAGTAATAATCTATTCACAATGCAAAGTATGAATTAGAAACTTTATTGAGAACTAACAAACTATAATCTCAGTCATTGAGGCGATTGCAATTTATCATAACATCAGAAAGAGTCTATGTTAGAGATTTCTAGTAAGTCCACATACTCAACTATCATTTAGTCTTTCATAATTGCTAAAACTCACGCAATACTTGTGGTTATGGAGTTTTAACCGGACACTGAGAAATATAGGGGCTTATAGTTTCGCCTCCCAACCTTTTACCTCAAGGGCAATGTCAACAATAATAGTTCATGCTAACTTACATCCAATTAGATATATCTATCAGGATCTTTCCAACACCCTGTGCTTGCCAAAGGATAAAATGGAACAAGGAAAGGTGAAGATCACCATGACTCTTGCATAAGATAAAAGATAATAATAAAAGATAGGCCCTTCGCAGAGGGAAGCAGAGGTTGCCATGCGCTTTCAAGGTTGGATGCACAAAATCTTAAAGCGAAAGAATGTCACTTTATACTGCCACTTGTGATATGGACCTTTATTATGCAGTCTGTCGCTTTTATTTCTTCCACATCACAAGATCGTATAAAGCTTATTTCCTCCACACCAATCAATCATACATACATATTTAGAGAGCAATTTTTATTGCTTGCACCGATGACAACTTACTTGAAGGATCTTACTCAATCCATAGGTAGATATGGTCGACTCTCATGGCAAAACTAGTTTAAGGGTTTTTGGAAGCACAAGTAGTATCTCTACTTGGTGCAAAGAATTTGGCTAGCATGAGGGGGAAAGGCAAGCTCAACATGTTGGATGATCCATGACAATATACTTTATCTCACATATAAGAAAACATAACCCATTACGTTGTCTTCCTTGTCCAACATCAACTCTTTAGCATATCATATTTTAATGACTGCTCACAATCATAAAAGATGTACAAGATAGTATATTTATATGTGAAACCTCTCTTTCTTTATTACTTCCTATTAATTGCAACGATGACCAAAGCTATGTTTGTCAACTCTCAACAACTTTTAATCATCATACTCTTTCTATGTGAAGTCATTACTCTTCATAAGATCAATATGATCTCTTTGTATTATTTCTTTGTATTCTTTTCTCTTTTCTTTTATTCACTCAAAATCATAGCAAAATAATTAATCCCTTGACTCAACACTAATCTTTATTATATAGCTCACGGACTTGATTACATAGAGGGATCATAAAGCAAAACTCAAAACTAGATCATACTAAAACTTTATTTTACTAGATCAAGATATTACTAATAGGATCGAACTAAGAAAAATAGTAAAGAATGGAGATGTGGTTGTGATACGATATCGGGGCATCTCCCCCAAGCTTGGCAGTTGCCAAGGGGAGTGCCCATACCCATGTTGTTATGTCTCCTTTGCTGGTGAAGGGATTATTGATGATGTAGGCTTGTCGTCCGTCTTCCAAGGCATAGGCTCACCATCATAGAAGGATGATCGAGTCTCCGGGATCCTTAAATCTGTAGCCAAACTCATCCTCTTGAATCTATATTCATACTCACAGTTTTGGTTTTGCAGGTCATAGATTTGGGCTTGGAGGTGCTCAATTTTCTCGTGGAGCTTGAAGATGGCCTCCCCAATGTCCTTGGCATCTAGCTTGTGGTTGTTGGTGAACTCCGTGATCATTAGGTGATTGGAGTCAAGTCCACGCTCCACCATCTCCTGACACTTGAAAACTTATTTCTCCATTGCTTCAAGCCTTGTCTCCATGCTTCCAGTCCTCCATGGTCCCTCAACATCGCGGGTGTGCAGCAACCCATCACACATCTCAATGGTTTGAGGGTGTTGCAGCACCTCCGCGAGGTACGGGTTGATGACCTTCTCGAAGAACTTGTCCTTGGGGCGCTTGGAGACGTCATGATGATCTAGATCTGTTAGAAAAACAGCTCGAAGCAAGAGCAGAGGATAATTGTGTGATACAGGAGTCAAAACCTTCGGGAGAATATATAGTGAATTTTTACCAACCAAAATACGTAACGTGCAAGAAAACGGAGTCCGGAGAGCACACGTGGTGCCCACGAGGCAGGGGGCGCGCCCTCCACCCTCGTGGAGGCCTCGTGTCCTTCCCGGACTGCTTCTTATTTTTCTATTTTTCTAAATATTCCAAAACGGAGAAAAATTGCCATTAGAACTGTTTTGGAGTCGGTTTACTTACCGTACCACATAACTATTCCTTTTCGGAGTCTGAAACGTTCCGGAAATTGTCCCTTATGTATTCCTCCGGGGTTACGGTTTCAATAACATTGGTTTCAACATTTATAGGATTACCTGAGATATAATGTTTGATTCTTTGACCGTTCACCACCTTCGGATTTGTGCCTTCGAAGTTGTTGATTTTTATGGCACCGGAACGATAGACCTCCTCGATAACGTAAGGGCCTTCCCATTTAGAGAGAAGTTTTCCTGCAAAAAATATTAAATGAGAGTTGCATAGCAATACATAATCTCCTACATTAAACTCACGCTTTTGTATTCTTTTGTCATGCCATCTTTTACCTTTTTATTTAAACAATTTGGCATTCTCATAAGCTTGGGTTCTCCATTCATCAAGTGAGCTAATGTCAAATAACCTCTTCTCACCGGCAAGTTTGAAATCATAGTTGAGCTCTTTAATAGCCCAATATGCCTTATGTTCTAGTTCGAGAGGTAAGTGACATGCTTTTCCATAAACCATTTTATACGGAGACATACCCATAGGATTTTTATATGCAGTTCTATAGGCCCATAATGCATCACCCAGTTTCTTGACCAATTCTTTCTAGATCTATTAACAGTCTTTTGCAAAATTAATTTAAGCTCTCTGTTGCTCAATTCTACTTGGCCACTAGACTGTGGGTGATAAGGAGATGCAATTCTATGATTAACATCATATTTAGCAAGCATTTTACGGAAAGCACCATGAATAAAATGTAAACCACCATCAGTCATTAAATATCTAGGGACTCCAAACCTCGGAAAAATTAACTTCTTTAAGCATCTTAATAGAAGTGTTATGAACAGCACTACTAGTTGGAATAGCTTCTACCCACTTAGTAACGTAATCAACAGCAACTAAAATATGTGTGTATCCATTAGAGGCGGGAAAAGGTCCCATATAATCAAAGTCCCAAACGTCAAATGGTTCAATAACAAGTGAATAATTCATAGGCATTTCTTGACGTCTACTAATATTTCCAATTCTTTGACATTCATCACAAGATAAAACAAACTTACGGGCATCCTTGAAGAGAGTAGGCCAATAAAAACCGGATTGCAATACCTTATGTGCAGTTCTGTCTCCAACGTAGTGTCCTCCATAAGCCTCGGAGTGACACTTGCGTAGGATCTGTTCCTGTTCATGCTCAGGTACACAACGTCTAATAACACCATCTACTCCTTCTTTATAAAGATGTGGGTCATCCCAAAAGTAATGTCTCAAATCATAGAAAAACTTTTTCTTTTGCTGGTATGTGAAACTAGGTGGTATAAATTTGGCAACAATGTAATTAGCATAATCAGCATACCATGGAGCAGTATGAGAAGTATTTATGACATTTAATTGCTCATCAGGAAAGCTATCATCAATAGGCAGTGGGTCATCAAGAACATTTTCTGACCTAGACAAGTTGTCTGCAACGGGGTTCTCAGGTCCCTTCTATCAATAATATGCAAATCAAATTCTTGTAGCAAGAGAAGCCATCTGATAAGTCTAGGTTTAGCATCTTTCTTTTCCATAAGATATTTAATAGCAGCATGATCAGTGTGAATAGTTACTTTAGAAGCAACAATATAAGGTCTGAACTTATCACAAGCAAATACAACTGCTAAGAATTCTTTTTCAGTAGTAGCATAATTTCTCTGAGCATTGTCTAGAGTTTTACTAGCATATTGAATAACATTTAATTCCTTATCAACTCTTTGCCCTAGAACAGCACCTACAGCATAATCGCTAGCATCACACATAATTTCAAAGGGTAAATTCCAATCAGGTGGCTGAACAATAGGTGCAGAGATCAATGCTTTCTTAAGTATTTCAAATGCTTCTACACAATCATCATCAAAGACAAATGGTATATCTTTTTGTAATAAATTAGTCAGAGGCCGAGAAATTTTTGAGAAGTCCTTAATGAACCTGCTATAAAAACTGGCATGACCAAGGAAACTTCGTATACCTTTGATGTCCTTGGGACATGGCATCTTCTCAATAGCATCAACTTTGGCTTTATCAACTTCAATACCTCTTTCAGAAATTTTATGCCCCAAGACAATACCTTCATTAACCATAAAGTGGCACTTCTCCCAATTCAAGACAAGGTTAGTTTCTTCACATCTCTGCAAAACTCGATCAAGGTTGCTCAAGCAATCATCAAAAGAGGATCCATAGACGGAGAAATCGTCCATGAAAACCTCACATATCTTTTCACAAAAGTCAGAGAATATAGCCATCATGCATCTTTGAAAGGTAGCAGGTGCATTACATAAACCAAAAGGCATACGTCTATAAGCAAAAGTACCAAAAGGGCAAGTAAAAGTGGTCTTTGATTGATCATCAGCCGACACAGGTATTTGAGAGAAACCAGAATAACCATCTAGAAAGCAAAAATGTGTATGTTTAGATAATCTTTCTAGCATTTGATCGATAAAAGGTAAGGGGTAATGATTCTTTTTAGTAGCTTTACTTAATTTGCGGAAATCAATTACCATCCTATAACCTGTAATAATTCTTTGCGGAATCAATTCATCTTTATCATTAGGAATGACAGTAATACCTCCCTTCTTAGGGACACAATGGATAGGACTTACCCACCGACTATCAGCAACGGGATAAATTATACCTGCCTCAAGGAGCTTTAGTATTTCCTTTATTACCACTTCTTTCATCTTAGGATTCAGCCGTCGTTGATGATCACGAACTGGTTTGGCATCTTTCTCCAAATTTATTTTATGTTGACATAGAGTGGGACTAATGCCCTTAAGATCATCAAGAGTATATCCAATAGCAGCACGGTGCTTCTTCAGAGTTTTCAATAATCTCTCTTCTTCATGCTCTGAAAGGTTAGCACTAATATTAACAGGATATATCTTCTTTTCATCAAGATAAGCATATTTAAGAGTATCAGGTAACGGTTTAAGCTCAAAAACGGGGTCACCCTTGGGTGGAGGAGGATCCCCTAGGATTTCAACAGGCAAATTGTGTTTCAGGATAGGTTCCTATATAAAGAATACTTCATCTATTTCCCTTCTTTCATTCATAAACATATCATTTTCATGGTCTAGCAAATATTGTTCTAAAGGATCACTAGGAGGTATGGCAATAGAAGCAAGACCAATAATTTCATCCTTACTAGGCAATTCTTCTTCACGGTGTTGTCTACTAAATTTGGAGAAATTAAACTCATGAGACATATCACCCAAACCAATAGTAACAACATCCTTTTCGCAGTCTATCTTAGCATTAACAGTGTTCAAGAAGGGTCTACCAAATATAATGGGACAAAAGCTATCTTGTGGGGAACCAAGAATGATAAAATCAGCAGATATTTAGTTTTCCCACACAAGACTTCAACATCTCTAACAATTCCCATGGGTGAAGTAGTTTCCCTAAATGCAAGTTTAATTGTGACATCAATATCTTCTAACTCAGTAGGTGAAATATCATGCATAATTTCTTTGTATAGGTCAATAGGTATCGCACTAGCACTAGCACTAAGGGAGTCCTGGATTAGAGGGTGTCCGGACGGCCGGACTATGACCTTTGGCCAGACTCCTGGACTATGAAGATACAAGATTGAAGACTTCGTCCCGTGTCCGGAGGGACTTTCCTTGGCGTGGAAGGCAAGCTTGGAAATACGGATATGTAGATCTCCTTCCGTTGTAACCGACTCTGTGTAACCCTAACCCTCTCCGGTGTCTATATAAACCGGAGGGTTTTAGTCCGTAGGACGAACAACAATCATACCATAGGCTAGCGTCTAGGGTTTAGCCTCTCTGATCTCGTGGTAGATCTACTCTTGTACTACCCATATCATCAATATTAATCAAGCGGGGTAGGGTTTTACCTCCATCGAGAGGGCCCAACCTGGGTAAAAACATCGTGTCCCTTGTCTCCTGTTACCATCCGCCTAGACGCACAGTTCGGGACCCCTACCGAGATCCGCTGGTTTTGACACCGACATTGGTGCTTTCATTGAGAGTTCCTCGTATGCGTCACCTTTAGGCCCGATGGCTCCTTCGATCATCAACAACGACGCGGTCCAGGTGAGACTTTTCTCCCGGACAGATCTTTGTATTCGGCGGCTTTGCATTGCGGGCCAATTAAGCAGCCATCTGGAGCAGATTGAAAGCTACGCCCCTGGTCATCAGGTCAGATTTGGAAGTTGAACTACACGGCCGACGTCCGCGGAGACTTGATCTTCGACGGGTTCGAGCCACAGCCAAGCGCGCCGCACTGTTACGATTGGCATGATCTAGCTCTGCCACCAAATAGTATCCTGGAGGCCGCACCAGTGTCCGCTCCGACCCTTAGCTCGGAGCCGACTGTGCCTATCGAGGACGGGTGGCTGGACACCGCCTCGGGGGCTGCAATTTATACAGCGATCGAGCCGAACATCGTACCTGTCCTTTGCGAAGCTCGTGACTCTGAGGTGCCGGACTCCTTTCTGGACTCTGAACCTTCCGCGCCCCTGCCAATCGAATCTGATTGGGCGCCGATAATGGAGTTCACCGCCGCGGACATTTTTCAGCACTCGCCCTTCGGCAACATTCTGAATTCACTAAAGTCTCTCTCTTTATCAGGAGAGCCCTGGTCAGACTATGGTCGGCAAGGTTGGGACGCGGTCGACGAATAATTCAAAGCCCACCCACCACCCACTTCGTAGCCACTGTCGATGATCTAACCGACATGCTCGACTTCGACTCCGAAGACATCAACGGTATGGACGACGATGCAGGAGACGAACAAGAACCAGCGCTTACAGGGCACTGGAAGGCCACCTCGTCATATGACATATACATGGTGGACACCCCAAAAGAAGGGAACGGCGACAGAACAACGGAGGATGACCCCTCCAAGAAACAGCCTAAGCGCCGGCGTCAGCGGCGCCGCTCTAAATCCCGCCACAGCAAAAATGGCGATTCCGGCACCAGAGACAATAACACCCCGGAAAGTGCCGAAGACAACCCCCTCCAGCAGGATTCAGCACAGGAGGATGGAGAAGCCAGCCCTCATGGGAGAGCGGCAGGCAGAGAGGTAGAGGACGATAATTGCATGCCTCCCTCCGAAGACGAGGCAAGCCTCGACGACGATGAATTCGTCATGCCCGAGGATCCCGTCGAACAAGAGCGTTTCAAACGCAGGCTCATGGCCACGGTGAGCAGCCTCAAGAAAAAACAGCAACAGCTTAAAGCTGACCAAGATTTGCTAGCCGACAGATGGACTAATGTCCTTGCGGGCGAAGAGTACGAACTCGAGCGCCCCTCCAAGAGCTACCCAAAAAAGCAGACCGCTACCTCGATTAGAGAATGAAGCACCTAGACCTACATCACCAGCGCATGATACGGCCGACCGGCCACCTCGTGGCCGCGACAGAGAGGCCTCTCGGCCCTCCACTCAAGCCGCATCCCAGCGCCGCTCAAAGAATACCAAGGCACGGGGAAATGCGCCAGACCTGCAAGATATATTGGAGGACAGGGCAAGGCAAAAAAGATCGATCTACGGATCGCGTGGGCGCCCGACGACACGTGACGATAACCGTCATGCCGGATATGGTAAATCCGGCCGGGCCGAACACAGCAGACAGAGCTCATTTGAGCTACGTCATGATATAGCCCAATACAGAGGCGCCGCACACCCACTATGCTTCACAGATGAAGTAATGGATCATCAAATCCCCGAGGGTTTCAAACCCGTAAACATCGAATCATACGATGGCACAACAGACCCTGCGGTATGGATCGAGGACTATCTCCTTCATATCCACATGGCCCGCAGGGACGATCTACACGCCATCAAATACCTCCTACTCAAGCTTAAAGGACCAGCTCGGCATTGGCTTAACAGCTTGCCAGCAGAATCAATTGGTTGTTGGGAGAACCTGGAAGCCGCATTCCTCGACAACTTCCAGGGCACCTATGTGCGACCACCAGGCGCCGATGACCTAAGCCACATAATCCAGCAGCCAGAGGAATCGGCCAGACAATTCTGGACACGGTTCCTAACGAAGAAAAATCAAATAGTCAAGTGTCCAGACGCAGAGGCCCTCATAGCCTTCAAGCATAACATCCGTGATGAGTGGCTTGCCCGGCACCTAGGACAGGAAAAGCCGAAATCTATGGCAGCCCTCACGACACTCATGACCCGCTTTTGCGCGGGAGAAGACAGCTGGCTAGCTCGTAGTAACAACATGACCAAGGTCCCTGGTAATTCGGATACCAAGGACAACGTGGGCAGGTCGCGTCGCAATAAGCAAAAGCGCTGCATTAACGGCGACAATGCTGAGGATACGGCAGTTAATGCCGGATTCAGAGGCTCTAAACCCGGTCAGCGGAAAAAGCCATTCTAAAGAAATACTCCAGGCCCGTCCAATTTGGACCGAATACAAGATCGCTCGTGCCAGATACACGGCACCCCCGAAAAACCAGCCAACCACACCAACAGGGATTGTTGGGTGTTCAAGCAGGCAGGCAAGTTAAGCGCCGAAAACAATGACAAGGGGCTACATAGCGATGACAAGTAGAAGCCCTGGCCGCCGAACAATAGGGGATAGAAGGGTTTCCCCCCACAAGTGCGGACGGTGAACATGATATACGCAACCCACATACCCAAAAGGGAGCGGAAGCATGCACTCAGGGACGTATATGCGTTGGAGCCAGTCGCCCCAAAGTTCAACCCATGGTCCTCCTGCCCGATCACTTTTGATCGAAGGGACCACCCCACTACCATCCGCCATGGAGGATTCGCCGCATTGGTTTTAGACCCAATCATTGACGGATTTCACCTTACCAGAGTCCTTATGGACGGCGGCAGCAGCCTGAACCTACTTTATCAGGATACAGTGGGAAAAATGGGCATAGATCCCTCAAGGATTAAACCCACAAAGACGACCTTTAAAGGCGTCATTCCAGGTGTAGAGGCCAACTGTACAGGCTCAGTTACACTTGAGGTGGTCTTCGGATCCCCGGATAATTTCCGAAGCCAGGAGTTAATCTTCGATATAGTCCGTTCCGCAGTGGCTATCACGCATTGCTCGGACGAACCGCATTCGCAAAGTTCAATGCGGTGCCGGACTACGCATACCTCAAGCTCAAGATGTCGGGCCCTCGAGGAGTCATTACGGTCAATGGAAACACCGAACGCTCTCTCCGGACGGAGGAGCATACAGCGGCCCTCGCAGCAGAAGTACAAAGCAGCCTGTCAAGGCAATTCTCCAGTCCGGCCATTAAACGTCCGGACACCGTCAAGCGCGCCCGGAGTAACCCACAACCAGACCGCCTGGCACGTTTCGAGCACGCGTAGCAATGCGGCCCTAACCCCAGCCCTCGCGAAATTGCGAAACCAGTACCGCGCGTACATAACTATGCTCTGGAAATACCATGGGCATAGGGGGAGGGGCACGACAATGGCACGCCCAAAATACGGCTCAACCGCACAAGGGGCTCCCGATTTTGTCATTCTTTCTTTTCTTTCTTTCTTACTTTTAGGACTCCCCTCTCCGGAAGGCCTGTCTGGCAGCATAACTGCCGAACACACGATGCAACAGCCAGGGAGGCAGAAGCTACGTCGAGTGTCCAGGTGGTCTCTATAACGAGCAGTATACTTGTTTCACATATAATTCCACAGCTCGCCCTTGGAGGGGGGACATGTTAAATAGTCCCATCTCTTGCTATCGCACAATTTGTATCGTTTTGCTTTTACCGCAGACTTCTTGAATAAACAATGCATAGCTTTTATCTATTATTGCATTACCTTATATATATATATATATATATATATATATATATATATATATATATATATATATATATATATATATACAAAATATGTTTAGTTATGACATTATGCAACCGTACACTTTAGTACGGCCAATACACCGGGGCTTACGTGCCCCGAATATGGTGTGAAAGTCTCAACACTCTCATGAGTGCGGCACCCGAACTTATAGCATTATATGCATCGGCTCGAATCATGTCTTGGGTCAATAGTTGGGTTTGCCCGGCTCTCATGTTTTGGTACCTTACGTTCATTATATCGGCTAAGGTAGCATGGGAGAACCATCGCGATTGTGCCCGGTTGAGCAGTGAACACCTCGGTGGAGAAAGCTAAAACTGACCGTCATGATAGGGCGAGAGCTGGTCGCTGTTCGAGAGGTTTTGAGTCCCTAAAGACTTATGCCGCTTGAGCGAGGAGTCGGCTTTGTGCAGCCTAGGCGTGGATAGCGCCCGAACTCGGTCTTGAATACTAGGGGCTTCACGAAATTTAAAATTATAGAATTCTATGGCTAAGTGAGAGTGTTCAAGCATTATAGTCTGATTGCCTTGTTCATTGTGTTGAGCGCCTCCCTCGAAGGACCCAATAATGGGAAAAAGAGCGATCAAGTTTATCCCGAACACCCCAGCCCTCGCGGCATGGGGGCAGAAGCCGACGACTCGCCATCTCTCAATTTTGATAAACGGCCGCACAAAAGGTAATATTTTAAATTCAAAAGCGTTGCTTAGCGCATACGAAACAAGTTTTCAGCGTACAGGATCACAAATGCGAGTTTACTCAAAAATTACATCTTTGGAGCACTCATCCGCAATACGGCGGGCACCCTTCAGGACACCCTCATAATACATTTCGGGCTTGCGATGCTCCTTGCTCGGCGGGGGTCCGTCCGTCACAAGCTTCTCAGCGTCCATCTTGCCCCAGTGCACCTTAGCATGGGCAAGGGCCCTACGGGCACCTTCGATGCATACGGAGCGCTTGATAACTTCAAGCCTTGGACAGGCATCCACCAGCCGCCTTACCAGCCCGAAGTAGCTTCGGGCATGGCCTCCACAGGCCACACCGGACTGCGAGACCCTTCATGGCCTGTTCGCCACCTTATGGAGCTCGACCAGCTGCTTCAGCTGGTCGCTCAAACACTGGTGTCCGGCCTCGAAGATCTTGAGACCAGAACACCTTCTTCGTCGAGCTTCCCTCCTCGGCTCGGTAGAATGCGGCTGCGTCGGACACACTCCGGGGAAGATCTGGGAATGCGCCTGGAGAGCTCCGGACTCGGGTAAGTAACAAGTAATTCACTCTCGCGTGCTTGCTTTGCATAAAAAATGCCTTACCCGCCGCTATCTTCTTCATCGCCTCAATTTCCTGGAGGGCTTTTTGGGCTTCGGCCTTGGCAGATTTGGCGCTCTCAAGCGCCGAGGCGAGCTCGGACTCCCGAGTCTTCGAATCACGCTCCAAACTCTCGTGTTTCTCCACGAGGGCCTGGAGCTCTTGCTGCACCGCCGCCACCCGCGCCTCCTGCTTCTCTCGCTCGGTGCGCTCCATGGTCGCACTTTTTTCGGCCTGAGACAGCGCTTCCTTCAGGGTCGCCACCTCGTTCGTGGCCCCTGCAAACCCACGTTGATCATGTCATCTTTTTTGCAACCACATTTTTTTCTTTATATATGCTTACATAAGGTATTACTTACCTTGCTTGTCCTCGAGCTGCTTCTTGGCAAGGCCGAGCTCGTCCTCGGACCGCTCGAGGCTCTACTTCAATACATCGACCTCCGCAGTCAGTGCGGCAGAGGTCAGCAGCACAGCCTGCATTCCCATATTGACACATTTCTGTTAGACTCCTGCGTATATCTTTTTTGATCCTCAGTTCGGCTTTTCTTTCCGAACACCAAACTGAGCATCAGGGGCTACTGTCTATGCGGCAATATTTTTACATATTTTAAATCGCACCTCAAAGCTCGTTAGAAGGTCGGCACGAGCTTCGATCAGCCCGCTCTTGGCAGATCGAACCTTCGGATCACCGCACTCATAATAGTACGGTGCTCCTCGTCGATGGAGGCGCCGTTAAGCACCTCCAGCAGATTATCCGGTGCCTCCGGTTGGGCGGAGGTCACCGGCGTCGTAGGCTTGCCCTTCTTAGTAGGGGCCGCCTGCCGGATACCGGAACCGTTGGGGGTTCCGGTGCGGTGTCCGGCCTAGGGCCGGACCTAAAGCCCTTAGGGGTTTTATCCCCTTTTCGCCTGGAGTCCGGGAGGTCGCCTTGCGGTGCCCCCAGGACCATCTCCTCCTGGCTTGGCCCCTTTTGGGACGCCACCTCGGCATCATCCGCGGGCGAGGAGAGGAGGCGGTCGGAAGTGAAGTGTTGTTCACATCCGACGAATCTAGGGAACCGCTCGACGAAGAGTCGAGCCCGGCCTTGGGCGGACTGCATGATTATATCCGACGTCAGAGGGAACTGTGCATCAAAGGAACTCTATGAGTTATTTTGGTATCCGGAAACTTACGATTTCGCCAGGGGCTTGGCCCTGAGTGGCCACTCTTCTTCGCCGTCGTCGGCGTCGGTGGAATAGTCCGGAGGGAGGGTCCTTCCCTTCTTGGACCCTCCGGCTTCCCCAGTTGGGTCGGCCTTCCTTTTCTTCTCTCCCCCTGCTGGGGGAAAGACCTCTTTTTCCTCCTCCTCGTCTTCACAGGAGGAGTCCACCTCGGAGTCATCGGATGGTGAGTCCGACACCGCCTGGCGTCTGGAACTCTTTCGAGTTCCCGTGGCCTGCTTCTTGGCCTTCTTCTCCAACACCACGTAAGGTGCCGGAGCCAGCAGCCCCGTCAAGTGGGCATCCGTTGGGTCTTCCGGCAAGGGAGCCGGACAGCTAATCTGTCCGGCCGTCTTCTGCCAATCCTGTCAAAGGTAAGGGAGTTTAGATCCCGCATAAAGTCAAACTATGAAAACAAGTGACCCATAAAGGGAAAAATAACTTATCGCATTGGCTTGACGCCGCACACTGAATCCGCGATCCTCGGTAGCGGATGCGGGAGCCTCGGCGCCCTTGAACAGCACCTTCCAGGCATCTTCGTATGTAGTGTCGAAGAGCCTGCTCAGGGTTTGGTGCTGTGCCGGATCAAACTCCCACAAGCTGAAAGCTCGTTGCTGGCACGGGAGGATTCGGCGGATGAGCATGACCTGGACTACATTGACGAGTTCGAGCTTCTTGCTCACCAGGTCTTGGATGCAAAGTTGGAGTCCGGACAGCTCCTCCGGATTTCCACACGACAAGCCCGTCTCTTTCCAGGAGGTGAGCCGTGTAGGGAAGCCGAATCGGAATTCGGGGGTCGCTGCCCACTTAGGGTCACGCGGCTCGGTGATGTAGAACCACCCCGATTGCCACCCCTTTATGGTCTCCACGAAGGAGCCCTCGAGCCATGTAACGTTGGGCATCCTGCCCGCCATGGCGCCTCCGCACTCCGCTTGTTGGCCGCCCACTATCTTCGGCTTGACACTAAAGGTCTTCAACCATAAACCGAAGTGGGGCTGGATGCACAGGAAAGCCTCGCACACGACGATAAACGTCAAGATATTGAGGACGAAGTTTGGGGCCAGATCGTGGAAACCAAGGCCGCAATAGAACATGAGTCCCCGGACAAATGGGTGAAGTGGGAAACCTAGTCCGCGGAGGAAGTGGGTGAGAAATGTTAGGGAACGTTGCAGAAAACAAAAATTTTCCTACGGTTTCACCAAGATCCATCTATGAGTTCATCTAAGCAACGAGTGAAAGAGAGATGCATCTACATACCACTTTGTAGATCGCGAGCGGAAGCGTTCAAAAGAACGGGGTTGAGGTAGTCGTTCTCGTCGTGATCCTATCACCGGAGATCCTAGCGCCGAACGGACGGCACCTCCGCGTTCAACACATGTACGGTCAGCGTGACGTCTCCTCCGTCTTGATCTACCAAGGGGGAAGGAGAGGTTGATGATGATCCAGCAGCACGACGGCGTGGTGGTGGATGCAGCAGGACTCCGGCAGGGGTTCGCCAAGCAACTGTGGGAGGAGGAAGAGGTGTAGCAGGGGGAGGGAGGCGCCAAGACTCAGGGGTGCGGCTGCCCCTCCCTCCCCTCCCTTTATATAGGCCCCCAGGGGGGCGCCGGCCCCTGGAGATCAGATCTCCCAGGGGGGTGGAGTGCCCCCCAAGGCAAGTGGGGCGCCCCCCCCCCCCACCCTAGGGTTTCAACCCTAGGCGCAGGGGGTGGGCCAAGGGGGGCGCACCAGCCCACTATGGGCTGGTTCCCCTCCCCACTTCAGCCTATGGGGCCCTCCGGGATGGGTGGCCCCACCTGGTGGACCCCCGGGACACTTCCGGTGGTCCCGGTACATTACCGGGTGACCTCGAAACATTCCCGATGGCTGAGACAGCACTTCCTATATATAATTCTTTACCTCCGGACCATTCCGAAACTCCTCGTGATGTCCGGGATCTCATCCGGGACTCCGAACAACATTCGGTTTGCTGCATACTCATATTCATACAACCCTAGCGTCACCGAACCTTAAGTGTGTAGACCCTACGGGTTCGGGAGACATGTAGACATGACCGAGACAGCTCTCCGGCAATAACCAACAGCGGGATCTGGATACCCATGTTGGCTCCCACATGCTCCTCGATGATCTCATCGGATGAACCACGATGTCGAGGATTCAAACAACCCCGTATACAATTCCCTTTGTCAATCGGTATTTTACTTGCCCGAGATTCGATCGTCGGTATCCCAATACCTCGTTCAATCTCGTTACCGGCAAGTCACTTTACTCGTACCGTAATGCATGATCCCGTGATCAAACACTTTGATTACATTGAGCTCATTATGATGATGCATTGCCGAGTGGGCCCCGTGATACCTCTCCGTCATACGGAGTGACAAATCCCAGTCTCGATCCGTGTCAACCCAACAGACACTTTCGGAGATACCTATAGTGCACCTTTATAGTCACCCGATTCGTTGTGACGTTTGGTACACCCAAAGCACTCCTACGGTATCTGGGAGTTACACGATCTCATGGTCAAAGGAAAAGATACTTGACATTGGAAAAAGCTCTAGCAAAACGAACTACACGATCTTGTGCTATGCTTAGGATTGGGTCTTGTCCATCACATCATTCTCCTAATGATGTGATCCCGTTATCAACGACATCCAATGTCCATAGTCAGGAAACCATGACTATCTGTTGATCAACGAGCTAGTCAACTAGAGGCTTACTAGGGACATATTATGGTCTATGTATTCACACGTGTATTACGATTTCCGGATAATACAGTTATAGCATGAATAAAAGACAATTATCATGAACAAGGAAATATAATAATAATCCTTTTATTATTGCCTCTAGGGCATATTTCCAACAGTCTGCCACTTGCACTAGAGTCAATAATCTAGTTACATTGTGATGAATCACGCACCCATAGAGTTCTAGTGTTGATCATGTTTTGCTCGTGGAAGAGGTTTAGTCAACGGATTTGCGACATTCAGATCCGTGTGCACTTTGCAAATTTCTATGTCTCCATCTTGAACATTTTCACGAGTGGAGTTGAAGCAACGCTTGATGTGCCTGGTCTTCTTGTGAAACCTGGGCTCCTTGGCAAGTGCAATAGCTCGGTGTTGTCACGAAAGAGTTTGATCGGCCCCGACGCATTGGGTATGACTCCTAGGTCGGTTGTGAACTCCTTCACCCAAATTGCTTCATGCGCTGCCTCCGAGGCTGCCATGTACTCCGCTTCACACGTAGATCCCGCCACGACGCTCGCTTGCAGCCGCACCAGCTCACTTTGCTCCACCATTCAACATAAACACGTATCCGGTTTGTGACTTAGAGTCATCCAGATCTGTGTCGAAGCTAGCGTCGACGTAGCCCTTCTGACGAGCTCTTCGTCACTTCCATAAACGAAAACATGTCCTTTGTCCTTTTCGGTACTTCAGGATATTCTTGACCGCTGTCCGGTGTTCCTTGCTGGGATTACGTTGGTACCTTCCTACCAAACTTACGGCAAGGTTTACATCAGTCCTGTACACAAGATGGCATACATAATAGATCCTATGGCTGAAGCATAGGGATGACACTCATCTCTTCTTTATCTTTTGTCGTGGTCGGGCATTGAGCCGAGCTCAATCTCACATCTTGCAATCTGAGGCAAGAACCCTTTCTTGGACTGATCCATTTTGAACTTCTTCAAAATCTTATCAAGGTATGTGCTTTGTGAAAGACCTATGAGGCGTCTTGATCTATCTCTATAGATCTTGATGCCTAATATATAAGCAGCTTCTCCAAGGTCCTTCATTGAAAACACTTATTCAAGTAGGCCTTAATGCTGTCCAAAGTTCTATATCATTTCCCATCAAAAGTATGTCATCTACATATAATATGAGAAATGCTACTGAGCTCCCACTCACTTTCTTGTAAACGAGGCTTCTCCATAAGTCTCATAAACTAAACGCTTTGATCATCTCATCAAAGCGAATGTTCCAACTCGAGATGCTTGCACCAGCCCATAAATGGATCGCTGGAGCTTGCATACCTTGTTAGCATTCTTAGGGTCGACAAAACCTTCCGTCTGCATCATATACAGCTCTTCCTTAAGATGTCCATTAAGGAATGCCGTTTTGACGTCCATCTGCCATATCTCATAATCATAGTATGCGGCAATTGCTAACATTATTCGGACGGACTTCAGCTTCGCTACGGGAGATAATGTCTCATCGTAGTCAACCCCTTGAACTTGTCGATAACCCTTAGCGACAAGTCGAGCTTTATAGATGGTAACATTACCATCCGCGTCCGTCTTTTTCTTAAAGATCCATTTGTTTTCTATCGCTCGCCGATCATCGGGCAAGTCTGTCAAAGTCCATACTTTGTTTTCATACATGGATTCTATCTCGGATTGCATGGCTTCAAGCCATTTGTTGGAATCTGGGCCCGCCATTGCTTCTTCATAGTTCGAAGGTTCACCTTTGTCTAACAACATGATTTCCAAGACAGGGTTGCCATACCACTCTGGTGCGGAACGTGTCCTTGTGGACCTCTGAAGTTCAAGAGCAACTTGATCCAAGTACCTTGATCATCATCATTAATTTCCTCTCCGATCGGTGTAGGCACCACAGAACATTTTCTGAGCTGCACTACTTTCCAGTTCAAGAGGTAGTACTTCATCGAGTTCTACTTTCCTCCCACTTACTTCTTTCGAGAGAAACTCCTTTTCGTAAAGGACCCGTTCTTGGCAACAAAGATCTTGCCTTGGATCTTAAGTAGAAAGTATACCCAATGGTTTCCTTAGGGTATCCTATGAAGACGCATTTTTCCGACTTGGGTTCGAGCTTTTCAGTTGAAGTTTCTTGACATAAGCATCGCATCCCCAAACTTTTAGAAACGACGACTTAGGTTTCTTCCCAAACCATAATTCATACGGTGTCGTCTCAGCGGATTTAGGCGGTGCCCTATTTAAAGTGAATGTAGCTGTCTCTAGGCGTATCCCAAAACGATAGCGGTAAATCGGTAAGATACATCATAGACCGCACCATATCCAATAGAGTGCGATTCGACGTTCGGACACACCGTTACTGCTGAGGTGTTCCAGCGGCGTGAGTTGTGAAACGATTCCACATTTCCTTAAGTGTGTACCAAATTCGTGACTTAAATATTCTCCCCACGATCGATCGTAGGAACTTTATCTTCGGTCACGTTGATTCTCTACCTCGTTCTGAAATTCCTTGAACTTTTCAAAGGTCTCAGACTTGTGTTTCATTAAGTAGACATGCCCATATCTACTCAAGTCATCAGTGAGAGTGAGAACATAACGATATCCTCCGCGAGCCTCAACGCTCATTGGACCACACACATCAGTATGTATGATTTCCAACAAGTTGGTCGCTCGCTCCATTGTTCCGGAGAACGGAGTCTTGGTCATCTTGCCCATGAGGCATGGCTCGCATGTGTCAAACGATTCATAATCTAGAGACTCTAAAAGTCCATCAGTATGGAGCTTCTTCATGCGCTTGACACCAATGCGACCAAGGCGGCAGTGCCACAAGTATGTGGGACTATCGTTATCAACTTCACATCTTTTGGTATTCACACTATGAATATGTGTAATATTACGCTCGAGATTCATTAAGAATAAACCATTGACCATCGGGCATGACCATAAAACATATCTCTCATATAAATAGAACAACCATTATTCTCGGATTTAAATGAGTAGCCATCTCGTATCAAACGAGATCCAGATACAATGTTCATGCTCAAACTTGGCACTAAATAACAATTATTGAGGTTTAAAACTAATCTCGTAGGTAAATGTAGAGGCAGCGTGCCGACGGCGATCACATCGACCTTGGAACCATTCCCGACGCGCATCGTCACCTCGTCCTTCGCCAGTCTCCTTTTATTCCACAGCTCCTGCTGTGAGTTACATATATGAGCAACGGCACCGGTATCAAATACCGAGGAGTTACTACGAGTAATGGTAAGGTACACATCAATTACATGTATATCAAATATACCTTTAGTGTTGCGGCCTTCTTGTGCGCTAAGTATTTGGGGCAGTTCCGCTTCGAAGACCCTTCCTTTGCAATAAAAACACTCGGTCTCGTGCTTGGGTCCATTGCTCGACTTCTTCCCAACAACTGGCTTACCAGCGTGGCAACATCCTGCCGTCCTTCTTGAAGTTCTTCTTACCCTTGCCCTTCTTGAACTTAGTGGTTTCATTGACCATCAACACTTGATGCTCCTTCTTGATTTCTACCTCTGCTGACTTGACATTGAAAATACTTCAGGAATAGTTTTCACCATCCCTGCATATTGTAGTTCATCACAAAGCTCTTGTAGCTCGGTGGGAGCGATCAAGGATTCTGTCAATGACCGCCTCGTCCGGGAGGTTAATGTCCAGTGGGGAAAGCGGTTGTGCAACCCGACATTTTGAGTATGTGCTCACCGATGTAACTATTTTCCTCCATCTTACAACTATAGAACTTGTCGGAGACTTCATATCTCTCGACCTGGCATGAGCTTGGAAAACTAATTTTAGCTCTTGAACATCTCATATGCTCCGTGTTGCTCAAAACGCTTTTGGAGCCCCGGTTCTAAGCTGTAAAGCATGCCGCCTTGAACGAGGGAGTAATCATCGAGACGAGACTGCCAAGCGTTCATAACGTCTTGGTTCTGCAGGATGGGTGCTTCACCTAGCGGTGCTTCTAGGACATATTGTTTCTTGGCAGCTATGAGGATGATCCTCAGGTTCCGGACCCAGTCCGAATAGTTGCTACCATCATCTTTCAGCTTGGTTTTCTCTAGGAACGTGTTGAAGTTCATGGTGACATGAGTGTTGGCCATTTGATCTACAAGACATTTTGCAAAGATTTTAGACTATTGTTCATGATAATAAAGTTCATCTAATCAAATTATTTAATGAACTCCCACTCAGATTTGACATCCCTCTAGTCATCTAAGTGTCACATGATCCGAGTCGACTAGGCCGTGTCCGATCATCACGTGAGACGGACTAGTCATCGTCGGTGAACATCTCCATGTTGATCGTATCTTCCATACGACTCATGTTCGACCTTTCGGTCTCTTGTGTTCCGAGGCCATGTCTGTACATGCTAGGCTCGTCAAGTTAACCTAAGTGTTTTGCATGTGTAAAACTGTCTTACACCCGTTGTATGTGAACGTAAGGATCTATCACACCCGATCATCACGTCGTGCTTCGAAACGACGAACTTTAGCAACGGTGCACAGTTAGGGAGAACACTTTCTTGAAATTATTTTAAGGGATCATTTTATTTACTACCGTCGTTCTAAGTAAACAAGATGCATAAACATAATAAACATCACATGCAATTATATGGTAGTGACATGATATGGCCAATATCATATAGCTCCTTCGATCTCCATCTTCGGGGCTCCATGATCATCTTGTCACCGGCATGACACCATGATCTCCATCATCATGATCTCCATGAAGTTGCTCGCCAACTATTACTTCTACTACTATGGCTAACACGTTTAGCAATAAAGTAAAGTAATTTACATGGCGTTTCTCAATGACACGCAGGTCATACAAAAATAAATACAACTCCTATGGCTCCTGCCGGTTGTCATACTCATCGACATGCAAGTCGTGATTCCTATTACAAGAACATGATCTCATACATCACATATATCATTCATCATTCATCACAACTTTGGCCATATCACATCACAAAACACTTGCTGCAAAAACAAGTTAGACATCCTCTAATTGTTGTTGCAAGTTTTACGTGGCTGCAATAGGGTTCTAGCAAGAACGTTTTCTTACCTACGTGAAAGCCACAACGTGATTTGTCAACTTTTATTTACCCTTCATAAGGACCCTTTTCATCGAATCTGCTCCAACTAAAGTGGGAGAGACAGACACCCGCTAGCCACCTTATGCAACTAGTGCATGTCAATCGGTGGAACCTGTCTCACGTAAGCGTACGTGTAAGGTCGGTCTGGGCCGCTTCATCCCACAATACCGCTGAAGCAAGATAAGATTAGTAGCGGCAAGAGAGTTGACAACATCTACGCCCACAACAGATTGTGTTCTACTCGTGCAATAGAGAACTACGCATAGACCTAGCTCATGATGCCACTGTTGGGGAACGTTGCAGAAAACAAAAAAATTCCTACGGTTACACCAAGATCCATCTATGAGTTCATCTAAGCAACGAGTGAAAGAGATATGCATCTACATACCACTTTGTAGATCGCGAGCGGAAGCGTTCAAAAGAACGGGGTTGAGGTAGTCGTTCTCGTCGTGATCCTATCACCGGAGATCCTAGCGCCGAACGGACGGCACCTCCGCGTTCAACACACGTACGGTCAGCGTGACGTCTCCTCCATCTTGATCCATCAAGGGGAAGGAGAGGTTGATGATGATCCAGCAGACCTGACGCGTGGTGGTGGATGCAGCGAGACTCGAGCGAGCTTCGCCAAGCAACCGTGGGAGGAGGAAGAGGTGTAGCGAGGGGAGGGAGGCGCCAAGACTCAGGTGCGGCTGCCCTCCTCCCTCCTTTATATAGGCCCCAGGCGCCCGCCCCCAGAGATCAGATCTCCCGGGGGCGGCGGCCAGGGGGGTGGAGTGCCCCCCAAGGCAAGTGGGACGCCCCCCCCCCACCCTAGGGTTTCAACCCTAGGCGCAGGGGGTGGGCCAAGGGGGCGCACCAGTCCACTATGGGCTGGTTCCCCACCCCACTTCATCCTATGGGGCCCTCCGGGATGGGTGGCCCCACCCGGTGGACCCCCGGGACACTTCCGGTGGTCCCGGTACATTACCGGGTGACCCCGAAACATTCCCGATGGCCGAAACAGCACTTCCTATATATAATTCTTTACCTCCGTACCATTTCGAAACTCCTCGTGACGTCCAGGATCTCATCCGGGACTCCGAACAACATTCGGTTTGCTGCATACTCATATTCATACAACCCTAGCGTCACCGAACCTTAAGTGTGTAGACCCTACGGGTTCGGGAGACACGTAGACATGACCGAGACGGCTCTCGGGCAATAACCAACAGTGGGATCTGGATACCCATGTTGGCTCCCACATGCTCCTCGATGATCTCATTGGATGAACCACGATGTCGAGGATTCAAACAACCCCGTATACAATTCCCTTTGTCTATCGGTATTTTACTTGCCCGAGATTCGATCGTCGGTATCCCAATACCTCGTTCAATCTCATTACCGGCAAGTCACTTTACTCGTACCGTAATGCATGATCCCATGATCAAACACTTTGATTACATTTAGCTCATTATGATGATGCATTACCGAGTGGGCCCCGTGATACCTCTCCGTCATACGGAGTGACAAATCCCAGTCTCGATCCGTGTCAACCCAAAAGACACTTTCGGAGATACCTGTAGTGCACCTTTATAGTCACCCAGTTACGTTGTGACGTTTGGTACACCCAAAGCACTCCTACGGTATCCGGGAGTTACACGATCTCATGGTCAAAGGAAAAGATACTTGACATTGGAAAAAGCTCTAGCAAAACAAACTACACAATCTTGTGCTATGCTTAGGATTGGGTCTTGTCCATCACATCATTCTCCTAATGATGTGATCCCGTTATCAACGACATCCAATGTCCATAGTTAGGAAACCATGACTATCTGTTGATCAACGAGCTAGTCAACTAGAGGCTTACTAGGGACATATTATGGTCTATGTATTCACACGTGTATTACGATTTCCGGATAATACAGTTATAGCATGAATAAAAGACAATTATCATGAACAAGGAAATATAATAATAATCCTTTTATTATTGCCTCTAGGGCATATTTCCAACAAGAAACACCACCCTCTCATGGGGCCTGGGGGTGGGGATGAGCTGCCCTTTCTCGGGGAGCCGGTACTCGATGTCATTAGACAAGTATCCGGCCTTCCTCAGCTTCTTGATGTGTTCCTCCGTGACGGAGGAGACCATCCACTTGCCTCCTGCTCCGGACATGGCTGGATAAGGTCGAGGTGAAATATGAGGACTTGGGCGCTGGAGCTCGAGTGCGCAGAAATGGATAAGCAAAGGAGGAAGAAGGCATAGATGGAAAAAGGTGAATCCTTATCCCCTTATATGGGCGGACGCAACTAAGCGCCCCCACCAGCCCGGTAAAACTTGCTTATCTCCCAAGCGCCGTAAATTAATGGCATGGTTGGGTTACCCACGTCCGTATTGATGAGAATCCCGGAATAAGGGGACACGATCTCTGCTTCGACAAGACGTGCCAAGGAAACCGCCTCGCTAAACGCGCTAAGGTGGGTCAGTAAAAACGATTCGAATAAAGGCTTGGCCGTGGTGTGATGACACGCTGCGAATACGTCGTGATTGGATTTGTGTAAATATTATTCTCTCTACGGTGTTATGTGGAAATTATTTTGCAGAGCCGGACACTATCCTTGTGTTCAAAATCTTCTATGAAGTATTCGGAGGAGGAACCCGCCTTGCAATGCCGAAGACGAACTGCGCGCCGGACTCATCGTCATTGAATCCTGGTTCGAGAGCTCTTGAGGAGTCTGGATTAGGGGTGTCCGGACGGCGGACTATGACCTTTGGCGGACTCTTGGACTATGAAGATACAAGATTGAAGACTTCGTCCCGTGTTCGGATGGGACTTTCCTTGGCGTGGAAGGCAAGCTTGGCGATACGGATATGTAGATCTCCTTCCGTTGTAACCAACTCTGTGTAACTCTAACCCTCTCTGGTGCCTATATAAACCGGAGGCTTTTAGTCTGTAGGACGAACAACAATCATACCATAGGCTAGCTTCTAGGGTTTAGCCTCTCTGATCTCGTGGTAGATCTACTCTTGTACTACCCATATCATCAATATTAATCAAGCAGGAGTAGGGTTTTACCTCCATCGAGAGGGCCCGAACCTGGGTAAAAACATCGTGTCCCTTGTCTCCTGTTACCATCCGCCTAGACGGACAGTTCGGGACCCCCTACCCGAGATCCGCCGGTTTTGACACCGACAAGCACCCATGTCACATAAGACATGATAACAATGATCTCCTATTTTAACAAAAATAACAGGCATGCCTACCACAGGTCTATGTTTATCTTTAGCACAAGGTTTAGCAATTCTAGCAGTCTCTTCACGGAAATAAATAACATGCCCATCAATATTATCCGCCAAGAGATCTTTAACAATAGCAATATTAGGTTCAACTTTAACTTGCTCAGGAGGTGTATAGTTTCTAATATTGCTTTTACGAACCACTGATTGAAGCTTTAGCATGATCCTTTATTCTAACGAGGAAAGGTGGTTTCTCAACATAGCGATAGGAACAATAGGATCATTATAAGTGATAGTCTTTTCTTCAACTTTAATAGGTGCAGCTACTTTTACTTCTATGGGAGGATGATATTTAAACCACTTCTCCTTAGGGAGATCAACGTGAGCAGCAAAATATTCACAGAAAGAAGCTACTATCTCAGAGTCAAGTCCATATTTAGTGCTAAATTTACGGAAAACATCGGTATCCATAAATGATTTAACACAATCAAACTTAGGTGTCATAACTGACTCCTTACCTTCGTCGAGATCCCAATCTTCAGAGTTGCGTTTAATTCTTTCCAATAAGTTCCATTTGAATTCAATAGTCTTCATCATAAAAGAGCCAGCACAAGAAGTATCGAGCATGGTGCGATTGTTATCAGAAAGCCGAGCATAAAAACTTTGAATAATTATTTCTCTTGGGAGCTCATGATTGGGGCATGAATATAACATTGATTTAAGCCTCCCCCAAGCTTGAGCGATGCTTTCTCCTTCGTGAGGCCAAAAATTATATATATAATTGCGATCACGATGAACAAGATGCATAGGATAAAACTTCTGATGAAATTCCAATTTCAATCATTTGTAGTTCCATGAGCCAGTATCATCACGTAGCCTATACCATGTCAATGCATCTCCCTTCAAAGATAAAGGGAAGACCTTCTTCTTAATAACATCATCGGGTATACCGCAAGCTTAAATAATCCACAAACTTCATCCACATAGATTAGGTGCTCATCGGGATGCATTGTTCCATCTCCCGCAAAAGGATTAGCTAGCAGTTTTCTAACATACCGAAGGAATTTCAAAGTAGACATTTTCATTTTCAGTAGGTTCGAGAGGGTTGAGGAGCAACTCTTTGCTCTCTTGGTCGGGGTGAAGATACCCGAACAAGCCCCTCAGAGGATTACTTTCCATAGTAATAAGTGACAGTAAATTTCAGCACACTATATAAATTTTTCCTTACCAAATTCCACCTACCAAAGGCGCTTCACTCCCCTGCAACGGCGCCAGGAAAGAGTCTTGATGACCCACAAGGATAGGGGATCTATCGTAGTCCTTTTGATAAGTAAGAGTGTCGAACCCAACGAGGAGCAGAAGAAAATGATAAGCGGTTTTCAGCAAGGTATTCTCTGCAAGCACTGAAATTATAGGTAACAGATAGTTTTGTGATAGGATAATTTGTAACGAGCAACAAGTAACAAAAGTAAATAAAGTGCAGCAAGGTGGCCCAATCCTTTTTGTAGCAAAGGACAAGCCTGGAAAAACTCTTATAGAGAGAAAAGCGCTCCCGAGGACACATGGGAATTATCGTCCGACTAGTTTTCATCACGTTCATATGATTCGCGTTCGGTACTTTGATAATTTGATATGTGGGTGGACCGGTGCTTGGGTGCTGCCCTTACTTGGACAAGCATCCCACTTATGATTAACCTCTATTGCAAGCATCCGCAACTACAACAAAAGTATTAAGGTAAACCTAACCATAGCATGAAACATATGGATCCAAATCAACCCCTTACGAAGCAACGCATAAACTAGGGTTTAAGCTTCTGTCACTCTAGCAACCCATCATCTACTTATTACTTCCCAATGCCTTCCTCTAGGCCCAAATAATGGTGAAGTGTTATGTAGTCGACGTTCACATAACACCACTAGAGGATAGACAACATACATCTCATCAAAATATCGAACGAATACCAAATTCACATGACTACTAATAGCAAGACTTCTCCCATGTCCTCGGGAACAAACGTAACTACTCACAAAGCATATTCATGTTCATAATCAGAGGGGTATTAATATGCATAAAGGATCTGAACATATGATCTTTCACCAAATAAACCAACTAGCATCAACTACAAGGAGTAATCAACACTACTAGCAACCTACATGTACCAATCCCATACTTAGAGACAAGAATTAGATACAAGAGATGAACTAGAGTTTGAGAGGAGATGGTGCTGGTGAATATGTTGATGGAGATTGCCCTCTCCCGATGAGAGGAGCGTTGGTGATGATGATGGCGATGATTTCCCCCTTAGGAGAAGTGTCCCAGCGAGAACAGCTATCTGGAGCCCTAGATTGGTTCCGCCTCGTGGCGTGAGTCTCGTCAGCTTGCATATGATTTTTCTTGATTTAAAGACTTCATATAGCGTAAGATGGGCACGGAGGGCCAACAAGGGCCCACGAGGCGGGGCGCGCCAGGGGTAGGCGCCCTCCACCCTCGTGGACAGGTGGAGGCCCCGACGTGAGATTCTTCTTCCAGTATTTTTATTATTTCCAAAATAACTTTCGTGGAGTTTCGGGACTTTTGGAGTTGTGCGAATAGGTCTCTAATATTTGCTCCTTTTCCATTGAGAATTCCAGTTGCCGCATTCTCCTCCTTATGTAAACCTTGTAAAATAAGAGAGAATAGGCATAAGTATTGTGACATAATGTGTAATAACAGCCCATAGTGCAATAAATATCGATAAAAAAGCATGATGCAAAATGGACGTATCACCCAACAACGCTGGCGCTCCTTCATCAACTTGATATTCTTCAGGGGCGTTAGTCCTCATTTTCGATCCTTTTGGTCATTCGATGACAAAGGGGGAGAAATTTGAGTTAGTCTTCAAGCGGGTCTATCTTATATGGGCGTTTTTTTTGCTAAGTTACAACTCTCGTTCTTCTGATGACTTTGCTGGATCGAGTTGTAAACTTAAACTCTATGGTGGCCTGATACTTTTGCTATAGTTTTTCTGCATGCTTATTCCTCATTAATGTTTATGCACGCATGCTGAATTACATCAGTCACCGTATTTCATCATGCATTTCAAATTCTTCATATTATGTCAACTGCGTGTATGAATTACAAGATATAGGGGGAGATCTCCATGATTCTACTCTTCAAGTGTGCATTGCTTCAAAAGCAAATTCCTCACTATGCACATCTTCAGGGGGAGTTCTTCTATATCTTGCAATCAAATTCCTCAATATCAGTATTTACACTTCATATGATTATCCCCGTTGAAACTTAACCTATATTGTCATCAATCACCAAAAAGGGGGAGATTGTAAGTGCATCTAGTGCCCCTTAGTGATTTTGGTGTATTGAAGACTTATAGGTTAAGGGACTAATGTGTTTATGAGTATACACAGGTCTATAAGTCTATGAGGAGTTTGATATTTACAGAGAAAGTCGACCCCTAAAAATAAAGTTCTTCGTCTCAAGACTTTGGATTTCAAGACTTTCAAGACTTTGAAAGTGAAGAAATTGGTGTGACCTTGAAGACTTGGTATTCATTCGAGGAACATGAAGCGTGAAGACTTTTGTTTTCATAGTTTCATTTTCTCTTTCTTGAGTCATAGGAAACCTTGTCTTTGTTAAAGGGGTCGAGGAAATACTAAGGAAAAATTTCCATGTGATGCTCAACTCAAAATCCTATGCCTACCAATCCCTTCGGTGAAGCCATTGGAAATCTCATACAGATTCAGTCATATTCTTGATGTGAGAGACGAAGTTCTTCGGTCTCGAGAATTTATTCGACCGAGGAGTTAGGAATTCGCCAGTCTGGATTTCCTACGATGAGGAACATGATAGCCACGAGGAATTTGATACTCAAATTTCCGACCGTTCTTGTCTCTGGCCTTGACCTGTCCCAAAATATCTACCCACCTAACGGTCATATTATTGAAGGGCATTTATGTCTTATCATGTCGGGCTACTCCTAGGCTATAAATAGCCGCCCCTACAACCATTAGCTGGTTGGCTTCTCCGAGAAAACGGCACTTGTCATTTGAGAGCATCCCATCCTCAGGGACTTTGGCGAAAATCATCGAGTGAGAAAACCCAAACCCAAACACCTACAAACCCAAAGTGATTGAGCATCATTGAAGAGATTGATCTTGCGTGGATCCGGCGCTTGTTACCTTTGAAGACCGTGCTTCTTCCGCACAGTTAGGCTTCATGGTCTAGAGCATCAAGAGGAATTGTGGATCGTCATGTGACCGAGTTTGTGAAGGTTTGGAAGTCACTGAAGACTTACCACGAGTGATTGGGCGAGTGCGTGTGACCCTAGCTCAACGAGAATACGGTGAGGACTGTGTGTCCGGGATGTGTGTCCTCGTGTTTAAATACCTAGCCGCTCCAACCAGGATGTACAAGCTGAGACAACAGTTGGAACTGGTCTACCAAATCATTGTCTTCACCAAGCTTCTCGGTTCTATTTCCTCAACTCTTTCATTTCCTCATTACAGTTGTTGCGTGCTTGTTCATATCTGTTTGAAGACTTTGATCAAGACTTTCTCAATTTCCTCAGTTCAATTTCTTGATCTGTTTGTCTTCATCTGTGTTATCATGTGATTCGCTTTACGTACTCTGTGCTTGTCTTCATTTCATTATGATGACCATGCTTGTGTTATGTAATGTTTACCTTTGAGTACTTATTCAGCTGCTAGTAGTTCTTCGCTAAGGAATTTCCTCACCTGCAAATTCCTCAGTGAAGAATTCATAAAAATCGCCTATTCACCCCCCCCCCTCTAGTCGATATAATGCACTTTCAATATAAAACATCCAAACAGATAATATAATAGCATGGAACAATAAAATATTATAGATATGTTGGAGACATATCACTCCGTATCGTGAAACGCGATAAAACTTTCTCTCCTATTATTTTCTCGGGAAATAGGAATTATAGTGCTGAGATTTGGGTCTGCGGAGCCTCGTGGGCCCCACGAGGCACCAGGGCATGCCCTGGGGGGTGGTCGCGCCCTGGTGGCTCGTGGGCCACTAGTGGCTCCCCTCCTCTGGGTCTTGGCTCCAGTATTTTTTTTTATATTTCAGAAAAAATCTCCAAAAAGTTTCGTCCAATTCCGAGAACTTATATTTCCGCACAAAAACAACACCATGGTAGTTGTACTAAAAACATCTCAGTCTTAGTTTCATTCAAATAATGCAAATTAGTGTCCAAAACAAGAGCAAAGGAGTTTGGAAAAGTAGATACGACGGAGCCGTATCAGGCGACCCGTGATGCCAAAGTTCTTCATGAACTTGCGGTAGCACCCCGCCAGATCGAGGAATCTGCGCACTTCCTTGACTGTGGACGGAGTAGGCCACTTTACGACAACGTCGATGTTCTTGCTGTCAGTGCGCACGTCGTCTCTGCTGATCTCATGCCCCAAGTACGTCAGACTAGGCCTGGCGAAAGTGCACTTGCTCCTTTTGATCTTGAGCTTGTTGTCATGAAGCACCTGGAAAACTTGGCGCAGGAGGCGGAGGTGTTGTTGCTTGGTGGCGTTGTAGACAAGGATGTCGTCGATAAAGACCAAAACCCCATGGCGATTGAGTGGTGCCAAAACTGTGTTCATGCCCCCGTGGAGGTAGCAGGCCCACAGGTAAGACCATAAACCAACACCTTGAACTCGAAGTGGTCGTGGTTAGTCTTGAAGGCCGTCTTGTGTTTGTCCTCGGGCTTCATACGTGGGGAAAGGCTGCTAATGCCAAATGTTACGCTCCCGCTTGAGGATTCGATACAAGAGTGACCGGATTACAGAGGAATTGAAGAAGTCGGGCTAGGCTTCTAGAGATACAGAGAAATGGGGATCAGGAGATGAGAGCCGCCGTCGCCTATGTCATGTCTCTGCATCCCTTCCTCACAGTGCGTCCCTTTCTTAAGTAGTTAGGTTGCTCGGTCATGGCCCGCGTAGCGCTGGTTGGGCTTGCGGGCTCGCCTTGTCTTCTCTAGGGCTTGGTCCCCTCGGTGGCCTGGTACCGGGGTAGTAGGTTGGGCCGTATCAGGAACTAATATCGGTTGCTAAGTTTATCTCAGGACATTGGTTTCATGAAGACCATGTTGGAGTTGTGTGACCCCCACACACACACACACACCGCCCTCCATTTAAAAAAGGATCAAAGGCGTGGTTTACCGACGACTCGAAGCTTTTCATTTTGGTTCGATTTGAGTCGTACGAAAAATTGGGGCCATCGTAAATGTATATTATGTGAGAATACATCAAACATATACACCAGCCCTCCTACACCTACCACCATATTTTCCTGTAGCGTGCTTCGTCGAGATGTTCTTAGAGTTTCAACAGAAACTTTGTGGACACACTGTGTGCACGGGATGGTGGTTTCGCCTCCAAACACCCTATGCACACGAGGCTGACTTGACGGAGGGGAGACGGTGGAGCCGTTGAGGATGAGTAGACATGACGGAGGGGAGAAGAATGGGCGTTGCTCGACCGAGGAGACCGGTTACGAAAAAAGATGGAGGAGAGGGAGAGCGTATGTCACGGCGAAAGCGACCCATACGTGCAGCTAAACAACCTTTTTTACAGGGCACAAAACAATTCCTGCGGTGGCCGACACGTCGTAGGTTCCCTACTACGTTTTGCCCAGGCGGAATGTTGCTCGACGGCGACACGACTGCGAAGCATTTACTCACCCTCAACGAAAACGTTTTCAAAACAAAATAAATCCCGGAACAAAATCCCCCAGGTAGGCCGGTATCGGGTATAGCCACCCCGCCCCACCCCGCGGGTCCACGACGCAGGCAGGCAGAAGTGGTAGCACCGCACTAGCGCACTCCGTCCACCCCGGCAGTCCACTCCCAGCGCCGCCCGTCCCGCAACCGCCGCCGCCGCCTTCCGGGAAGACCGGGATGGCCGAGAAGCCGGCGGGCCCGGCCTCCAGGTCCAGGATCCGGGGCGGGCTCGCCCCCTCCGCGCCCTCCTCCAGGTCCCATTGCCCTCGATCTGCATTTCCGCCCGGGGCCCCCGTTTGAATTTCTTGTCCGGGGTTTGCTCGAGCCGTCCTCTTGACTCTCTCTCTCTCTCTCTTTCCCTGCGCAGGAGGGTGGTCTCGATGGCCTACACGGCGGCTCCGCATCAGGCCAAGAAGGTGAGCGAGGGGCCTCCTTGACCTTGACCTTGACCCCGCTCTAAATCTCCTTTTCAAGCATCTTTTACCTTTCCGAATCGCTTCTTTGTCTTGCTCGGCGAATGTTGGGTTCTTGGGTGCTCAAAGCTTGAGCCTGTCTTTGCTGGCGAGGAGTGTCGGCATTGAGCTCCTGCAAGACCCGGTGTCAGTGGAGTAGTGGACATCAGCAGTGTCTTAGCGAATTGAAGGGGGAGGAAACTGTCCTGAAACAGTGCTCATTGCACCTGCCAAAACTAGATACGTGCTTGTTAGTAGTGGTGGTTGTTACTGTTTGTACTGGTGGTTTTGATCTATACCACAACATCTGCTCCATGTGCAGGTTCCTGAGCCAAAGGTTGTGAAGCCAACCAGAACCACGCCGGCCAAAAGGCGGCAGCAGCTGGATCAGGCGCAGAAGCAGAGGGAAGAGGTCGCTGCGTTGCAGGAGCAGCTTGGTGGCCTGCAGGGGAAACTGCTTGAGAAAGATGAAGCTCTGAGGTCCGCAGAGAACTTGATTGGCCGGATCAGTGTTGCAAACGAAGAGGTGGATGAATTGAGAAGCCAGCTTAATGATAAGGAATCTCTGGTCGAGTCTACTGGCTCCGAGTTGCATGGTGCAAAGGTATACTGGACTTGCTTGGTACCTTTGGCATATCGCTGAAGTTTATATTTCAAAAGTGTTATTACTGCATAACCAGCTCCTTCATTCAAGAAAACACCATTCTAAAAAAAATTACACCAGTGAAGATGATGCTATGGGACACTATCATTCAGACAACAAAGTCACTGTCCTAGTTTTATTCTCTGCGCTATATGGTTTTGATAATGCAAAGCAATGTACCCCAAGTTCTTATTCAAAATCGATCAGGAAATGACGCAGTTAGATATACAAGTGTGCACCATGTTTTGTGAGCCTATAATTGTTCCACTTTAGTTGGCCTGTCATGTACCATTTGTCATTGATTTGATTGAACTGGACTGAAGAAAGAAACCTATGATATGCTGATTTGAGGTTCTAACTACGCTGCTGCTCGGCATTCAATGCTGAGTAGTGATTTTCATGGATCTGACAAGTACAAATATAACTATGCATTAAACATTATTTGACCTTTTTTTAGAAAATCTATTTGGCATTTTCATGCCTTACTTGATTAGTGATACATGTTTTCCTCAGTGTGTTTCAGTGCCATGTTAAAGATGATTATGTCTTTTGTCTGTTTCTTTTAATGTTGAATAGTAAATCTATTTGGCATTTTCATGCCTTACTTGATTAGTGATACATGTTTTCCTCAATATGTTTCAGTGCCATGTTAGAGATGCTTATGTCTTTTGTCCGTTTCTTTTCATGTTGAATAGTAGATTCTAAAGAGTAAAAAGGCCAACACAGTCCTTTATATTTCAACTGACATATGCTGCAGTGCTCTTTGTCTTTGGGAATCTTAAATTTGCTACTTCTAATTTGTATTCATGCTTGTTTATGTTACAAGAGACTTCTATGTTTTTCATCACTGTATCATAAAAGTATAGGCTCAATTTAATCACTTCGTTAGTAATAGCACTGCTAATTGCAAAATGCTTGCTGATTTGTTGTTATTGTTGCAGATTATGTTGGCAGAGAAGCAAGCAGCATTGGAGAAGCTAGAATGGGAGGCAAAGATGTCAAGTACAAAAGTTGAAGAACTTGAAGTGGATGTAGCCTCTATGGATGTTGAAATCTCTGCTCTGATGAAGGTATTCAGGAAAATAACAGAGAACAACCGAGCCTCTCATCCCACGGAGAGATCTGACGATTCATCGTTGGAATGTGAACCAGTTCAGCTTGATGTAAGATCATGTCCTGTTACATTCCCGTAAACTCTTCAACGCTATTGTATATCTTGCTTGATGAAAAATTGAATTAATTATGTCTTTATCTGAGTGAGCTATCTATATGCGCTTTGCTCCAAAACTGATTTTTTAATTTGTTGTTTCTCCTATTTGCTACGACGCAGGATACGGTAGGTGATATTGACACGGAGAAGATGGAGCAGGAAATGTCAGCCTATGTCACGGCTCTAGCAGCCGCGAAAGACAATCCTACGGAGGAATTCCTGAAGGCAGTAACTGAGGCAAGGCTGAGACTCCAAGCGTTTGTACTCTAACTTGTCTGGATAACATTGACCCATGCTCTGTGCCCACTGCCCAGAGCAGCTCTCGTGAGGCTCGGCAGAAACAGTTTCGCCACTGGGTGATATGATGTGCACGCGAGTTGACAGTTGTCGCCACTGGGTCTTATATCGCAGAGGATCCGTGTTTGCATCCTCTCATCTTGGATCTGGGCCGATGATGCCTCTGATCTCGTTGTTGTAATGTTATCAACTATTTGTAGTATGTGACTGAGTGGCATCTTAGTAGAGATGTCAACTTGTACAATTTTAGTAAACATCTGATGGTTCAACCTGTCTGGACGACCTAGAGATTATTGTTCTCAGTGGTCTGAACATTTGCAATCCGGAGTATGTTCTAAAACTTTCAGGCTATTGTTTGGTTTCATGCACATGCATGGAGTTTGTGAATTTTATTGAACATCCGATGGTTCAGCCTGTCTAAACGACCAAGAGATTTAGTCATGGACAGGGATGCGTGCAAGTTTGCTATACCCGTGTTAGAACCATGACTCGGTTTCGATATCTTATGGGTTTCAACTCTAGCCTACCCAACTTGTTTGGGACTGAAGGCTTTGTTGTTGTTTTGTTGTTTTCGTGTATGTTCTCAAACTTTGAGGCGATTGTTTGGCATGTACACGGAGTTTGTGACGGGTAATAGCTCACACAACATAAGTATATCCTGGCCTGCGTAGGCGTATATCAACTATAGTAATGGGCAGTCTGGCAGAAGAGTTTTTGAAGGATTTTCAGAGTATTTTCCTGGTCCAACCCAAGATCCCCAGGTATACCCACAAAACCCTCAGATTCTAGTATCTAGACCAGAATGGGATTGGGAGGAGTCGTCCAACAATCCCAAACCTCTTCGGGGTGAAAAAACACCAGTACCAACCGAGGCTTAAATGTATTTCCGCTCTTATTTTGCTAGAGGTCATACCAACACAGTGACACACATAGGTCACACAGATCATACAAACATTGTGCTGCCATATTCACAAAATGTATTTTACAGCATCTACCAAAAGGAACACAAACCTAGCAACATCTAAAAACTGCATGTGTACATTCCTAGTGTTACAGCCTGCTGCAAATCTATAGTCACAAGCACAACTACCAACATCTAGGTCAGGTAAGCATTCATAGATGGCATTCAGGTGTACAACACAGCTACAAACCTAGAAAAATCCAAACACTGCAGCTACCTCCAGGCAAGGACGAGCCACATGAATGTTGGATGTTGGATCATTTGTCCACCAGCAGCAGAGATAATTCAAAAAAGAAAGGCAAAAGTCATAATACAAGGTTACAGACCAGTCGATCATCCTAATACATAGTAAATGGTACATTCTCGCACTCTCGGTGCTCTTTCCTCGCATAATAATAAAGTAAACAAAAGAGTATTTAGGGGAATCACAACACGTTTGACAGGTTTTTCCGGCAATATTATGCCACTCGGCGACTATATTTAAGGTAGGGGCAGGTAGGGGTAGGCAGGCAGGCGGCAGCAACATCTTGTATCCGAGGAAGCTGGAATCATGACTTCGCACTTATTTGAACTGCTTGTGTGGCTGCAAGAGAGAGAGAGGGTATAAGTCAGTACATGGTAGCAGGCTAGCAGCAAAGGAATACAAATAGGTAAAGAATAATAATAGCACCAGAACATACAGTACAGCACAACCTTAAAAACTACACCCTCTGTTCATTAATATAAGACGTTTTGGCAGTTTAAATTAAACTGCCAAAACATCTTATATTTAAGAACAGAGGTAGTACTATCTTTTACACCACAATTACCAGCATTTCAATATGAAAACTAATACATGAAGGCTGTGAACTTAATGGTGTTACAAGTAAATTTGCTAAACTGAGTTATTAATGGGAAATAGAGCAAAGTAGAAATAAGCTACAGACTTGCAGCAGGTGCTATATGCCAACAAAAAGTTGGCAGCCAACAAAAAATTGAACAGACTATCTAAGGATTTGTTGTAGAAAGAAAAACTAAGGACATATTTCGAAACAAAGAATGTAAAATTATATCTAGACACATTTCATCTGAACACTATGTACCTAAACATGAAATGATTAATCAAATACATCCAACCATAATACAGGATAATAGTATTTGCTGTAAAATGTTTCTCCTTCACGGCCAAACAGGCAATGAAACAAGCAGGCAAATAAAAAGTAGCAGGGGCAACTCCACCAGTAGCATGATAATGCAGTGAAGTTACAGACTCGGTTCAAAAATCACAAAACTACAAACAATTGGACCACAATATAATGGTCTAAATGGATTAGAAACCATATAGCAGCTCACTACAGCCAAAAGGAAAGATATTGGCATCAAATACTGACAATTATTTAAGTCAAGAAAGAATGCATAACAGTTCACACAGCCTAAAACAATTCCCGAATAAGAAGATCAATATATGTATGGATCACTGAATAAAAGGGACTAGCAGCCAGCAATGTCATCAAAATAAAATCATGTTTGATTTAATATTCTCCGTCAATGAACACATGACAGGATGCATGCAGAAAAGAAAAGATGCAGTGCTTACGTTTTTCAGACAAGCATACATGTTTCTCACTAGATACTTAACATCCTATTCGTGATAGTACTTTATGAGTCTACAAGTAGTGCATCTAGATATTTTTCCCAAATTTCACAAAGAAACGACTATGCCCTGCCACAAAATTTACTTGAATGCAAAGCAGTATGCTGATATCCTAAACCTGTATGGCTACAGCATTTCCTTGGACAGAAGGTGGTCTTCTTTAGCTAAGAGCAGGATGTCCAGAAATGCAGCTAACCAGGAACCATAATAAAAGGAAAGCGTATTTCATAGTGCAATGTAATGAGTTTGTTGTTTTCTAGTATACACGAATGCATTTGCAAATGACAATTATATTCAACTGAGAAGGAATCTTAGTTGGTTCAGCGCAGTCATAGCCTGGTACTCATTTTAGTGAACTCCAAGTTGTTACTAGTGAATGCTAAGTCTAGTTACAAGAATATAACATGTTACATGAATATTCAACACGGGGCAATAGTTCTTATAAATGTGAAACATTCTCTATATTCAGTAAAACTTAAGCTTCTATCAAGTACAGATAGGTCCTGGCATAAGATATAACTTCACTAACTCTGTTGTCTGACCTATGCTGCCTATTATGTTTCTACACCTTAGATCACTGGAGCACTAGACTTCAAGCTATGGAAATAAGTTATTACATGTGATGCAGTGGAACTTGTTTACCCAAGACACCTCCAGTCTTTCCACTTAATTAATGTAAATGTGAAATTTTGGTCTAGGTCACGCACTTTGACAAGTGTGTTCAATTATCTCAATATGCAAGAACATTGTTTCCAGCACGGGACCTTCCGACTAATTGTCAGAGCGTCCAGTGCGGAACAGAAGGAGTGGCATAAGCAATTACAAGCCCCAAAACAATACAGTTAGGTCTTTTTACAACTTATATTAACTTCCAAGGCCTACTCTGCAGTACTTATCAAAATGCTGGAGCATAAACACCACTGGTCATATTTGAAGAATACAGGGTGAGAGCCTTTACAATTCCTTTTTGAGGATACATCATATAAATAACAATTGGATTACAAGGAGGTTTTCTACAACTGCTTATTTACAAGTTACAAATCTAAGTTACATTCTCAAATTCCCAGCTTGAGCAATGCCTTTAAGCTACAAAAGAATTAACGAAAAATCTATACACAACAGCAACCAGAGCGCTATACAGATGGTATCCAGTGGGTTACACAAGTATGCAGCTATACAGTGATATCCGACGTCAGGAAGCTACGTACAGGTATACAACCAAATGAAAGAATGGTTACATTGAAAACAAAGAACAAGAACAGATAAAGCAGAACTTACATCTCAGTTAATGCTACAACAGATCCCTGGAGACACAAGCAGTTATAAGCAGTGAAGGGTTGAAAGTTGGCATGTGCAAAAATATGCCACCTCGGATTGCCGCTGCCCCTACACTAGGCATCCAGGAACATCACTCGTGCGACATTCGTCGCCGCTTTGAGTGATCAACCTCCCTTGACCTGCTTCGCCTCCCAGATGATCTTCCTCTATCCCAGTCTTCAGTACGATCAGAATCACGCTCCCTGTGTCTGTGATAATCACCATGGCGATCTCTGTCATCCCTGTGTCTGTCCCTATCTCCTCTATCCCTCTCCCTTTCCCTATCTCCTCTGTCCCTCTCCCTTTCCCTATCTCCTCCTCTGTCCCTCTCTCTTTCCCTCTCACGGCCCATATCCCTGTCATCACGGTGCCTTCTCTCCGGCAATTCTGGTGGTGGGGGCAAATCTTTTTCCCTCTCCCGCCTCCTTTCTGGTGCACCTGACCATTCCCGCTCTGGTGGTCTCTCTTTACCATGGCTTCCACCTTCTCCATAGTGCTGATCAGATGCTGCATCATCCCCATAGCTTGATTGTTCCTCGCCTCCCCAACCACCACCCATGCTTGGGTCTGGCCACATTCCAACACCCCCAGCACCCATACCACCTCCTCTCCCAAAGAACGCTGGGTTCACATGAGGAGCAACCACAGGTGGGAATGGCTGCATCAAGCCTGGGAATGGTGCACCACCAGGTCCACCAGGGAACCCTCCAAACCCTCCACCCATCCTTCCCATGGCTGCACCATAGCCAGTGGGATCAAATCCCTGCCCCATCATCCCTCCAGGATGCATCATTGGTGGCGGTGGAGCCACCATCCCTCCGTTCCCCATGATCCCTCGGCCACCCACCGGACCCATCCGATTCCTCATATTCCCACCAGGACCTCTACCCCCCATCCCACCACCACCTGGACCTCTGCCCCAATTCCCACCACCTGCCCCGCCTCCTCCACCACCGCCGCCACCACCAGCTCCTCCGCCTCCCCGGCCACCATAGTTTCCTCCAACCTGAGGCCCAGGCGGGCCTCCAGGTGGACCACCACCACCTCTGCCACCACTCTTCTGCATACCTGAATTCTGCTGACCCATTGGTTGGTGGTTCTTCATCTGAGCTTCACCCATGCGGCGTACAGTGTTAGGCGAAGCAAAGGCCACGACACAGGGACGGCCATTGAACGGGTGGCCGTTCATGCCCTCCTTGCACGCAGCAGCAGCGCCAGGGTCAAAGAAATCGACCTGGCAATATCCCTTGGATTTCCCGCTCGCCTTCTCATCAAAGAACCTGACTTCCTTGACATGGCCGTACTTGACGAGCTCCGCCTCCAGATCCGCGTCCGTCGTCCACCAGTGGAGGTCCCCAACGAAGAGCGTCGTGGCGCCAGGGCCGTCGCCACCCCCGCCGTTGCCAACAACTATCGGTCCTCCCCCGAAGTTGCCCCCTCCCTGCCGGTGGAACCCGTCTCCTCCCGACTGGATCTGGTGGTGGGGAGGCGGCGGCGGTGCCGCGGCGACGGGAGGCTGAGGCGGCGGCGGGAGATGGGACGGGTTGGGGCGGTCTTGGATGGGGGCAGGGACGGACGCGACCCCCGGGATGTGGACCTTCTCCGGGTGCCCCATCGGAGGCGGCGGCGGGGGCAGCGGGAGCGAAGGGGTGGGCAGAACCTGCTGCTGCTGCGGCGGCGGGGGCGCCTGCTGCGGGGGCAGCTGGTGCTGCTTGGGGGGCAGCGCCGGCGGCGGGGGCTGGACGGGGGGCTGGGAGGCGTGGAGGAAGCCGTCCCCGACGTTGACGTCGTTGTACAGGTCGTCGTAGTCGTCGTCGTCGCCGTAGTACTGGTCGACGTCCTGCACGGCGGAGATGGCCTCCTTCCGGTGGAAGGAGCCGTCCCCGTCGGGATCCATGGCGGCGGCGGCGGGGGCAAACCCTAGGGGCTGGATCTGGGGGGAGGGCGCGCCGAGGTGGTGGGGGAAAACGAAATAAGCTGGAGACTGGTCTGGCTGGTGCTCGGATTTGGATTTGGAGGGTGTGTGCGCGTGCGCCCCGTCCCGGGTCAGGACCGGACGATGGCAGGTGGGGCCCGCGCGGTGAGCGCGGGATGGTTCCGGTGAGGTGAGGCGGTGGGACGTGGCGGGCTGGCAGCGGACGGGTGGGCTTGACTGATCTTTGGGCCCTCGGTCGACACCATAGGCCGGTGCCCTTTCTCAAAGGCCTGTGCCATTCGAGGAGTTAAGGCCTGGAATTTCGTAGGACTATGGGGATAGCATTTTGTTTTATAGGGAAAAATACGATATTGTCATCAGATTTGTTTCATCAGATCTGTTTCAACTACGACTAGGGTTTTCCGGTCCGTCGCCGTCCGCCTCCTAGGCGGCGGCACGGCTGCCGGCGTTGATGTCCTAGAACGGTGCCCTTCATTGTCGTGTTTGGTTTCTATCTCTCTACTACGGTTTACCTGTCGCCTATACATTGTCGAGCATGTCTTCGTGAGGTTTGATGCTGCGTGTGGAGGATTATGATCCAGCCTACATGTGTGTGTTGTATCCGGCCATCCAATCACAGCTGTAAATGTTTGTCTCTATCAAATTTAATTGCCAAATAACTACATGATTCCCTTTTAAAATTTGTGATTAGTAGTTTTTTGTTTGGTGAAAGGCTACTAATGTTAGTGTAGCTTCTGTCAAAGCTAGCCAGCTTGCTTAGCTTCTGCCACTAAACTACCTTCCCTCCGCGAAAAGGAAGTACTAGTTTCACCAAATGAAATCAAGCATTTGAACTAGTTAGCACTTGCTTCCGCCAAAAAATTGAAAAGAAAACAAAGAAAAAATAATGAAACAAAGTGATTAAGTGGCTTCCGCCAAACTGCACGGCAAGCATGTTAACCCTTCCACCAAACCCAATTAGTAGCACAACGACGGCCTTCCGCCATTCGGATGAAGAGGAAAGGGGTATGTGGTGGCTTTTAATTGGCCGGGCCGATGCCCGGATTCCCGCAAAGGCCCCCTAATTTGTCTCCAATTTGCGGAAAAATGGACGTCTGGACCACTCCGTGAACCGATGGGGTCCCGCGTTGGATGGCAAAATGCATCCGGACCGCTCGGTCCAGACGTTTGCGAGTGGTTTGAGGGTTTGTATTGAAGATGCCCTAAGGTGTTGTGTTGCTCTTATTTCTTTTGGTGGGAGTTTTCTTCTTCTTTGGTGGCGTGTTCGTCGAGCAATGAAACACTTAGCATGGCATTATCGTGGTATGCTCTCGTCCACGGCAAATCAAGAGCTTCTGGATATGCGGGTGTGGGTGAGAGCAAGTTTGATTTTTTTTTGTCTACACTTGATTGAACTTAAGGCAGATGATCCTCGTATTAAGCTAGGGTTTGATCTCGTGTACCTATCTGAAAGTGATGATCGGGCCCGTAGCCTAGTTCTTTTTTATATGCAAGAGTTTGGTGTGGTGTTGAATTAGTCATCGACCAACTTTATTGATGTTTTATTCATGGTCGACTGGGAGGTTGATTGTTGGTTCACAGGTTTCTATGGCATCCCAACTTGGGACCAATGGCACCTCTCATGGAATTTATTATGTGATCTTCATGGCAAAGGATCACACCCTTGGGTGGCAATTCTAATGAGATAATGTATGCATCAGGAAAGAGGGGGTAACCCCGTCCTAACTCTATGATGCAAGCTTTTTGTGAATGTCTAGTTGACTGTGGGTTGGAAGACCTTGGTTATAATGGACAATGATATACTTAAAAAAGGTAGAAATCGAGGAAATGTTGGATAGAGTTGTTGCAAACCCAACATGGATGGAAAAATTCCCATTGACAGGGGTCACCAACACGGACCATATACTAGATATTGATTATGATGAGGAGCCACAATTTGTCACACAAGCGGGTGTTCGCTACGTTGAAGCCCGATGACTAGAGGAGGAAACGCTGAATGAGGTTGTAAGATTGGCTTAGGATCAGGCAAAATTGGCATGGGTAGGCCCTTCCCTTGTCGATCTGGCTAAAATTGTCCATGTTGATCTTCATAAGTGGGATCATGTGACGCCATAATTTAATCATGCACTAATCTTACATGCAAATGTGCACGATCAAGATCAGAGACTCACGGGAAGATATCACAACACAACTCTAGACACAAATCAAAGTCATACAAGCTTCATATTACAAGCCAAGGGCCTCGAGGGCTCGAATACATAAGCTCGAATACAAACGAGTCAGCTGAAGCAACAATATCTGAGTACAGACATAAGATAAACAAGTCCCCTTTAAGAAGGCTAACACAAACAGCAATAACGACCGAAAAGGCAAAGCCTCCTACCTAGGAGCCTCCTAATTACTCCTAGTCGTCGGCGGTATCCACGTAGTAGTAGGCTCCCTCGGGGTAGTAGTAGTCGTCGGTGGCGGCATCTGACTCCTGGGATTCGTCATCTGATCGCAGCAATCGGGTATAGGGGAAAAGAAGTAGCAAAGCAACCACGAGTACTCATTCAAAGTACTCGCAAGAGTTACATCAAAACCATGGTAAGTATGAATCGGTATCAAAGGAATGGGGCTATATCTTTGGACTGAACTGTAGAATGCCAGAAGAGAAGGGAAAACCTAGCCTATCGAAGACTATCATCTTGCAGCATTAGAAGAGTGCAGATTAGCACAATATAAGTAGCAAGTATGTTGTAGTAACGCCCAGAGATCCTTTCTCGACTCCCTGCGAGAAAGTGTCGGCGTTCTGGGAACGGGGTCCCAGACTTGCACTGCTGCTGCTGGCGTGGCTCAAAGGAGGCCAGGACAGCCCATCTTCATCAACGCAAGCTCAAGACCCTCGTGAGGGGCCAAGCCTCATGAGGCGGACGACAAGGAGCTTCCTCGAGCACGACCTCGTCAGTGGCTCATGAGGAGGCGGAGAGTTCAAGGCGGGTACCTCGCGAGGTGCCCATGGCGCAAGCCATGACGACCAAGGGCGCCAACGGCGCCCGGCCAGCAGATGTCCTCCTTTCCTCTTTGGTGCAAAGGGAGCAAGCGCGGCGAGAGCATCAAGCAAAGGCATCCATTTCGGTGCAACAAGACCAAGACCAGCCCAGCAATTTGGAAGGAGTCATCGTGGAGCCCAAGCAGGCGTCATCACGAGCCTTTGGCGGCGAGGACCAACTTTAGTCAGGATAAGTGTACCCGTTGTTCCCCTTCAAAATGGCCAATTGTTGGCGCCCTTCCCGCTCAATATTTGGGAAGAGGCCCAGGGCCTTCGCCTATAAATAGGAGTAGCCACCCCCAGGGCAGAGGGATCGGCCCCCGGGATCCGAGATCCGAATCCTCATCAAGGAGCCAGTTGCTAGAGCGACTGAACACCACCTAGCAGTTCATCGCACCCGCCAAGAACAGAACCTCGCGAGACTGTTCTTCCTTGTATTGTTCCTCATCAGCCCAAGAGGCAATCCACCACACCACCTTTGGGTAGGGTATTACACCACAATGGTGGCTTGAACGATATAAATCTCGTGTCTCTTGTCTGTTCCGTTTAGTAGTTTAGGTCCCAGCGATTGGCGAGTGCGAGGCGGTGGAGGTTGGATCTCGCGCACCCCAGTGTTGAACCTCAAGGTCTGCGGAACCGAAATCCGACATTTGGCGCGCCCGGTAGAGTGCGCCGAATCCACCTTCCGCCACCTCGTGTCCCGTCGCATCGTCGTCACCATGTCCGGCGACCAAGCGGGCAACCAGATCTTTAGGCGGCGTGGCCCGCTTCGCGAGAGCCGCTGGCCTCCGCGACCCGTGCCCGAGTAACTCGCTGCCGCGGTGTGCTGCGGGCAGCGAGGCGGCGGACAGCCGGCGGCTCTCACACGCGCGAGACGCGGTCGGCGTGAGGCCTCCAACCACGCCGCAGCCACGTCACGTACACCCACCGGGAGCAGGCGAACTCAAGGGTCGCGCTCACGGTGGCCCAGAACTGCTGCGGTGCAGGTGATGGAAGGCGGCGCGCGTGCTCTTGGAAGCGGTGACGGGCTCTGGGCCCCGCCGCCTCGAGGCTCACCCTTTCGCACCCAGCTTCCATCTCAGGCCAGGCGCCCGCGCCGGCTCCACGCGTGCCGCGGGCTCCCAAGCTACTCAACACCGGGTTGGTTGTCGGCCGGGCGGCGGCGGGTTGCCCCGCCCGGCCCGCGGAGAAGAAGGACTCGGCGTAACCCACGGCCCGGTTGGACGCGCGCCACCACCCACGGTGGGCGCATCAAGCGAAACAGCATGGCACGCTCGGCACTACGGCGTGGCCTTCGGATGACGGCGCAGAAGAATACATGCCCCACATGATGGACCAAGGGCACCCGCATGAGGAGAACAAGGCTCGCTCCTCGGCCCGATTTGGGGATGAGGCGCCGGGTGAGCTCTTCCAGAGCCTCGGGATTGTCCCACTGGTCACGCCGGGCGGCGATTATCGGTACCGCTACTTCCTCAAGAGCAAGCATCGCTAATCATGGATCACAGGAGGTGCAGGTCGCCACGGCGGCAGCTGCCCGCTCCTGCGATCTCCTATCCCTCGGGAGGAGGCGCGAGGGGCTGCGGAGAGGGCGAGATCCGACATCACCACCGCGGCGTTGAACAAAGGCGTTCTCGGGAGGTAGGCCCTCTGCTGGGGAGGCACCTCGGGGCCTGCCTGGCGGAGGACCCGTGGTCGTCGGGGAACGGCGGCGACCGCTCTACCCCATCGGCGGCGTCCTAGTTTCCGGTCGTCGTTGATGGCACTAGAGTGTGGCGCAAGGCGGGGCCTCGTCTGGCGATATGAAGCAAGGCGGTACACTGAAGAAGGCCGGTGCACGTGAAGCTCGCCGCCCGTGACACTCTCACGTAATAATGAGTGGGGCTGTACACGCCCGAGTCTCGAGGTGCGGCCTCGGGCCCCGGGCTCCCTCCCACGCCGATGGCAGCACTTAGCTCCTGTTGGTGAGAAGACGTCCAAGACTAGACTAGGTGCAGACGCGCTTTTCTTACCTTTCTTCGCCTTTCCATTTGATTGTCGCTTTCCCCACTGGATTTAAGTTGGATTCGAATTTGAGATTTGCGTGTGTTAGGGAAGGGTGCTTAGTCTCATTCGAGCAAATCTCTCGCGTTTGGATACCACTCCGCCTCGGCTGCCTCCCCTCGCGAGCCCCTCATGGCCGGGCCAGCCTAGCTTGCGCAGAGCCCACTGTCGCCGCGCGTCCTCTCCGGAGGTTTTACTGCAGATCCTACGGATTCGATCAAGAGACACTCAGGTCACCGCAGCCTCCCACAGGCTATCTCGGGGCTCGTCTGAAACAAAGGTAAACCAGCCAACCAAAGACGTCGCTTAGCCAACCACTTGGCGCGGGCGTATGGGCGATGTAACACTGCTAATCGATGAACACAAGTTTTACATGAGGGCTCCCCTCCCAAAATGCTCTCACAGCCATCGAGGCCAAAGCCGAGTTCTATTCATGCGGGGTAATGGAACAGGGACAATACATAATCAGTTGGATAAATCCCCCAATGCGTCCTCAGGAGCACCTTCCGAGCCGCGGCTGGCGTCGCTGGCCTCGCCGTCACTATCTGCGTGGCCATCGGCGGCGTCTGGGCCGTTCACCACACTGCCCTCATCGGCGGCCACGACCACGCCGTCGTTGTCCGAAGCAAAGGCCCTGACGAGAGCATCCACATTGTCTTCCACCCAAGGCGCCCGAGTCGCCGGACGGCCTGGGGCTGAAGCGATAACTGCGTCAAAGTCGAAGTGGGGTCCATGTTCTAGAGATGGCTGAAGACACGAGAAAAGGCGCGCCCAAGCAGCGCGCGGCTCCTCTCCTCCACCAACCTATTGGCCCTGACCGACCGCTGAAGGAAATATGCCCTAGAGGCAATAATAAAGTTATTATTTATTTCCTTATATCATGATAAATGTTTATTATTCATGCTAGAATTGTATTAACCGGAAACATGATACATGTGTGAATACATAGACAAACATATGGTCACTAGTATGCCTCTACTTGACTAGCTCATTAATCAAAGATGGTTATGTTTCCTAACCATAGACATGTGTTGTTATTTGATTAATGGGATCACATCATTAGGAGAATGATGTGATTGACATGACCCATTCCGTTAGCCTAGCACTTGATCGTTTAGTATATTGCTATTGCTTTCTTCATGACCTATACATGTTCCTGTAACTATGAGATTATGCAACTCCGTTTACGGAGGAACACTTTGGTGCTACCAAGCGTCACAACGTAAGCTGGGTGATTATAAAGGAGTACCACAGGTGTCTCCAAAGGTACATGTTGGGTTGGCGTATTTTGAGATTAGGTTTTGTCACTCCGATTGTCGGAGAGGTATCTCTGGGCCCTCTCGGTAATACACATCACATAAGCCTTCCGGGCATTGCAACTAATAAGTTAGTTACGAGATGATGTATTACGGAACGAGTAAAGAGACTTGCGATAGCGAGATTGAACTAGGTATTGGATACCGACGATCGAATCTCGGGCAAGTAACATACCGATGACAAAGGAACAACGTATGTCGTTATGCGGTTTGACCGATAAAGATCTTCGTAGAATATGTAGGAACCAATATGGGCATCCGTGTTCCGCTATTGGTTATTGACCGAGAATAGTTCTAGGTCATGTCTACATAGTTCTCGAACCCGTAGGGTCCGCACGCTAACGTTACGATGGCAGTTTTATTACGAGTTTATAAGTTTTGATGTACGAAGTTTGTTCGAGTCCGGATGTGATCATGGACATGACGAGGAGTCTCGAAATGGTCGAAACATAAAGATTGATATATTGGAAGCCTATATTTGGATATCGGAATGGTTCGGGTGAAATCGAGGATTTTACGAACACCGGGTTCTGGAACCCTCCGGGGTTAATGGGCCTTAGTGGGCCATGAGGGAGAAGAGGAGGGCGGCCGGGGCAGGCCGCGCCCCTCCCCCTAGTCCGAATAGGACAAGGAGAGGCGGCGCCCCTTCCTCTTTCCTCCCCCTTTCCTTCTCCAACAAGGCAAGAGGGAGTCCTACTCCCGTGGGAGTAGGACTCCTCGGCGCACTGCCAGGGGCCGGCCGCACCTCCCCTCCCTCCTTTATATCACGAGGCAGGGGGCACCCCATAACACACAAGTTGATCTACGGATCATTCCTTAGCCGTGTCGGTGCCCCCTCCACCATATTCCACCTCGGTCATATCGTCGCGGAGTTTAGGCGAAGCCTGCGCGATGAGAGCATCATCATCGTCCTGCGTCGTCTTGTGGAACTCATCCCGACACTTTGCTGGATCGGTCAGGGATCGTCATCGAGCTGAGCGTGTGCTGAACTCGGAGGTGCCGTCGTTCGGTACTTGGATCGGTCGGATCGTGAAGGCGTCGACTACATCAACCGCGTTTTCATAATGCTTCCGCTTCACGGTCTCGAGGGTGCGTGGACAATACTCTCCCTCTCGTTGCTATGCCATCACCATGATCTTGCGTGTGCGTAGAATTTTTGAAATTACTCGTTCCCCAACAATGGCATCCGAGCCTGGTTTTATCGTTGATGTTATATGCACGAGTAGAACACAAGTGAGTTGTGGGCGATACAAGTCATCTTGCTTACCAAAGATGTCATACTTTGGTTGGCGGTATTGTGAGATGAAGCGGCCGGACCGACATTACGCGTCGCTTACGCGAGACTGGTTTCACCGCTGCGAGCACTTTCGTTGCTTAAGGGTGATGGCGGGTGTCTGTCTCTCTCACTTTAGTTGAACAAAGTGTGCATCGCCCGGTCCTTGCGAAGGTTAAAACAGCACCAACTTGACAAACTATCGTTGTGGTTTTGATGCGTGGTAAAACGGTTCTTGCTCAGCCCGTAGCAGCCACGTAAAATTTGCAACAACAAAGTAGAGGACGTCTAACTTGTTTTTGTAGGGCATGTTGTGATGTGATATGGTCAAGGCGTGATGCTATATTTTATTGTATGAGATGATCATGTTTTGTAACGAGTTATCCATAATCGGCGAGAGCCATATGGTTGTCGCTTTATTGTATGAAATGCAAACGCCATGTAATTGCTTTACTTTATCACTAAGCGGTAGCGATAGTCGTAGAAGCAATAGTTGGCGAGACGACAACGATGCTACGATGGAGATCAAGGTGTCGCGCCGGTGACGATGGTGATCACGACGGTGCTTTGGAGATGGAGATCACAAGCACAACATGATGATGGCCATATCATATCACTTATATTGATTGCATGTGATGTTTATCCTTTATGCATCTTATCTTGCTTTGATTGACGGTAGCATTATAAGATGATCTCTCACTAAATATCAAGAAGTGTTCTCCCTGAGTATGCACCATTGCGAAAGTTCTTCGTGCTGAGACACCACTTGATGATCGGGTGTGATAGGCTCTACGTTCAAATACAACGGGTGCAAAACAGTTGCACACGCGGAATACTCAGGTCAAACTTGACGAGCCTAGCATATCTGATATGGCCTCGGAACACGGAGACCGAAGGTCGAGCGTGAATCATATAGTAGATATGATCAACATAGTGATGTTCACCATTGAAACTACTCCATCTCACGTGATGATCGGACATGGTTTAGTTGATTTGGATCACGTAATCACTTAGATGACTAGAGATGTCTATCTAAGTGGGAGTTCTTAAGTAATATGATTAATTGAACTTAAATTTATCATGAACTTAGTACTGATAGTATTTTGCTTGTCTATGTTTCTTGTAGATAGATGGCTCGTCTTTGTTGTTCGTTGAATTTTAATGCGTTCCTTGAGAAAGCAAAGTTGAAAGATGATGGTAGCAATTACGGATCGGGTCCGTAACTTTGAGGATTATCCTCATTGCTGCACGGAAGAATTACGTCCTGAAGCACCGCTGGGTGCCGAGCCTCTGCTGATGCAACCGATGGCGTTAAGAGCGTCTGGCGCGAGCAAAGTGATGACTACTCGATAGTTCAGTGTGCCATGCTTTACGGCTTAGAACCGGGCCTTCAACGATGTTTTGAGCGTCATAGAGCATATGAGATGTTCCAGAGTTGAAGTTAATATTTCAAGCAAATGCCGGATTGAGAGATATGAAGTCTCCAATAAGTTCTATAGCTGCAAGATGGAGGAGAATAGTTACATCGGTGAACACATACTCAAAATGTCTGGGTATAATAATCACTTGATTCAACCGGGAGTTAATCTTCACGATGATAGTGTCATTGATGTAATTCTTCAATCACGCCACAAAGCTACAAGAGCTTCGTGATGAACTATAATATGCAAGGGATGGACAAGTCTATTCGAGCTCTTCGCAATGCTAAAAGCAGGAGGTAGAAATCAAAAGGAGCATCAAGTGTTGATGGTTAACAAGACCACCAGTTTCAAGAAAAGGGCAAAGGGAAGAAGAAGGGAACTTCAAGAAGAACAGCAAACAAGTTGCTGCTCAAGAGAAGAAACCCAAGTCTGGACCTAAGCACGAGGCTGAGTGCTTCTCTTGCAAGCGGTGGACACCGGAAGCGGAACTGCCCCAAGTATTTGGCGGATAAGAAGGATGGCAAAGTGAACAAAGGTATATGTGATATACATGTTATTGATGTGTACCTTACTAATACTTGCAATAGTACACAGGTATTTGATCTTTGGTTACATTGCTAATATTTGCAACTCGAAGCAGAACTACGGATTAAGCGAAGATTGGCTAAGGGCGAGGTGACGATGCGGCGTGGGAAATGGTTCCAAAGTCGATGTGATCGCGGTCGACACGCTACCTCTACATCTACCATCGGGATTAGTTTTAGACCTAAATAATTGTTATTTGGTGCGGTGTTAAGCATGAACATTATATCTGGATCTTGTTTGATGCGAGGCGATTACTCATTTAAGTCGAGAGAATAATGGTTGTTCTATTTATATGAATAATATCTTTTATGGTCATGCACCCTTGAAGAGTGGTCTATTTTATTGAATATCGATAGTAGTAATACACATATTCATCATGTTGAAACAAAAGATCTGAGTTGATAATGATAGTGCAACTTATTTGTGGCACTTGCCGTTTGGGTCATATCGGTGTAAAACGCATGAAGAAACTCCATCTTGATGGGCTTTTGGAATCACTTGATTATGAATCACTTGGTACTTGCGAACCGTGCCTCATAGGCAATATGACTAAAACGCCGTTCTCGGAACTATGGGCGAGCAACGATTTGTTGGAAATCATACATACCGATGTTTGTGGTCCAATGAATGTTGAGGCACGCCATGGTATCGTTATTTTCTCTCCTTCACGGATGATTTGAGCAGATATGGGTATATCTACTTGATGAAACATAAGTCGAAACATTTGAAAAGTTCAAAGAATTTCAGAATGAAGTGGAAAATCATCGTAACAAGAAAATTAAATTTCTACGATCTGATCGTGGAGGAGAATATTTGAGTTCTGAGTTTGGTTTGCATTTGAAACAATGCGGAATAGTTTAGCAGCTCACGCCATCCGGAACACCACAGCGAAATGGTGTGTCGAGCGTCGTGTCGTACTTTACTAGATATGGTGCGATCTATGATGTCTCTTACTGATTTACCGCTATTGTTTTGGGGTTATGCTTTAGAGGCGGCGCATTCACGTTAAATAGGGCACCATAAATATCCGTTGAAGCGACACCTTATGAACTATGGTTTAGCAAGAAACCAAAGTTGTCGTATCTTAAAGTTTGGGGCTGCGATGCTTATGTGAAGAAACTTCAACCAGATAAGTTCGAACCTAAATCGGAGAAATGTGTCTTCATAGGATACCCAAAAGAGACTATTGGGTACACCTTCTATCACAGATCCGAGGGCAAGATTTTCGTTGCTAAATTCGGATCCTTTCTAGAAAAGAGTTTCTCTCGAAAGAAGTGAGTTGAAGGAAAGTAGAACTTGATGAGATAATCAGATCTGCTCCCTTATTGGAAAATAGTTCATCACAAGAACCGGTTCTGTGACAACTACACCAATTAGTGAGGAAGCTAATGATATTGATCATGAAACTTGGATCAAGTTTCTCTTGAACTCGTGGGTCAACTAGAGTAAGATCCGCACCAGAGTGGTACGGTAATCCTATTACGGAAGTCATGTTACTTGACCATGGCGAACCTACAAACTATGAAGAAGCCATGGTGAGCCCAGATTCGCAAAATGGCTGGAAGCCATGAAATCTGAGATGGGATCCATGTATGAGAACAAAGTATGGACTTTGGTTGACTTGCCCGATGATCGGAAAGCCATTGAGAATAAATGGATCTTTAAGAAGAAGGCCGACGATGGTAATGTAATCTGTCTATAAAGCTCGACTTGTTGCGAAAGGTTTTCGACAAGTTCAAGGGGTTGACTACGATGAGACTTTCTCACCAGAGCGATGCTTAAGTCTGTCTGAATCATGTTAGCAATTGCTGCATTTTATGATTATGAAATTTGGCAAATGGATGTCAAAACTGCATTCTTGAATGGATTTCTAGAAGAAGAGTTGTATATGATGCAACCAGAAGGTTTTGTTGATCCAAAAGGTGCTAACAAAGTGTGCAAGCTCCAGCGATCAATTTATGGTCCAGTGCAAGCCTCTCGGAGTTGGAATAAGCGCTTTGATAGTGTGATCAAAGCATATGGTTTTATCTGAGACTTTTGGAGAAGCTTTGTATTTACAAGAAAGTGAGTGGGAGCTCAGTAGCATTTACGATATTATATGTGGACGACATATTATTGATTGGAAATGATATAGAATTTCTGGATAACATAAAAGGATACTTGAATAAAAGTTTTTCAATGAAAGACCTCGGTGAAGCTGCTTACATATTGGGCATCAAGATCTATAGAGATAGATCAAGGCGCTTAATTGGACTTTCACAAAGCACATACCTTGATAAAGTTTTGAAAAAGTTCAAAATGGATCGAGCAAAGAAAGGATTTTACCGTGTTACAAGGTGTGAAATTGAGTCGACTCAATGCCCGACCACAATGAGAAGATAGAGAAAATGAAAGATGTTCCTATGCTTCACCATAGGCTCTATCATGTATGCAATGCTGTGTACCGACTGACGTATGCTTAGCAATAAGCTTGGCAGGAAGGTACCAAAGTAATCCAGAGTGGATCATCGACAGCGGTCAAGAACATCCCAAATACGAAAAGGACTAAGGATATGTTTCTCGTATATGGAGGTGACAAAGATCTAGTCGTAAATGGTTACGTCGATGCAAGCTTTGACACTGATCCGGACGATTCTAAATCGCAAACCGGATCGTGTTTTATTAAGCGGTGGAGCTGTCGGTTGGTGCAGTTCTAAACAAAGCGTCGTGGCGGGATCTACATGTGAAGCGGAGTACATAGCTGCTTGAAGCAGCAAATGAAGGAGTCGGATGAAAGAGTTCATTTCGATCTAGGTGTCATACCTAGTGCATCGGGACCAATGAAGATCTTACGTGACAATCTTGGTGCAATTGCCTTGGCAAAGGAATCCAGATTTCACAAGAGGACCAAGCATATCAAGAGACGCTTCAATTCCATCCGGGACCAAGTCCGGTGGGAGACATAGAGATTTGCAAGATACATACGGATCTGAATGTTGCGAGACGTGACTAAGCCTCTTCCACGAGCAAAACATGATCAGCACCAAGACTCCATGGGTGTTAGAATCATTCTTGTGTAATCTAGATTATTGACTCTAGTGCAAGTGGGAGGCTGAAGGAAATATGCCCTAGAGGCAATAATAAAGTTATTATTTATTTCCTCATATCATGATAAATGTTTATTATTCATGCTAGAATTGTATTAACCGGAAACATGATACATATGTGAATACATAGACAAACATATGGTCACTAGTATGCCTCTACTTGACTAGCTCATTAATCAAAGATGGTTATGTTTCCTAACCATAGACATGTGTTGTTATTTGATTAATGGGATCACATCATTAGGAGAATGATGTGATTGACATGACCCATTCCGTTAGCCTAGCACTTGATCGTTTAGTATATTGCTATTGCTTTCTTCATGACCTATACATGTTCCTGTAACTATGAGATTATGCAACTCCGTTTACGGAGGAACACTTTGGGTGCTACCAAACGTCACAACGCGTATCGGGTGATTATAAAGGAGTACTACAGGTGTCTCCAAAGGTACATGTTGGGTTGGCGTATTTGAGATTAGGTTTTGTCACTCCGATTGCGGAGAGGTATCTCCTAGGCCCTCTCGGTAATACACATCACATAAGCCTTGCAAGCATTGCAACTAATAAGTTAGTTACGAGATGATGTATTACGGAACGAGTAAAGAGACTTGCCGTAACGAGATTGAACTAGGTATTGGATACCGACGATCGAATCTCGGGCAAGTAACATACCGATGACAAAGGGAACAACGTATGTCGTTATGCGGTTTGACCGATAAAGATCTTCGTAGAATATGTAGGAACCAATATGGGCATCCGGTTCCGCTATTGGTTATTGACCGAGAATAGTTCTAGGTCATGTCTACATAGTTCTCGAACCCGTAGGGTCCGCACGCTTAACGTTACGATGACAGTTTTATTATGAGTTTATAAGTTTTGATGTACGAAGTTTGTTGAGTCCGGATGTGATCACGGACATGACGAGGAGTCTCGAAATGGTCGAAACATAAAGATTGATATATTGGAAGCCTATATTTGGATATCGGAATGGTTCCGGTGAAATCGGGACTTTACCTAACACCGGGGTTACGGAACCCTCTCGGGGATAATGGGCCTTAGTGGGCCATGAGGGAGAAGAGGAGGGCGGGCCAGGGCAGGCCGCGCCCCTCCCCTAGTCCTAATAGGACAAGAGAGAGGCGGCGCCCCTTCCTCTTTCCCTCCCCTTTCCTTCTCCAACAAGGCAAGAGGGGAGTCCTACTCCCTGGGAGTAGGACTCCTCCAGCGCACTGCCCTTGGGGGCGGCCGCACCTCCCCTCCCTCCTTTATATCACGGGGCAGGGGGCACCCCATAACACACAAGTTGATCTACGGATCGTTCCTTAGCCGTGTCGGTGCCCCCTCCACCATATTCCACCTCGGTCATATCGTCATGAGTTTAGGCGAAGCCTGCGCGATAGAGCATCATCATCGTCACCACGCCGTCGTCGTCTTGTGGAACTCATCCCGACACTTTGCTGGATCGGAGTCCGGGATCGCCATCGAGCTGAACGTGTGCTGAACTCGGAGGTGCTGTACGTTCGGTACTTGGATCGGTCGGATCATGAAGACGTACGACTACATCAACCGTGTTGTCATAACGCTTCCGCTTACGGTCTACGAGTGTACGTGGACAATACTCTCCCCTCTCGTTGCTATGCCATCACCATGATCTTGCGTGTGCATAGGAATTTTTTTGAAATTACTACGTTCCCCAACAACCGCGCCTCCAGCCGCGCCACCACGTCGGTGAAGAACTGGAGGTTGCCGACGTAGTTTACCGCGTGCGGCTCGCCAACAGCCGCCTCGCAGATGTTACCCAAGGCCGTGTTGGCTCTTTCCCGGAGCGTGGCGAGCATGGAGCCGTGCTCATGCTCCAGGATTCGCCGCTGACGTATCCCGTCCGCATTTTGGCGCGCGACGGCCTCGGCCTCCTCCACCCGTTGGCGAAGAAGGAGCGCCTCGGCCTGAGAGGTGGTTGACTCCCCCTGCGCCACCTCGAGGGCAGCCCGGAGAGCATCGGCCCGCCGCGTCGCCTCCTCCAGCTTGGCCCTCAAGGCAGCAGTCCTGCCTTCAGCCTCGGCCTTGATCAACCCCAACCTCTCCTCGAACTCGCTTTCGAGGTTCGGCCTTGCCGTCGCTACTCGGTGTCCGACCTCCTCCAGATGCGGGCTTCCCGTGCAGCGACCTCATCCTCCGCCCGCGCGACGCCAAATGCTCCCTCGCTCCAAGCGCCAGACTTGCGCTGCTCGGCGGCTTCAGCGTCAACGCCTCACGCTTCGAGCTCCGCCGGGTCGCCAGAGGCCACCTTCATCGACGCGAGGCTGCCTCGCGCAGCTCTACTTGCTCCTCCAAAGGTGACACCGGCCAGGAGTTCCGTGCTCGCTCCTCCGCCGCCTCGCCGCTGTTAGCTTCCCTGCCTCCTCGACGGCCCGAGAACAGGCCTCCCGAGAGGCCGCCAGTACGCCTTGGCCTCTTCATCATCAAGATCGCTGGTGGCGTGCAAGGGCGGCGCCCTCCAACTCACGCCTCTGCGGCCAGCGAGGCCCTCGGCCTCAAGGCGCGTCTTCGTCGTGAGCTCTTCACCAAGAAGGCTCACCGCTGTCCGCCGCCTTCAAGAAATCCTTGGCGAAGGGCGCGGCGCCCCGGCGCCTTCGTGCACGCCCTCCACACCATTAACCGCCCCAGCGGGCGCCGAGCCACGAATCAGCACTCCTCCGGGCAGGGGTGGGGCTGGCACCCTCACGACGGCCGGGCACGCCGCGCCAGAAGCCCGGCCTAGAGCCAGCCCACCCCCAGACGAAGGGCGCAGGAAGCACCTCAGCCAATCGCCGTCCACAACCAAGCGAGAAGCCCATGGCAGGCTAGCTATGCCACGAGAAGGATCGCGAAGAAGGGTCACGAGACGCGCAGGGCCACGATGCGCCTCGGGACGGTTCGCCTCCCCGGTCGCCCTCACCACAAGGGCTCCACTGCTCGGAGCGCTCAAGGATGGGAAAGAGGGCGAAGCCAAGGGGGACGACTCTTCACCCGTCTCCGTGAGCTCGGCAGGAAGGGGCCTGCAGGGCGAGGATCAGTACAAGCAGCAGAAGGATTAGGAGCTGGAGAAGGAGAAGGCTTACTCATCGCTGGCGGCACTTCCTGGCGCTTCAGCAGTGACAAGGGTAATCATCGCCTGTGGCCTCCCTTCTCTTCGGAGGGCCTCAAGTCCACACGGCGACCCAAGATTTGAGCGCAGGGTCACCTGCGACGAGGAGAAGCATCAAGGCGACTGCGTGTGGGCACCCACCGACGCCTGCTGCTGGTCGCCTCACCAAGAGAAGCGGTTTGGGGCCTCGGAGCCTCGGCCAGCAGGCGCAGGGCAGCTGCTGCCGCCCCTCACCACGGCGGGCGTGGGCCTCGGAGATGCTCCTCATGAGCGTCGCTCGACGCCATCACCCCCTGGGGTCCCTTCGACCTCTGGCGGCTCGTGCCTCCTGCTCCGCCACTTGAGGAGGAGCCGCCTTGGCCATTGGAAGGGCTGTCACCATCACTAGATTCTCGCGAGGCCCCAGAGACCAGGGCGCGCCCCCATTCATCGAAGATAGGCATCCGTTCACAAAATCACCCCTGCTCGGGCAGAGGTACAGCAAGGCCCCTCCATGCCGGATGCCACCGGGGTTGGGGTCACCAGTCAGACCAGGGAGCACTTTCCTTAGGGCTTGGTGTCGCCAGGTCTTCTTCCCAGAGCCTCATACGATCACCAGGCCACCAAGGCCCACATCCGTGGGAATGGCGTTGGAGAGGAGCAATGTGGCACATCAGGAACTCCTTCACCACCTTGGGGCGCCACATCCTGACAAGCGACCTCAGAACGCCAAGCAGTGCAGGACAAAGATGAGCCGAGGGCTTGAAAGCGCCTCCTCGCCCCAGCCTGGTTGGGGACAAGAAAGCGAGGTTGGCTCCGATAGCGGTGGGCTGGGCACCCCACATCCACGCATAACCACCTCTCGCGGAACTCAGCAGCCGGGCGGAGGGAGGCTGAAGTCAATCCCCGAGGCCACCGTCTCGAAGGCTGGCGACGAAGCTCACGCACGCCGAGCATTGGGTGGGGTCGACAAAGCGCAGAGAGAAGAAGTGGCGCAGAAGGCAACCGGGAAGGATGCCCATCATTGCCTCACAAACGGAGGCGAAGACCGAGAGGAGAGTGATGGACTCGGGACCCGGATGCATCATGTGGATCTGAGTGGGAAAGCACGGCATTGAAGAAATCGTAAAAGGGGGAACCAGCCCGCACTGCAGGCGCGCCACAAAATAACGACCTCGGTGACCATCCTGCCGATGGAGAAGTGGGGCGCGGGCCGACTGCGCCCTCCCGCATTCGTTGAAGGTGGTGGCCAGAGCCGAACTAACCTTGCCCAAGCCCTCTAGATTGAGTATGATCGACGGGTCGACGGCGGCTAGGGCCGGGCAAGCAGCGGCGGAGGCACATGTTTCTTCCCTTTCCCTTCTTCGCCTGGAGCCATGGTGATTGAAAGGGGGGAGATTCGAGATTGGATTGAAAATGGAAGCCTGTTGGGGAACGAGTAATTTCAAAAATTTCCTACGATCACGCAAGACCATGGTGATGGCATAGCAACGAGAGGGAGAGTGTCCGCCCACGCACTCAGAGACCGAAAGCGAAGCGCTATAACAACGCTGTTGATGTAGTCGACGCCTTCACGATCCGACCGATCCAAGCACCGAACGACGGCACCTCCGAAGTTCTGCACACGCTCAGCTCGATGACGATCCCCGACCGATCCAAAGAAAGTGTCGGGATGAGTTCCACAAGACGACGGCGCAGGACGATGTTGATGCTCCACCGACGCAGGGCTTCGCTTAAGCTCCGCGACGATATGACTTCTCCGCGCAGGCTTCGCTTAAGCTCCGCGACGATATGACCAAGTGGAATATGGTGGAAGGGGCACCGACACGGCTAAGGAAAGATCCGAGATCAACTTGTGTGTCATGGGTGCCCCTGCCCCAGATATAAAGGAGCCAAGGGGAGGTGGCCGCCCAAGGGGAGGCGCACTAGGAGTCCTACTCCTCCGGAGTAGGATTCCCTCCAATCCTAGTTGGATTAGGATTCCTGAGGGGAAAGAGAGAGAGGGGGCCGCCCACCTTCCTAGTCCTAATAGGACTAGGGAAGGGGGGGGCGCGCCACCTAGGGCTGCCCCTTCCTTTTTCCTCCAAGGCCCACTATGGCCCATGTAGTTCCCGGGGTTCCGTAACTCCCCTGCATCTCCAAATTCTCGATTTCACTCGGAACCTTCCGATGTCCAAATGTAGGCTTCCAATATATCAATCTTTATGTCTCGACCATTTCGAGACTCCTCGCCATGTCCGTGATCACATCCGGACTCAACAACCTTCGTGCATCAATACTTATAAACTCATAATGAACTCACATCAAACGTTAAGCGCAAGGACTTACGGTTCGAGAACTATGTAGACATGACCTAGAACCATTCTCGTCAATAACCAATAGCGGAACCTGGATGCCCATATTGGTTCCTACATATTCTACGAAGATCTTTATCGGTCAAACCGCATAACGACATACGTTGTTCCCTTTGTCATCGGTATGTTACTTACCCGAGATTCGATCGCCGGTATCCAATACCTAGTTCAATCTCGCTACGTAAGTCTCTTTACTCGCTCCGTAATACATCATCTCACAACTAACTCATTAGTTGTAATGCTTGCAAGGCTTAAGTGATGTGTATTACCGAGAAGGCCTAGAGATACCTCTCCCACAATCGGAGGACAAAACCTAATCTCAAATACGCCAACCCAACAAGTACCTTTGGAGACACCTGTAGTACTTCTTTATAATCACCCAGCATGCCAGACGCTTGGTAGTACCCAAAGTGTTCCTCCGTAAACGGAGTTGCATAATCTCATAGTTATAGGAACATGTATGGGTCATGAAGAAAGCATTAACATACTAAACGATCAAGTGTTAAGCTAACGGAATGGGTCATGTCAATCAGATCATTCAACTAATGATGTGACCTTGTTAATCAAATAACAACTCCTTGTTCATGGTTAGGAAACATAACCATCTTTGATTAACAAGCTAGTCAAGTAGAGGCATACTAGTGACATACTGCTTGTCTATATATTCACACATGTATTATGTTTCCTGTTAATACAATTCTAGCATGAATAATAAACATTTATCATGGTATAAGGAAATAAATAATAACTTTATTATTGCCTCTAGGGCATATTTCCTTCAGCCTCCCACTTGCACTAGAGTCAATAATCTAGATTACAAAGTAATGATTCTAACACCCATGGAGTCTTGGTGCTGATCATGTTTTGCTCGTGGAAGAGGCTTAGTCAACGGTCTCCGCAACATTCAGATCCGTATGTATTTTGCAAATCTCTATGTCTCCCACTTGGACTTGGTCCCAATGGAATTGAAGCGCCTCTTGATATGCTTGGTCCTCTTGTGAAATCTGGATTCCTTTGCCAAGGCAATTGCACCAAGATTGTCACGAAGATCTTCATCGGTCCCGATGCACTAGGTATGACACCTAGATCGGAAATGAACTCTTTCATCCGACTCTTCATTTGCTGCTTCAAGCAGCTATGTACTCCGCTCACATGTAGATCCCGCCACGACGCTTTGTTTAGAACTGCACCAACCGACAGCTCCACCGCTTAATAAAAACACGATCCGGTTTGCGATTTAGAATCGTCCGGATCAGTGTCAAAGCTTGCATCGACGTAACCATTTACGACTCAGCTCTTTGTCACCTCCATATACGAGAAACATATCCTTAGTCCTTTTCGTATTTCAGATGTTCTTGACCGCTGTCCAGTGATCCACTCTCGATTACTTTGGTACCTTCCCGCCAAGCTTACAGCTAAGCATACGCCAGTGTCTGGTACACAAGATTGCATACATGATAGAGCCTATGGCTGAAGCATAGGAACATCTTTCATTTTCTCTATCTTCTCGCTGTGGTCGGGCATTGAGTCCGACTCAATCTTACACCTTGTAATACAGTAAAAACCTTTCTTTGCCTCGATCCATTTTGAACTTTTTCAAAACTTTATCAAGGTATGTGCTTTGTGAAAGTCCAATTAAGCCGCCTTGATCTATCTCTATAGATCTTGATGCCCAATATGTAAGCAGCTTCACCGAGGTCTTTCATTGAAAAACTTTTATTCAAGTATCCTTTATGCTATCCAGAATTCTATATCATTTCCAATCAATAATATGTCGTCCACATATAATATTAGAAATGCTACAGAGCTCCCACTCACTTTCTTGTAAATACAAGCTTCTCCAAAAGTCTCAGATAAACCCATATGCTTTGATCACACTATCAAAGCGCTTATTCCAACTCCGAGAGGCTTGCACTGCACTATAAATTGATCGCTGAGCTTGCACACTTTGTTAGTACCCTTTGATCGACAAAACCTTCTCGTTGCATCATATACAACTCTTCTTCTAGAAATCCATTCAAGAATGCAGTTTTACATCCATTTGCCAAATTTCATAATCATAAAATGCGGCAATTGCTAACATGATTCGACAGACTTAAGCATCGCCACGGGTGAGAAAGTCTCATCGTAGTCAACCCCTTGAACTTGTCGAAAACCTTTCGCAACAAGTCGAGCTTTGTAGACAGCTATATTACCATCGGCGCCGCCTTCTTCTTAAAGATCCATTTATTTTCAATGGCTTGCCGATCATCGGCAAGTCAACCAAAGTCCATACTTTGTTCTCATACATGGATCCCATCTCAGATTTCATGGCTTCCAGCCATTTTATGAATCTGGCTCACCATCGCTTCTTCATAGTTTGTAGGTTCGCCATGGTCAAGTAACATGACTTCCGTAATAGGATTACCGCATCACTCGTGCGATTTTACTCGTTGACCCACGAGGTTCAAGAGTAACTTGATCTCAAGCTTCATGATCATCATCATTAGTTTCTCACTAATTGGTGTAGTTGTCACAGAACCATTTCTTGTGATGAACTACTTTCCAATAAGGGAGCAGATATGCTTATCTCATCAAGTTCTACTTTCCTCCCACTCACTTCTTTCGAGAGAAACTCCTTCTAGAAAGGATCCGAATTTAGCAACGAAAATCTTGCCTTCAGATCTGTGATAGAAGGTGTACCCAACAGTCTCCTTTGGGTATCCTATGAAGACACATTTTCCGATTTGGGTTCGAGCTTATCCGGTTGAAGTTTCTTTACATAAGCATCGCAGCCCCAAACTTTAAGAAACGACAACTTTGGTTTCTTGCCAAACCACAGTTCATAAGGCGCCGCCTCAACGGATTTTGACGGTGTCCTATTTAACGTGAATGCGGCCGCCTCTAAAGCATAACCCCAAAACGATAGCGGTAAATCGAAATAGACATCATAGATCGCACCATATCTAGTAAAGTACGACACGACGCTCGACACACCATTTCTCTTGGTGTTCCGGTGGCGGAGTTGCTAAACTATTCCACATTGTTTCAAATGTAAACCAAACTCAGAACTCAAATATTCTCCTCCACGATCAGATCGTAGAAACTTTATTTTCTTGTTACGATGATTTTCCACTTCACTCAAATTCTTTGAACTTTTCAAATGTTTCAGATTTGTGTTTCATTAAGTAGATATACCCATATCTGCTCAAATCATCTGTGAAGGTGAGAAAATAACGATATTCGCCACAAGGCCTCAACATTCATTGGACCACAAACATCAAGATGTATGATTTCCAACAAATCAGTTGCTCGCCCATAGTTCCGAGAACGGCGTTTTGGTCATCTTGCCCATGAGGCACGGTTCGCAAGTACCAAGTGATTCATAATCAAGTGATTCCAAGCCCATCAAGATGGAGTTTCTTCATGCTTTTACAATCGATATGACCTAAACGGCAAGTGCCACAAATAAGTTGCACTATCATTATCAACTCGCATCTTTTGGCTTCAACATTATGAATATGTGTATCACTACTGTCGAGATTCAACAAGAATAGACCATTCTTCAAGGGTGCATGACCATAAAAGATATTACTCATATAAATAGAACAACCATTATTCTCTCGATTTAATGAATAACCGCCTCGCATTAAACAAGATCCAGATATAATGTTCATGCTCAACGCCGCACCAAATAACAATTATTTAGGTCTAAAACTAATCCCAAGGTAGATGTAGAGGTAGCGTGTCGACCGCGATCACATTGACTTTGGAACCATTTCCCACGCCAAGATCGTCACCTCGCCCTTTGCCGCTGCTCGCCTATTCCAGTAGTCCCTGCTTCGAGTTGCAAATATTAGCAATGTAACCAGATCAAATACCCAAAGTGCTACTACGAGCTCTAGTAAGGTACACATCAATAACATGTATATCACATATACCTTTGTTCACCTTGCCATCCTTTTATCCGCCAAATACTTGGGGCAGTTCCGCTCAAAGTCCAGTCCACCTTGCAAGAAAACACTCGCCCAGCTTAGGTCCGATTTGGGTTTTTTCTCTTGATCAAGAACTTTCTTGCTGTTCTTTTGAAGTTTCCTTCTTCTTCCCTTTGCCCTTTTCTTGAAACTAGTGGTCTTGTTGACCATCAACACTTGATGCTCTTTCTTGATTTCTACCTCCGCTGCTTTTAGCATCGCCAAGAGCTCAGAATTGTCTTAGTCATCCCTTGCATATTATAGTTCATCACGAAGCTCTTGTAGCTTGGTGGCGTGATTGGAGAATTTCACAATGACACTATCATCCGGAAGATTAACTCCCAGCTGAATTAAGTGATTGTTATACCCGCACATTTTGAGTATGTGCTCACCGACGTAACTATTCTCCTCCATCTTGCAGCTATAGAACTTATTGGAGACTTCATATCTCTCAATCCGCATTTGCTTGAAATATTAACTTCAACTCCTGGAACATCTCATATGCTCCATGACGCTCAAAACGCCGTTGAAGACCCGGTTCTAAGCCGTAGCATGGCACATCGAACTATTGAGTAGTCATCAGCTTTGCTTTGCCGACGCTCACAACTTCGCTCAAGATCTCGCAGCAGTTCGCTACCCAAATGCGGTGCTTCCAGACGTAATTTTTCTCAGCAGCAATGAGGATAATCCTCGTTACGGACCCAGTCCGTAATTGCTACCATCATCTTTCAACTTTGCTTTCTCAAGGAACGATTAAAATTCAACGAACAACAAAGACGAGCCATCTATCTACAAAGAAACATAGACAAGCAAAATACTATCAGTACTAAGTTCATGATAAATTTAAGTTCAATTAATCATATTAAAAACTCCCACTTAGACGTACATCTCTAGTCATCTAAGTGATCACGTGATCCAAATCAACTAAACCATGTCCCATCATCACGTGAGACGGAGTAGTTTCAATGGTGAACATCACTATGTTGATCATATCTACTATATGATTCACGCTCGACCTTTCGGTCTCCGTGTTCCGAGGCCATATCTGTTATATGCTAGGCTCGCAAGTTTAACCTGAGTATTCCGCTGCAGTAAACTGTTTTGCACCCGCTGTAGATGGACGAGAACTTATCACACCCGATCATCACGCGGTGTCCGGGTACTACGAACTTTGGCAACGGTGCATACTCAGTGGAGAACACTTCTTGATAATTTTAGTGAGAGATCATCTTATAATGCTACCATCAATCAAAGCAAGATAAGATGCATAAAGGATAAACATCACATGCAATCAATATAAGTGATATGATATGGTCATCATCATCTTGTGCTTGTGATTCCATCGCCAAGCACCGCCATGATCACCATCGCCACCGCGCCGACACCTTGATCTCCATCGTAGCATCGTTGTCGCCTCGCCAACTATTGCTTCTACGACTATCGCTACTCCTTAGTGATAAAGTAAAGCAATTACATGGCGCTTGCATTTCATACAATAAAGCGACAACCATATGGCTCTCGCCAGCTGCCGATAACTCGTTACAAAACATGATCATCTCATACAATAAAATATAGCATCACGCCTTGACCACATCACATCACATCATGCCCTGCAAAACAAGTTAGACGCCCTCTACTTTGTTGTTGCAAGTTTTACGTGGCTGCTACGGGCTGAGCAAGAACCGTTTACCTACGATCAAAACCACAACGATATTTCACAAATAGACTCTGCTTTAACCTTCTCAAGGACCGGCGAGCCACACTCGATTCAACTAAAGTGAGAGAGATGACACCCGCCGGTCACCTTTAAGCAACGAGTGCTCGAGCGGTGAAACCAGTCTCGCGTAAGCGCACGCGTAATGTCGGTCCGGCCGCTTCATCTCACAATACCGCTGAACCAAAGTATGACATGCTGGTAGGTAGTATGACTTGTATCGCCCACAACTCACTTGTGTTCTACTCGCGCATATGACATCAACGATAAAACCAGGCTCGATGCCATCATGTTGGGGAACGAGTAATTTCAAAAATTTCCTACGATCACGCAAGACCATGGTGATGGCATAGCAACGAGAGGGAGAGGTCCGCCCACGCACTGTGAGACCGAAAGCGAAGCGCTATAACAACGCTGTTGATGTAGTCGACGCCTTCACGATCCGACCGATCCAAGCACCGAACGACGGCACCTCCGAAGTTCTCGCACACGCTCAGCTCGATGACGATCCCCTGACCGATCCAGAAAGTGTCGGGATGAGTTCCACAAGACGACGGCGCAGGACGATGTTGATGCTCCACCGACGCAGGGCTTCGCTTAAGCTCCGCGACGATATGACTTCTCCGCGCAGGCTTCGCTTAAGCTCCGCGACGATATGACCAAGTGGAATATGGTGGAAGGGGCACCGACACGGCTAAGGAAAGATCCGAGATCAACTTGTGTGTCATGGGGTGCCCCTGCCCCAGATATAAAGGAGCCAAGGGGAGGTGGCCGCCCAAGGGGAGGCGCACTAAGGAGTCCTACTCCCCCGGAGTAGGATTCCCTCCAATCCTAGTTGGATTAGGATTCCTGAGGGGAAAGAGAGAGAGGGGGCCGCCCACCTTCCTAGTCCTAATAGGACTAGGGAAGGGGCGCGCGCCACCTAGGGCTGCCCTTTCTCCTTTCCTCCAAGGCCCACTATGGCCCATGTAGTTCCCGGGGTTCCGTAACCTCCCTGCATCTCGCAGAATTCTCGATTTCACTCGAACACTTCCGATGTCCAAATGTAGGCTTCCAATATATCAATCTTTATGTCTCGACCATTTCGAGACTCCTCATGTCCGTGATCACATCCGGACTCAACAACCTTCGTGCATCAATACTTATAAACTCATAATGAACTGTCATCAAACGTTGTTGCAAGGACTCTACGGGTTCGAGAACTATGTAGACATGACCTAGAACCATTCTCGTCAATAACCAATAGCGGAACCTGGATGCCCATATTGGTTCCTACATATTCTACGAAGATCTTTATCGGTCAAACCGCATAACTACATACGTTGTTCCTTTGTCATCGGTATGTTACTTACCCGAGATTCGATCGCCGGTATCCAATACCTAGTTCAATCTCGCTACCGTAAGTCTCTTTACTCGTCCGTAATACATCATCTCACAACTAACTCATTAGTTGTAATGCTTGCAAGGCTTAAGTGATGTGTATTACCGAGAAGGCCTAGAGATACCTCTCCGACAATCGGAGTGACAAAACCTAATCTCAAATACGCCAACCCAACAAGTACCTTTGGAGACACCTGTAGTACTCTTTATAATCACCCAAGCATGCTAGACGCTTGGTAGTACCCAAAGTGTTCCTCCGTAAACGGAGTTGCATAATCTCATAGTTATAGGAACATGTATGGGTCATGAAGAAAGCATTAACATACTAAACGATCAAGTGTTAAGCTAACGGAATGGGTCATGTCAATCGATCATTCAACTAATGATGTGACCTTGTTAATCAAATAACAACTCCTTGTTCATGGTTAGGAAACATAACCATCTTTGATTAACAAGCTAGTCAAGTAGAGGCATACTAGTGACATACTGCTTGTCTATATATTCACACATGTATTATGTTTCCGTTAATACAATTCTAGCATGAATAATAAACATTTATCATGGTATAAGGAAATAAATAATAACTTTATTATTGCCTCTAGGGCATATTTCCTTCACCATCTTCACATGAGGAGGCGAGAGTTCAAGGCAGGGTACCTCATGAGGTGCCCATGACGCAAGCCATGACGACCAAGGGCGCTTAGTCGGGCGCCACCGCACAGTTGTCCTCCTTTCCTCTTTGGTGCAAAGGAGCAAGCGCAGCGAGAGCATCAAGCAAAGGCATCCATTTTGGTGCAACAAGACCAAGACCAGCCCAACGGCCGGAAGGGATTCATCGTGGAGCCCAAGCAAAGGCCATCACCAGAGCCTTTGGCAAAGCGAGGACCAACTTTAGTCGATAAGTGTACCCGCCGCCAGCTCTTCAAATGGCTAATTGTTGGCGCCTTCCCGCTAATATTTGGGAAGAGGCCTGTGGCCTTCGCCTATAAATAGGAGTAGCCACCCCAGTATGTAGGGATCGCCCCGGATCCGAGATCCAATCCTCATCAAGGAGCCAGAGCTAGAGCGACCGAACACTACCTAGCAGTTCATCGCGACTCCGCCAAGAATGCACTCGTGTGAGGTCGTTCTTCCTTGTATTGTTCCTCATCACCCAAGAGGCAATCCACCACACCACACACCGGAGTAGGGTATTACACCATAATGGTGGCCCTAACCAAGATAAATCTCGTGGTCTCTTGTGCTGTTCCGCTTAGTAGTTTAGGTCCCAACATTCGTGAGGTGCGAGACGGTGGAGGGTTGGATCTCCGCCACACCCCCAAAGTGTTCGAACCTCAAGGGTCCGCCGAACCCGAACCGATGTAAAGCAATCCCGGCCATCATATCCATTTCATGCCTCAAAGATCCAGCTTCTAGTTGTATCGATCGATACAACTCCGAAGGCCCATTACCGTGGACACGGCTATTCAATAGATTAAATCACCAGCAGGGTGCACAAACTTACCCAACACGCTCGATTAACTCCGGCCGAGCACACCATCAGATCATACCCGGCCTCGGCTGACCGACACACCGTAGTCCTACCTAGGCTCAACATATAGGCTAGCACGCCAGTCTACATCCTAAGAGCGCAGGGGTCTTGGGCCCATCGCCCTTTGCACTCCTGCACGTTGCATGGACGACCGGGACCAGTCCTGGCTACCTCCTTATACAAGGCAGGTGCTTACTCGGGCCACCCGGGCGCGTGTCGCTCAATCACAGACGTCCAAGAGCTTTCGAAGAAATGTACGACGCAGAGTGTCCATACCTATTCCCGTGTGGTGGTCAGTGCGAAAAGGCCAGAGGACTACTAGGATCACATATCCAAATCGTTAGTGTCTTGGGAGCGCACGGTAACGATTAATGATCCACGATATGTGGTCCCGTTACCCCGTATCACGGACTTACGGGAAAGGGTTAAGAATGCCCAGCCGTGCCGCATAGAAATCTCGCGGGTACCCTCCAGGTCAACCTGACTCCACATCACTCGGCATTTCTCTCGCGGGTACCCCTCAGGCCGACCCGACTTCAACATGGTTCTAGGGTAAAGTCAAAGTAACCATGTGTCCATAACACCAAGGGGGAAACCGAGGAATCACCCTCGATGGATTCCTCTTGATGTAACCGTCAAGGTGAACTAAGGAGGAATCACCCTCAGGGTTTCACTCTTGATGTGTTACACGACAGAGTCATTATTGGGAGTGGTGAAGGAGGAATCACCCTCTATGGACCATGACCGATTAACTACACTACAGAGATCTCATCAGAAGTGTCGGATTTCGGGTTCCGGCAGACCCTCTAGGTTCGAACTCTGGTGTGCGCATGGAGATCTCGCCCCCTACCTACCTGCACCTCGTCGCCTCGCTAGGATCTAAACTACCAGAGGAACAACACAAGAGACACAAGGTTTATACTGGTTCGGGCCGCCATTGTGGTGTAACACCCTACCCAAAGGTGTGGTGTGGTGGATTGCCTCTCAGGGGCGATGAAGAATAATACAAGGAAGAACAGCCATGAGGGTCTGTTTTGGCCGGCGATGAACTGCTAGGGAGTTCAAGAGCACCTCTCTCTCTCTCTCTCTAGATTCCGTGATTTTGGATCATCGATCCCCACCCTGTGGGTGGCTAGTCCTATTTATAGGCAGAGGCCCCGGCCTCTTCCCAAATATTGAGCGTGAAGGGCGCCAACAATTGGCCATTTTGAAGGGGAACATCTAGTACACTTATCCCGACTAAAGTTGGTCTCGCTCGTCAAAGGCTCTGTGGTGACGCCGGCTTGGGCTCCACGATGACTTCCTTCCCGCCGCTATGGACGGTCTTGGTCTTGTTGCAATCAAACGGATGCCTTTGCTTGATACTTTTGCTCGCGCTTGCCCCTTTGCACCAAAGAGGAAATGAGGACATCAAGCTGGTCGGGCGCTCACCGGGCGCCTCTTGGTCGCCATGGCTTGCGCCATGGGCACCTCGTGAGGTACCCTGCCTTGATCGCCCGCCTCCTCGTGAGCCATCATGGCGCAGGCCGCGGCTCGAGGAAGCTTCCCGCCGCCTCACCATGAGGCTTGCCCTCATGAGGGTCTTGAGCTTGTGCCGATGAAAATGGCCATGCTGGCCACCCCTTGAGGCACGCCGCAGGCCGCAGTGCAAGTCCGGTACCCCTGCCCTAGAATGCCGACAGAGCCCCCGGCCCAAGGCGCTACTGACTTGGCTGAGCAGAGAATCAAGCGGGCAGTGCGGCGCTATGGGCTCCTAACAGCCTCGCGGTTTTGGGCGCCACAGTGTGGCGTTGATTGGACGCGAGCGCCCTGCTTCCCCATGATGCCTCTAATCGCATCGAATTGACAAGTCCCTCGCATGCAAAGCGGGTTATGATTACCGGCGATCGTGGAGGCCGGGCGGTTGGCCTTCCCTGCTATAGCACGTGAACGGCGTGCTTTTCTAGTCCATCTCTTCTTGCTTCTCCTTCTTCTCCGCCTTGCTCCACTTTTGCGGCAATGGCTCGATCCGCCGTTCTTCGGGAAGAGAAGGAAAGGCTCCCGAGAGGGTCCCACCCGCCTCGCCAAGAAACGGCTAGCCCTATGTCGCCGAGATGAGGGCGCCTGGCAGAGGTGTCGAGGCCTTGGTGCGAGCGCCCACCGCCAAGGTTCCCGCTGCCTTTGTACGCCCACCTTGAGGGCCCCAAGGAGTTGACGCCGAGCGCCATGGACGACGCCACAGAGGCGCCGGGCGGATCACGGCGGTGCGCTGCTGTCCTCCCCGAGTCCATGCCGAGGGCTCCTCCCGAGAGTTTGTGCTCCACCGCCATGCCTCCTCGCCTTGATCCGCTTTCCTCCCTCCTTCGCCGTGATGCCGCAGGGGGATATTTGAGCTCGTTGCAAAGACGCCGCTGCAACACCCTCGCGATCAAGCGAGGTCGCGTCGCCGCCCGGGCAAGGTCTTCATGACTCGAGGTCGGGCGAGATCGCCTGGTTCCGCAGGACGAGGGCGCCTCGCGATCCACCGGAGTATGACGACGCCCATGATGCTCTTTCAAGGTCTTTGACGCGACGGATGCCTACCGGAGTGCCGCCATGAGAGAGGCGGTCGGGCTCCGCCGCGGCGCGAGGACCAGCTCGCCGACGCTTCCTCGCAGCTCCTCAGCGGTGGAGGCGCCGGAGGATCTAGCGACTCACGAGCCCTTCGCGAATCCGAGACGAGCGACGACAGCTACGAGCCCCGAGCCCGTGCCACTTTGAGTAGGGCGGGCTCCACCGCCGCCGCCCGATCCGATGAGGTTGGCGCCGTGCCCGGCGGCCCACCGCTGATGATGGCGCTCGCGAGGCGCCGTAGTTAGCGTTTTTAGGATCCGCCTCCTCTGCTCCCCGCGAGGAATCGCGCGCCGCCTGGGGGGCTTTGTAAGGTGCCTGTGGTTCTGCTTGTTAATATAATCCTTGCCGTGAAGTAGTGCGAGATGCTAATTCCGCCTTAGCTTAGTTCTTCCTTTCAACCTCACGAGGGCTTGGTGCTCGCACCGCCGTGTCCCGGTCCCAAGGCAGGCTTCACCGCCACCGGTATGCTGTGTCGCGATGCCGTGGTCAAGGCCGAGGTGAGCGGCCGGTCCAAGAAGAGCCCCGAGTCGCGATGCTCAGGAGGTCCCTTTAGCGCCAAGCAGCCATCGCTCGGTGAGAAAGGAGCACGACGCTGCTAACACGGTATTGCATTAGGTGCGAGGTCGGTGCTGCGATAGCGTTGCTTCCCGGAGGGTGACTTATCTCGGAGTCAGAACCGCTCGGTGCGACGCTAGGTTCAAGCAGATCGGCAAGCGAGGGGTTGCTCGGCGAGGTCCCCTGCGGCTTCTTCCCCTCTCGCCTTTGCTCCCCTTTTCGCTCCACGCCCTCGGTCCCGCCCTCGCCGGTCTCTCGGCCGTCAGCGGTATGCCAAAGTTGCGATGCCGCGGACAAGGCCAGAGGGTGAGGGCCGAGAGCCAAGAGAGCCCATGAGTCGCGATGCTCGTGTACCCCCCTTTAACATGCAAGCGGTTCAAGGTGGACGAGTGAAGAAGACGCCGTGAGGGCCTCGCTGGCGCTGCTCCTTGAAGGGATCCTGCAGCTCACCACAATAAGAACAAGAGTCCGCTATGACAAGCGACGGTCAGCCGCTGGTTGCTTTGAGGGGTGACGAGGCATCAAGGCCTGACGAGGTGGCGCCAGGCGGCTGCCGCGCCGAGCTCACCATTCAGTTAGTCGGCGCTGCGTGGATGGACCCATGCGCAAGCTGCCGTGGCCGCTGGGGAGCAGCTCCATCGCTTGGTGTCGCCAAGCGGCAACTAGGCCAAGCACGTTAATCACGAAGGAGCAAGTTCATTTAGATAGGTGCAGGGAAGGCGACGTCACTGGTCCGCCTCGAGCGACTTGGGAATGATGTAGCCCAAGAGGCGCCCCGATAAGGTAAGCTAGAACATGAAGTAAAGGGATACATGCCGCAGGACGGACTCCACGCGACCGGGAATGATGCAGCCTCGGGGGCGCCCCACCGAAATGAAACTTGAAGGATGTCACCCGATAACGCTGAAGACGAAGGATGTCAAGAAGCGGACATCATGGGCTGGAAGCCGGTTCATGAGCTCTCGTGCCCGTGAGCCTCGGGAGGCTCCAGGGCGCTGTGGCTCTTGCGACCATCTCCATCTCCGCCAGATCGCGGAACGCCTGGCCTCTTGATCCTCCGTGATGCTCCCATGAGGCATCGGGCGTATGCGGGCGCTGCCGCACGCCGTAGGGCATGCGAACGTAGCTGCGGGGGTGGACTTTCGCAGCGCCCCACGCGTGAGGGCCGAAGCTCTCTCGAGAGGCGGCTCGTTGAGCCTCGGTATGTCGATGCAGACGCTGTAGCCCACCATCTCGCCTCGGATGGGGAGCTACGGCGTAAGCGCGGCTGCCACTCATTCTCCCGCAGCCCCGCATGATCCGGTCTTCAAGCGACGCTGCTTGAAAAGCTCGCCTGTGGAGCACATCGCGCCTCTTTCTTCACAAGGCACCGTGGATGACTCCACCGCTTCGGCATCTTGAGGACGCGTAGCCGCGATGAGTCACGGCCATGAACTTGGCTGAGCTGGGTACCCGAGGATGGCATTGTATGGCAAAGGAAGGTGGGCGACATCAAAGTCGGCGAGCTCGGTGCGGTAGTTGTCGCGCGCCTAAGGTGACGGGAGGCGGACCTGCCCAATGGGAACCGTGGAGCCGCCGTGACTCGAGAAAGGCTTGGTTGGTCAAGCTGATTGTAAGGCACTTGGAGATTGTTGAATGTCTCTACGGACAAGACATTGAGCCCTCGCCCGCCATCGGCGAGGGTCCCGTGACTTGCACGTTGTCGATAATCGGGAACAAAGCATCGGGAGGACTCCACCAGGCCACAGACTTGAGCTGATCTCGCCGAGCTGAACGTGATGGCGCACACCGACCACCCGAGAGGGCGGTGGCATAGAGCTTGGGAGGACTGCATTCACTTCGCGGGCGAACTACTTGAAGATGCGCTGAGAGGTCGGGCTTGAGCTCCGCCCAGATGCAAGCGATCGCAGCTGCCCCGGAAGCCCCCAACCCTCGGCCCCGATGATGGTCCCTCATTTCTCCTGGCTGCGCGGCAGAGGAGGGAGGCTGCGCTTCCTTGCGGGCGATCTCGCGAGGCTGATCCCTCCAGCCTCCTCGAGGCTGATCCGCCAGCGATCCTCGCAAGGTCGGTCACGCCACCCTTGGCGAGGGCCACGGTCTTCCCAGCGTCCCGTGTTTCTTCCTCCTCCTTAGTCGTAGCCTCGATCGCAAGGCGGTCGGGCGCCGATCGATTCTCCTTCTTGCACGGCTCTGAGTTCTTGACATTCGCTGGTGTTGTGGGTGTGGAGGTCGTGGTACACACAAGATCGGCTACCCTTGGAAGACTCGGGCTGATCTCGCCTCGCTTGGTGTCTGTTCGCCATGAGCACGGCAGCCCCCTTGCGCTTCACATCCTTGGCCTTGGGCTTCTTCTCTTCTGGGTCTGCGGCTGGCAACTCGAGGAGTCCTTCCTCAGCCCTGGCGCACTTGGTCGCCAAGTTGAACAGCTCCAAGGAAGTGCACAAATCTTCATGCATCGCCAGCTCCTCCTTCATCTTGACGTCACGCACACCGTCCGGAGAAGGCTGAGATGATGGCCTCCTCGGTCACCTTGGGAATCTTGAGGCGGCGTTGTTGAAGCGCCGGATGTACTTCTGCTGTGGTCTCCCCTGCTGCTTTGCTTGATGCGGGCGCGATGTCGCCACGGCAGAGGCCGGCACACGAGTACCTTGGAAGTTGGCGATGAAGCGGTGCGCATCTCGCCCCTGTGAGGAGATCGTGCCAGAGCCGTGTTCAGGAGCCAAGTGCGGGCCCTGCTTTGAGTGCCATGGGAAACCAGTTTGCCATGACCTTCTCGCCCCCTGCTGGCGTGCTGATGCCCAGCTCAGAGAGCTGAAGGAACTCGCAGGGTCGGCCGTGCTGTCAGAGCGAGGAGGCAGGTGTCCGGCTTGAACATGCCGGCCACACGACGCTGCGTGAGCTTTGGTGGTGGCGCTGCAGCTCGCAGGCTACTGGAGGCCTTTGGTGATGAAGAGCCTGGTCTTGCGGGTCCCCATGCTGCCGCCGAGGAGCAAGTCTGGGTCTTGTGTGCCGGAGCAGAGCTGTCGCGGACGAGCCAAAGGCAGGAGCACTCGGCAGCTTCTTGGGGCGAGGGACTCTTGACAGCTCTGCTCTTGCTGTGGTCGCGGCGCGGACGGAGTGGGTTCCGCCAGGCCCACGCGCTTGGGGCCAAGGCGCTTCTTGAGGGGGAGGCGGCCGAGGTGCCTCGAGCTTCATCGTCACAGAGGCGGGCGCGTGCAGCGAGAAGGACGGCGCGGGAGCCTCGCGCACGGACGAGCTCGCGACGCGGTCGAGCCACTCTTCATAGACGCGGTCGACAGTGGCGGTAGTGCAGGAGCTCGCTTGTCGCGATGAGCGCAGCTCGAGTTTCCATGGAAAGCGCGAGCGCGAGACGAGGAACCACCGGGGTGAGTGAAGGAGTAGCGAGACGGCCGCCTCGCCACGGATGGATGCTGGACGATGCTTGTCGCTCGTTTCGCCGAGCCGGTGGCGGCGCCGACGGCAGTGACGGGAACGGCGGGGCGGCCGCCGACGGGCCGCCTGGGCGACGCTGGTAGCGAGAGCGGCTCGGTGTTAGGTGTGAGCCCGACGAAGCCCCGACATGGATGCGATGGTCGGCGAAGAACAGGCGGCGGAAGATTTAATTCCGTGCACCCCTACCGCGCGCTAAATGTCGGATTTCGGGTTCCGCAGACTTCTAGGTTTGAACTCGGGTGCACACGAGATCTCGCCTACCTACCGCACTGTCAGCCGCTAGGATCTAAACTACCGAGGAACAACACAAGAGGCACAAGGTTTATATCGTTCGGGCCACCATTGTGGTGTAACACCCTACCCAAAGGTGTGTGTGTGGTGGATTGCCTCGGGGGCTGATGAAGAACAATACAAGGAAGAACAGGCTCGCGAGGGTCTGTTCTTGGCCGGTGCGATGAACTTCTAGGGGGAGTTCAGTCACACCCTCTCTCTCTCTAGATTCCAGATTTCGGATCACCGATCCCCCTACCCTGTGGGTGGCTAGTCCTATTTATAGGCAGAGGCCCTGGGCCTCTTCCCAAATATTAAGCGGGAAGGGCGCCAACAATTGGCCATTTTTAAGGGGAACATCTACACTTATCCTGACTAAAGTTGGTCCTCTCCTGTCAAAGGCTCTGGTGGTGACGCCGGCTTGGGCTCCACGATGACTTCCTTCCTGCCGTTGCGACGGTCTTGGTCTTGTTGCACCGAAACGGATGCCTTTGCTTGATACTCTTGCCTGCGCTTGCCCCCTTTGCACCAAAGAGGAAATGAGGACATCACAGGCTGGCGCTCACCGGGCGCCTTCGTCGTCATGGCTTGCGCCATGGGCACCTCGTGAGGTACCCCGCCTTGATCTCTCCGCCTCGTGAGCCATCTGGCGAGGCTGCGGCTCGAGGAAGCTTCCTCGTCGTCGCCTCATGAGGTTTGGCCCCTCACGAGGGTCTCGAGCTTGTGCCGATGAAGATGGGCCGTGGCTGGCCACCCTTGAGCCACGCCGCAGCCGCAGGCAAGAAGTCTGGTACCCCTGCTCCTTAACGCCGACAAGAAGTGCTATACGAGGTATCACCCTCGACACTCGATAGTAACCCTACAGTGTCGTACAACTAAGGGGGTGTGATGTGATGTGTCGGGCTCTGGACATCGATCATGTTGATCGAGTCATCAGACATAAAGCGGGGGCAATAGGGACAAGGTGAGGGGTCACTGGTGGATGACTAACCAACCTATACTAAGCATATAGGATAAGCAGGTAGGTAACAATAGCAGGTTACGAAATCAGACTATGCATCAGAATAGGATCATACAAAAGAAGTAGCAATTCTAATGCAAGCATAAGAGAGAAGGAAATGGGTGATATTGGAATGATCAAGGGGGTTTGCTTGCCTGGTTGCTCTGTAGAAAGATACGGAGCCTTGACGGTGAAGTAGTCGATCAACGGATCAACCGTGGTCTCGGGGTCTATCCGAGAAGAAGGAGGGGGAAGAAACAATAAATAACATGCATACAAATGCAACCGAAAGCAAGACATGATAGTAGGCTATGCTAGGGGTGACATAACGCAGTGCTAAGTGTTAAAGGTGGAGCGGGAAAATATCCAAAAGTATTTTCCCGGCTCCAGGCATTTATCGGTCAGACGACCCGGAGGGGAAGGTTCCATGTTTGCTATGTTAGAGGCATATGATAGGTATGTGGATGCGTATTCGGATTCGTCTAATTTTTCTGGTCAGTTTTCATATATAAATTATTTTCATCCTGAGTTACGGTTTATTTTCTATGAATTTTCAAAGTTATTCTAATATTCTAAAATTTCTTATAATTCGAATTTAAAAGGCGCAATTGCTATGGGTACCCAGGGATTGCCTAGCCTAGTGTATGACAGTGGAGTCAGGGGGTTTGGTTGACTATTGACCAGGTCAAAGATTGACCAGCCAACAGGGTCAGTGGACCCACATGTAAGTGTAACATGTGTTAAAATTATTTAGTTAAACAATTTACCTAGTGGGGGTACATGTAATAGACTCAAAGTGGGGGGCTAGTACTAAAGAGGGATTAGTCCCTAATTGATTTTGGGCCAGCCTAGTGGCACAGCCAGCCGTGAGGTTGTGTACACACACACACACACATATCATGGCCACGGCCATGGCCATTTGTAGCGGCCAGAGCAGCAACTAAGGGCCTGTTCTGAAGTCCTCCAGCTCCAACCTTCTAAAACTTCCCAAGTGAAATTGTCTCGAACGGTTCGAGCCTAAGAAACTGAATTCCTGAAGCTGGGAATTCCCTACGTGTAAAAAGGAGAAGCAGCCACTGCCCAGCTTCACGATACCAAAGAGTTGGAGTTGTCTGTATTTACATCAAAACTGCCACCTCCAAAGAAAACGGTTCGAGTCATGTCCTCTATCTCCAGCGAATATGTATGATCTTCTCCTATTCCCTCAACATGGGTTGGTTTCAGCTGGCCCAAAGTGCTTCCGAACGGGCCAGAGAACCCCAGCTTAGCTGCCAGCCCATCACGCGCTGGGAGAAGCTGTTAGAGCCAAATGCTCGCCTGTCGCCATGAGGAGTGGGAAGCCAGCGAGAGAAGCTAGATTTGCAGATTTGAAGAAGTGTGGAGAGTTCCTGAACAGGCCCTAAGTATCGGCAGGAGGAGGTAGTAGCAGCGGCAAGCAAGCAGTATGATATGTATCCAACGTATCTATATTTTTTGATTGTTCCATGCTATTATATTATCCATCTTGGATGTTTTATATGCATTAATATGATATTTTATATCATTTTTATATGCACTAATAGTGCAAGTTGCTGTTTTTTCCTTGTTTTTGTATTTTACAGAAAATCAATACCAGACGGAGTCCAAATGGAACGAAACTTTTTGAGGATTTTTCTTGGACCAAAAGACAACCACGAAGCTTTGGGAGGAGGCCAGAGGAGCCACGAGAGGGCCACAAACCCTAGAGGCACGCCCTAGGGGGCGCCCCCTCCAGGCTTGTGGGCCCCTCGGGACTCCCCAACCCTAATCTCAGCTCCATAAATACCCAAATATTCCCCATACACCAGAGGACACACCAAAAAAACTTTTCCATCGTCGCAAGCTTCTATTCTCGTGAGATCCCATCTTGGGTCCTTTTCCGGCACTCTACACCAACCTTGGTGCCCTTCCAATGATGTGTGAGTAGTTTACCACAGACCTACGGGTCCATAGCTAGTAGCTAGATGGCTTCTTTTCTCTCTTTGATCTTCAATACAATGTTCTCCTCAATGTTCTTGGAGATCTATTCGATGTAATATTCTTCTACGGTGCATGTTGGGATATTACCACTGGGCGTAAACCGGACGGGACAGGCCGGGTTAACTTCATCAGTAGTCAAGTATACTAGAAGCCCGTGGGGATATTCTATAAAGGGCCCAAGGCCCAGAACCGGTTTAAGGCTTGTAGCCATGGACCGGCATTAGTATGTAACTTGTGTTGTAAGTTAGAAATACTAAAGACCAAACCGGACACGTCTATGAGCCGGTCTCAGGACTCTGCAAACCGACGGACGTCACCCATGTATATAAGGGGACGACCCGACGACGATTCAGGACAACAAACAACAACTCGAGACTTAGGCGAAGCTTGTTTGCTCCCTAGTCATCGAAACCCCCATCAATTCCATCACAACTAGACATAGGCTTTTACCTTCATCGAAGGGGCCGAACTAGTATAAACTCTCTTGCGTCCTTGTGTCCGCTTTAACCCCTTTAAGCTAACCAGTAGCGATGGCTCCACGACTAAGTCGTTTCATGAGGACATCTGCCGTGACAAAACCACGACAGTTGGCGCCCACCGTGGGGCTATCGCACGATGGTTTCAAGTTCTTGGAGGGCAACTTCAAGGACTCAAGGGTTACGCCAGGGCGGATGACCAAGAGTCGTCGCGGCAAGCTCTACATCGACGATTCAGCCGGGCCCCGAGGCCGCTCAATTGAGTAGGGTACCGGTCCCTTTGGTGGCATACACGCTTCATTGGCAAGATCGGTGAACCGAGCCTCGAGCGGACATCCGCACCGACCTCGTCGAAACGGCTCAGCGGCGAGATCTTCCCAGTTAAACCGCCGTGAAGCGTGCCTTCGTGGGGGTCATCCACGGAGGAGAGTATGAAGGTGGATGGGCATCCGTGGCGAGACCATCGCTATTCCAGCCGACGAGTCCTCGAACGGAGAAACCGAATCATTGTATCGCCTACGGGATCGACCAGATTGGGGGCTGTTCCGATGGCGACAGTATTCCGGACCCCTCTGATCTGCCCAACCGGGTTGGGATATTCATGGCCGGTACACAGGCGGCGATCCACTCTTCGACCGCAGCAGCAATGTTCTCCGGATCAGCGGCGGCGGCAGCGGCCGGGGCAGAGGCTCGTGGCGCCCGCCGCTCAAGTTTTATCCGATCCGTTTGATGTGTTGGCGTGCTTATGGCGAAGCTAACCCAGCGGATCGACGCCCACAATGCGGAGATTGCAAAAGTGAGGGAACAGATCACTCGTGCCAAGGCCGATTTAGTACCGAGAACAACAGGATGGCCGCAGAGCGGCCGCTGGACGCCAGCAGCCTATAGGCTTATGCCGACCGTAACACGCCGCATGAAGTCCTCGAAAAGGAAGCATCGGTCTCGCCGCCGACGGTCTTCGGCGGCGTAAACCTCTTTACCACCCCAGAGCAGGGACTAGTAACCCGCCGTGGCTAAACCGGGCGAGGCACTGGGATGGTGCGCCGTTCAGCCTCTTTGATGGAGCCGCCGACAGAATAACATCGCACCTCAGCCGTCCAAATGCCTCCGTGTCACTATTCCAATCCAATGGACAATCTTATCGCCGCTTCACGATCGGAGGCCATCCCAATTGAAGGTGATTCTCCGCAAGCGTGGAGACGCTACCGGGTTAAGGAACTTCTTCAACAGCCTTGGTTCAGCAGAAAGCATATTCATATAGCCGTGACTAAATTCATTCCACCCCCATCCAAGCCGGAGTTACAAGAAGCGGATGGATGAACCGCCGATCCAGAATGCACGGAACCGTGAAGCGCCTGTGGCCATAACCCGCAGTGATGCTCGAGAAGTGGTGGACCGGCCCGAGCGCCAGGATGCCGAAGTTAGCAGCGCAAAGATGAGGCTCGCTACCACGCCGGTTCGTCCAACCACCTCAATTGAGCCAGGGCTACTTAGTTCTTTGGGAGTGCCTTGTCTTGTCCCCATGACGCAATGTGCGCCTGCCCAAGGATTTCAAGGGCCCGCAAGAAGGTACCAAATTACACGGCCGATTTGTCTCCAAAAGCATGGGTAGAGAGATATGAGATGGCCATGGAGATGCTTGACGAGATGAAGCGGCATGTACAAAGTATTTTACCATGATGCTTGAAGGACAACCCGATTTGGTTAAAGAGCTTACCAGCCAATTCTATCAGTTCATGGGCCCGATTATGAGCCCGGTTTATCCGAATTTCAAGGATACGTAAGCAGCCCATGTCGATAGTGGACTTAGCGGCCTGTGTCCGTGGAGGAAGGAGAGTCAACAACTACTGGGTACGCTGAGTCTTGGAAATTTTGCACTCCTCGCATCAGATCAACGCCGACTCCGCGGTTATAACTTTGGAAAGCAACTGCCGGTTTAAACCTCTAAAGTTGAAATTGGGACGGATGAAGCGCCATTGCAACGATATGGGGACCCTCATGACTGCGTTAGTGAAGTATGCTGATTCTGATGGTACCAAGGATCCCGAGTCTGATGATGACAAGATAGGGAAGGGAAAGAAGAACGACAACTCCAAGGGGCACCAACACAACACGACAGGTCATGGTAATGGAGGCAAGCGTAAAGCGGATGGCAGCATGGACTTTGTGGCTAATACTAGCGCACAGGACAGGGGTCAGCGACGAAAGGGTAAACCGCCGAATCATGGTGGAGCTCCAAACCCCAATCCGGACCGTCTGACTTATCTATTAAACCAGCCCTGTCCAAAGCACGGGACGAAGGAGGCGCCAGCCACCCACCTTTGGAAGGATTGTTATATTATGCAGGAGTTTAAAAATTCTAATGCTTTCCGGTATGATCACGGATCAGGTGGTGGCTCAGGATCCGGATTCCATGGGCCGGGTCACGGTGGAGGAAATGTCGGTTCAGGCTTCAATGGAGATCAGGGTGGACATAACAATCAAAACAATCAGAGTAGCCAAGGTGGTTACAACAAGCAGCAGCAGTCGGGTTATCAGAGCAATCCAAAACAGTTGAATAGTGGGCAATATCATGTATTCACCACTAGCTTGGATAAGCGAGACCAGAAGCTTCACAAGCGAGCAGTGAATTCTGTTGAACCGGCCGTGCCTCGTTATTTACGCTGGTCTGAACAACCGATTATATGGAGCGGAGAGGATCACCCTCCCCGGGTTGACAATCCGGGTCAGCTAGCGTTGGTGGTGGCACCTCAGGTGGGAGGTTATAAGTTCACCAAGGTGCTCATGGATGGAGGAAGCAGCATTAATATCTTGTACTATGAGACCTTCCGCCGTATGGGGTTAACAAACAAGAATCTTAAACCGTCCAATACGATATTCCATGGTGTGGTACGTGGTAAGTCAGCATATCCCGTCAGCAAGATAGCTCTGGAGGTGGCCTTTGGAGATGATCATGATTCCATGTCAGAAACGTTGAGTTTTGAGGTGGTGAAGATCCAGAGCCCATACCACGCTTTATTCGGGCGGTCGGCTTATGCCAAATTTATGGCACGACCCTGTTATATTTATCTGCAGCTCAAGATGCCGGGTCACAAGGGGACCATAACTATTCATGGAAGTCGCAAGATTGCCTTGGAGTGTGAAGAAGGCGATGCAGCCTATGCAGAGTCGGTTTGTGCCACGGAAGAGTTGAAGTACTACAAGGATAATGTTGATCCGGTGGACATGACTCGCTGAAGAAGCCAACCACGAGCATGATCCGCTCAAATTCAAATCGGCAATGAGACTAAGCTTGTTGACTTTGCACTGGCGATTCATCCAAGCAGTTTAGTATCAGCACCAACTTGGATCTGAAATAGGAAAGTGCGCTCATTGAGTTCATCCGTGAGAACTGGGACATTTTTGCATGGAAGCCTTCTGACATGCCGTGTACCGAGGAACTCGCTGAGCACACTCTTAATGTTGATCCTAAGTACAAACCGGTGAAGCGGTTTCTCCGCGGTTCAACGAAGAAAGGCACAAAGCTATTGAGAGGAGGTGGCGGGCTCTTAGCGGCCGGCTTTATTGTTGAAGTGTTCCATCCTGAATGGTTGGCTAATCCGGTGCTGGTCCTTAAGAAGAACGGCACCTGGCGCATGTGTGTGGATTACACAGATCTTAATAAGGCTTGTCCAGCAGATCCTTTTGCCCTCCCCCGCATCGATTAGATTATTGATGCTACAACGGGTTGTGAGCGTTTGAGTTTTCTGGATGCATATTCTGGTTATCATCAGATCAAGATGGCAGTTAAGGACCAGGAGAAGATGGCGTTCATAACTCCCTTTGGAGCCTTCTGCTATGTATCTATGCCTTTTGGGCTCAAGAGTTCCCAGGCAACTTATCAACGGTGTGTACAGAATTGCCTTCATAAGCAGATCGACCGTAATGTGCATGCCTATGTGGATGATATTGTGGTTAAGTCAAGGGAGAAGGAGACTCTGGTTGATGATTTGAAGGAAACCTTTGATAACCTGCGGACATACAAGATGATGCTCAACCCGGCCAAGTGTGTTTTTGGTGTACCGCAGCAAATTATTGGGTTTTCGTGTCCAACAGGAATTGAGGCTAATCCGGAGAAGATCACAGCTATCACCTCTCGCTGTTTAAATGTATCAATGATGTCCAACGCTTGGCAGGCGGATTGCTGCGTTGAGCCGGTTTATCACCGCCTCGGTGAGAAGGCGATACCTTTGTATCGATGTCAAAAAGCGGATCCTTTGTCCGAGTCCGCCACGATAAAGCATTGAGGACTTAAAGCGGCAGCTAACCAATCCGCTGTTCTTGCTGCTCCGATTGACAAAGAACCATTGCTACTATATGTGGCAGCTAATGCTCGTGCAACAGGCGTAGCTATTGTGGTAGAGCGCAAGGAGGCGGGAAGGAATATCCGGTTCAGCGTCCGGTTTACTATATCAGCGAGGTGCTTATCGAGTCCAAGCAAAGGTACCGCATTGGCGTAAGCTGGTGTATGGAGTTTTCATGGCAAGCCGAAGCTCAAGCAATACTTCGAGGACATCCCATCACAAGAGGTCACTCGCTCCTTTGGGAGATATAATTCAAAACAGGAGGCAATCGGCCGGATTGCCAAGTGGGCTATAGAGCTTGGGCCGCACGGTTTGAAATACGTGCCTCGGACGGCGATCAAATCTCAAGCACTTGTGGATTTCATCAATGATTGGACAGAACTGCAAGCACCTGAAGAAAAGCCGGATCACACCTACTGGACTATTCATTTCGATGGGCCCAGGCAATTGGAGGGCTCGGGGGCTGGAGTCGTATTAACTTCCCCACGAGGTGATAAGTTCTGTTACATTCTCTGCTTAATGTTCCCTTGTACTAACAATGCAGCTGAGTAAGAAGCTTTACTCCATGGTCTCCGGATGGCTAAGGAGATGAATCTCAGCCGAGTTAAGTGCTTGGTGACTTCGGACTGTGGCCCAACAAGTGTCCGGTACTTGGGATTCTAAGGACCCGCCATGGCAGATATCGTCGTGAGGTGGATATTATTGCAGCCACTTCAAGGGATATCAGTGCATCACGTGGACAGATGGAAGAACAAAGCGGCGGACGCTTTAAGCCGGCCGGGCTCTCGGCGAACCGGTCCCGCCTTAATGTCTTCTTGATGTCCCGCATAACCCGTCGGTCAAGCTCCTGGCGAAGAGGATTTGGCTATTCCCGATCCGGAGGCTCGGTTGGTGGCGGCTCGCATGTCATTCCGGATTGTACGGTTCCTTATCTTGCATACATGAACCAGTATGAAGTTACCGAGAGGATGAGACGCCGCCGACAGATAATCCGGCGATCCAAGTCCATGACTATTGTCAATGGCGAGTTGCATCATTGCAGTGTCTTAGGAGCGTTTCAACATTGTGTGTCGCCAGAGGAAGGTTGTGAGATCTTGCGCGAAATCCATGAAGGAGATTGTGTTCACCACGCCGGTTCAAAATCTCGTGGCTAAGGCGTTTAAATCACGGATTTTATTGGTTGACCGCTCATGCCGATGCGGAGGACCTGGTTAGGCGATGTGACTCTGTCGAAGTTCTCAAGACGCGCCATGTGCCGCTCAAGAATTGAGAATGATTCCAATTACTTGGCCGCTTATGACTTGGGGCTGGATATGGTTGGGCCTTTCAAACGATCCAAAGACAAGAAGACCCACCTTTTGGTGGCGGTTGACAAATTTACAAAGTGGGTAGAAGCGGAGCCCGTCAGCAAGTGTGATGCAGCCACGACGGTTCAATTCATTAAAAAGGTGATTTTCCGGTTTGGCTTTCCACACAGTATCATTACTGATAATGGTACCAATCTGTCTATGGGTGCTATGAAGGAGTTCTGTGAACGTGAGCACATCCGGCTTGACGTTTCATCAGTGGCTCACCCACAGTCCAATGGCCAAGCGGAGAGAGCTAACCAGGAGATCTTATGAGGCATCAAACCCCGGCTTATGGTCCCTTTGCAGCGGACGCCGGGTTTTTGGGTTGAGGAGTTACCATCTGTGTTATGGAGCATCAATACTATGCCCAACAGATCAACATGATACACACCATTTTTCATGGTCTATGGAGCGGAGGCGGTTCTCCCCAGTGATATCCGTCATGATTCACCTCGTGTAGCAGCTTATGTTGAAGCGGACAACGAGGTAGCTCGGCAAGACACTTTGGACCTGTTGGATGAGGAGCGTGACATTGCAGCTGCCCGTTCGGCGATCTACCAGCAGGATCTTCGTCGCTATCACAGTCGCCGAGTTAGAACCAGAACCTTTCAAGAAGGAGATTTGGTGCTCTGGCTCATCCAAGACTAGACTGATATGCACAAGCTATCCCCACCTTGGGAGGGACCTTTCATGGTCAGCAAGAATCTGCACAATGGGTCGTACTATCTGATTGATATTCAAGAGCATAAAGACTCACGTACATCAGAGGAGGAGACCAACAGGCCGTGGAACATAGCTCATCTTTGGCCCTACTATACTTGAGCCATAGGCTCTATTTATGTACATATTATGATCAATACAATAAACCAAAGCCTTAGCTAAAGCGGGGTGTCTGTTATTTTTACATCATGAGTGGTTACACAGAGTTTTTATCTTAAAGCGGTCTTCGGTTTACCCCTTGAGTTAGCTTTTTAACAAGGCTTTATATTATGTCACTTGGGGGCTTGGTCGTGTCCGAACCAATGCAACACCTTTTGATAGGCGAAAGCCACGAGATCACTTGGAGGCTTGGTCACGTCTGAACCAGTCAAGCCTCTTGGTCGGCCTAAGGCCACAGAATCACTTGGGGGCTTGGTCGAACCCGAACCATCGCTACACCTCTTGATCAGCGTAATGCCACTGCATCATTTGGGGGCCTGGCTGACATGAACCATAGCTACGCCTATTGGGGGCTTGGTCGTGTCCGACCATGGTAATGCCACTTGATCGGCTCAAATAGCCTCTTTTCGTAAAAGATTTTGTCTTTGCCTTTGCTTGCAATTTGTTTGTCTTTTTCTCTTGTTGTGTTCTTAAACCGACAATTGTTAAACCGATTCGACTGTCATTTGATGGGACACGGTTTGTTTTTCATCCGGAGACACTTTTGCCCGGTTTGATTTTTTTATAAACATCCTATTATGGAGTAACACCGGTGTTCATTTTAAACCGGAACGGTTTACCTGGTAAACCGACCTTATATACACATGAGCTGTTTTCTCCTTCAGCAGAGCGGGTTTCTTACAACTCCGCTTCAAAATTGGCACAACCAACTTCATGCCCTACGATGGCAGGTATCATATATTCCCATATTTTATCATATGTTTAATCTAAAGTATTATCTTTAGTTTCATATACATGGATATGATGACCCGCCTGGTGGTACAACCACAATGGTGTTTTAAGCTTTTTGCTGCAGATGACAGTTTAAGGTTGATGATTCAACAAAAACATAAATTTGCAATAAATATGCACGAAGGCATATCAACACAAAGTGTGGCAGCTAGTCTATTACAAGGCAACACAGTGCCCAGATAAGATAATTGTTTTTTGGCATAACATCATGAAGTAGTAATGTAAACCGGCCTCCGGTTTATGCTTGATCGCCAGCTTGACCTGATGGTTGCGAGTAATCCTGCGCCGCTTCAACTTCTAATTCCCTACCCAGCGGCTGGAAATCAACAGTTGTCCAGTCGATTCCCATTAATGCTTGGAATACGGCTTCATCATTGATCAACAACGACATTTCAATATCAGGAGCATAAGTATGCTTATGGATTGGCGGTATAAGGTTCTCCGCTTCAGGAATCGGTGCAGACACTCATTTATTTTCTCCATCATATTGGGCCTGATAGTGAGACATATTTGCCTCTTCAACCAGCTGACAAGCCAAAGGGCGCACTTCCCGGTTTATGGCTCGAAGATCCTCTTCGCTGAATTCTGTCCCGTCTTCCTTCAAGCTTGGGAAGCCTTGGGCTGCTTCAACATGATCAAAATCCGCACCCACGCTTTGGCCCGATTAAGGCGTTATGGCACCGGTTCTAGCAGCAGATTTCTTTAATTCTTCAAATCGGCAGAAGCATTGACAACCTTTTAAGGGTGTCCTGGATCAAGGTCGGTGCCGGGTTGTTATGAGAAGCGGTGCTGATGATCCGCCGACCAACAAGCACCAAAGATAGAGTTGCTCTATCAAGGTATAAGAGGCTTTCAGTTTCTTCCACACATCTGATCCCAAGTGGCCAATGCGTGTCTCTATATCATTCAAAGAGTTAATAAACCGACAATTACATGAGAAAGCTTCATTATGTCAGAAATCAAAAAAGGCTTACCAAAAACAGCGGCGGTCATGGCATGCACTTGCCGCTTTACACTGGACAGTTCATCCACCACCGGTTTAAGGGCAGCTTCAGATTTTCTCGCTGTTGAGTTAAAGCGCCTTTTCAAGGGCCCAATCCGCCCGCTCCTTGTTGAAACCTTCCTTAAGCTTTTCCATGACGCTTAAAGCGCTGGTTAATTCATTCTTTGCTTTGGAGGTTTCAGCTTGCTGGGATTTCAAGTTCTCTTGAAGATCAGCGATTTGAATGTCTTTCTTGCTCAGATCAGCCTACATACAGATAATCATTTGATAAGGGTAAAGGTGAAGAGTTGAAGTACCAACCCCACAACAAGTTATGCCCTTGGTACTTGGGGGCTAATGCATATTTGCTTTCATCCTACAATTTATATATAAAGTCCCAAGCTCAATACAAGTATTCAACTTGGCACTTAGGGGCTAATGCCTATTTGCTCTGTCATTAAGTAATGCTGGAATTCTTATGTTATTCAAGTCCCGGTTTAACTACATTAAGTTGAACCGGCCCTTGGGGGCTATCAGAGTTGACAGTTTGCAATATACAAACAGGGAGTCATATGGAATTTACCTCATATTTGTCCTTCATCATGTTCACCAGATCGGCTTCATAATCACGGCTGGTATATAGCCGGTTCAGATAACCGGAATGAAGATCTTGGGGATTCAAAGCGGCATAAGTTGCCAAATCGGCATTCCACTTGCCTTTACCAAAGGCAGTAAATTCATCCTTCGCAAAGATGCTTGGACAAGGCGACAGATTACCTGGCTCGGAATGGCCAAAGCCAGTAATAACAACATCGTCATCCTTGGCTTCGCCGGTTCGCACTGGGGTCGCCGGTTTCTCCGTATGCTTGGGGGGACTTGCTGTCTTGTCGGTTTGAGCAGGACTTGTGGATTGATTTGAAGGGCATGTGGCATCAACATATGCTTATTCAACAGTAACATCATGATCTTGCAGTGGTGGGTCGTTCAACATATCATCCTGGATGTGTTCTTCAGGAATGGGTATATTGGTCGGTTCAGGAGCATCGTCCTCTGCCGCTTTGTCCAGGCGAGCTTTCTTGCTTGGCCTAGGCTTGGCCCTGAAAGAGAAAAGATGGATCAGTCCAATGAACATTGAAAGTGGTATATCAAACAACATTATCAGAAATATGGCTCACTCAAGCACTATCTTGAGGGGTGGGAGTTGGGTGCCCGTCGACTCGCTAGAGGAAGAATGAGAAGTCACCTGATAATCGGAGTCAGATGGATTAAGAGGTTGATGAATACAACCCGCTTTAGGATAAGCATTAACGAAACAGTTAGAGACCTCTGAACGGCGTTTCCGAACCGGACTGTTCGGTAAACCGGTGGAGGTGACTACCTGGCCGCTGTGCCGGGTTGCGCGACGAGCTTCATGCTGTTGTGTCTTCATAAGAAAGTTTCGATCCAAGTAAGCAAGAGGATGAGAAAATTTAACTTTCCGGTTTGCCCGACGGATTTTTACTGAAGGTAAAGGGTTCGAATCAGAAGAAAGAGCGACACCTCTACAACATCAGCATGACTAGCTTCAGATCATTCGCAATAATCATTATCAATAAGGTGTGTAAAAAATAGACCAAGTGAGTCAAGTTCTACCACAAGGTCCGGATTACCCACATCATCATCAGCTGGTGGATCGGAGGAGGTAGTGGTTTTCTTTCTATTTGCTGGTTTCTTCACAACTTTGGTCTTGGGCCGGGTTATTGCCACCGGTTTCTCTTGTGGAGTCTTCCTGCTCCAAAATGGATCATCACCCTGTTTGAAAGATGTTAATATCAACAAAGAGTATTTAAACATAGTCAGATTTTATAAAGGCATAAGATATGAGTCTTATGGTGGCGGTTTGTTAATGGCGTAAAAGGAGCTCGGCCGGTTTGGGCGCAAGCAGCTTCGTTCGCTTAACATCCTCTTAACAGCCTCAAGAATTTCATCGTCTGCCGCTTGGATCTCAATATGCCGTGAGGGTCTTTCACATCTTCTGTATTTGCACATCAAACCGGAGCGCAGCTCGGGGCAATATACTCCAAGATATCCAAAGAGCGAGCAAGATCAACTCCTGTCAACCCGCTGGCCATGAAGGCCCGGAGCTTGGATAGTTGAGGGCATATTTGCTTCTTTCCCTAGCAGTCGATCGTGAGGGAGAGGGTGTGTGTTGCTTAGCCGCTCGGGCGGTAACCCGTAAAGGATTTTCTCCTCGGAGAGGTATCTTTGCAAGAAACCATGTTGAGTTCCACTTTTGTGATGGCTATGCAGTTTGGCATGAGGGTAAGTGACCTCTTTCCGCTTTGAATCGCCACACCACCCAACTCGGTGTTGGGACCGTCAGAAAATTCAGTGCGGCGGTTTAGATGGAAGCAATCTCTGAAAAATTCAACTGTGGGCTCCTCCTGAAAGAACACCTCATAGAGCACTTGAAAATGACAGATATTGGTTATGGAGTTGGGGCCAATATCTTGTGGACGTAGTTGGAAGATGGCCAAGACATCTCGATAAAACTTTGAACCGGGTGGACTGAAGCCCCGGGCTAAGTGGTCAGCAAAAACAACAACTTCTCCATCCTTGGGTTCTGGAGAACTCTCCGGGCCATGGACCCTCCAGTGAATGTCGCATTTTTTGCCTAAAGCGGCGGTGCGGACTAAGTTATCCAGTTGAGTTTCAGTCACTCGAGAAGGAACCCAGTTGCACTCGTACACTTGCTTGGCCATGATGCAATCTGCAAGGCAGTAATACTGGTTCAAGAATACGTTGGAAGACTATATATTGATACATTCATTGTTAAACCGAAAGAAGTTGCTTATAAACCGGAGTTATGCAAGGTGGCAATACATAACCGGAAAACCTTGGCGGTTCAACAAGGGGACTAATGGTATATGCCTAGTTGTCAATTTTTCTACAAAGTTAAACCGCCTAGTCTGAAACATTGATGAATCAAGAGTGGAGGTGCGAAAACAGGTTTCACAAAAGCTTGTCACAGTTTTGGATCCGGAGCATATTCGTAAAAGAAGTAAATATTCAAGGTCCAAAACGGAGCAAGATCAATCAATGAGCAAGGATGCAGGAGATCTATGACCTTGAGATGCGCAGTAACAACGGATGCTAAAAAACTACCGCTACGCAGAATAAGGATTCACAGACTTAACTAAAAGTTATCATATGAGCAAGAAGCAAGCGATGAACACCGAAGAACATGGAAACCCTAGAATAGATCTATGGTGAAAGGATAGAAGACTTACCGGAGTGGAGGAAGAAGCGGAAGGTCATCGCGATGTTATGGTACGTTCAGGGTGATGCAGCGGCCAAGGTTGGTGCAGAAGTTGACGGCGGCAGTGGAGCTCTGAAGCTGGGTGGCGCGAGGAAGACGAAGCAGAGGGGCACGAAGGGAAAAAAATAAATGACCCTTCGGTCTTATTTATAAATTAAGGGACATGTGTCAGGCGCGAGAATCAAGGAGCCGCGAGTTTGGAAACGGAGCTGTCGCCTCGATTGTCGCAGGTCTATTAAACAAAAGAGGTATTATGGATAGTCTTTATGACAGATGACGTCATGCCGATTCACCACAATTTGAGAATATGACGTCACGGCGGTTCAACCAAGAAGATGTTGAAGACGAAGTTTTTTGCTGAGGATTGACATGAACCTGTTCAAATCAATCTGGGGCCTAATGTTGGGGATATTACCACTGGGCGTAAACCGGACGGGACAGGCCGAGTTAACTTCATCAGTAGTCAAGTATACTAGAAGCCCGTGGGGATATTCTATAAAGGGCCCAAGGCCCAGAACCGGTTTAAGGCTTGTAGCCATGGACCGACATTAGTATGTAACTTGTGTTGTAAGTTAGAAATACTAGAGACCGAACTGGACACGTCTATGAGCCGGTCTCGGGACTCTGCAAACCGACGGGCGTCACCCATGTATATAAGGGGACGACCCGACGGCGATTCAGGACAACAAACAACAACTCAAGACTTAGGCGAAGCTTGTTTGCTCCCTAGTCATCGAAACCCCCATCAATTCCATCACAACTAGACGTAGGCTTTTACCTTCATCGAAGGGGCTGAACTAGTATAAACTCTCTTGCGTCCTTGTGTCCGCTTTAACCCCTTTAAGCTAACCCGTAGCGATGGCTCCACGACTAAGTCCTTTCATGAGGACATCTACCGTGACAAAACCACGACAGTGTGTTTGTTGAGATCCGATGAATTGTGGATTTACGATCAGATTATCTATGAATATTATTTGAGTCTTCTCTGAACTCTTTTATGCATGATTAAGATAGTTTTGTATTTCTCTCCGATCTATTGATTTGGTTTGGCCAACTGGATTGATCTATCTTGCAATGGGAGAGGTGCTTTGTGATGGGTTCAATCTTGCGGTGTCCTCACCCAATGACAGTAGGGGTAGCGAGGCACGTATTTGTATTGTTGCCATTAAGGATAAAAAGATATTTTTTACCATATTGCTTGGATCTATCCCTCTACATCATGTCATCTTGCTTAAGGTGTTACTCCGTTCTTGTTAACTTAATACACTAGATGCATGCTGGATAGCGGTCGATGTGTGGAGTAATAGTAGTAGATGCAGGCAGGAGTCCGTGTACTTGTCACAGATGTGATGCCTATATTCATGATCATTCCTTAGATATTGTCATAACTATGCGCTTTTCTATCAATTCCTCAACAGTAATTTGTTTACCCATCGCATGTTTCTTTCAAGAGAGAAGCCTCTTGTGAAACCTATGGCCCCCGGGTCTATTTTTATCATATTATTTTCAGATCTATAAAACAAAAATCCAAAAATACCTTGCTGCAATTTATTTATATTTACTTTATTTTACACTTTTACTTATCTTTTATATCAATCTCTATCAGATCTCGCCCTTGCTAGTGACCGTGAAGGGATTCACAACCCCTTTTTCGTGTTGTGTGCAAGAGTTGTTAGTTTGTGCAAGTGCATCTATTGGGGACTTATGTGTTCCTCCTACTGGATTGATATCTTGGTTCTTAACTAAGGGAAATACTTATCTCTAGTTTGCTGCATCACCCTTTCCTCTTCAAGGAAAAAATCAACGCAAGCTCAAGAAGTAGCATAGTAACAGCAGCAGCAAGCACACAAGGGGAGGCAGCAGCAGTAAGAGCAATACGCGGAGCAACGTAGCCGGCAGAGCAGTAGCGAGTAGAGCGGGGAGTAGCGGCAGCAACAGCAGTGAGCAGCCGCAGCAAGCAGCCGCAGTAGCTAGGCGCAACACAGCGCTAGCAGCATAAGCAGTGCAGGCAGCAGCCGCATGAGGAGTAGCAAGCAGTGGCAACAGTAGTAGGAAGCAGTAGTAGGAAGTAGGCAACAACAATAGAGCTTCAGCGGCAGCAGCGACAAAGGAGCAGGCAGCGGCCGTGAGCAGCAACAGTGGAAGCACGCGGCTAGAGTAGCAGTAGACGTAGGCGGGTGCCGCGAGCACGGGCGTTGGCGTGCACGAGCGCGTTATGCGTCTCCAATGTATCTATTTTTTTTATCGTTCCATGCTGATACGTCCATTTTGCATCATGTTTCCTTACTATTATTTATGATGTTTTTACCCATAATAATGCTTTTTGGAGTAATGCTAATGCCTTTTGTCTCATAATTTGCAAGGTACACACCAAGAGGGAGAATTCCGGCAGCTGGAAATCTGGACCTGAAAAAGCTACGTCAGGCTACCTATTCTACACAACTCCAAATGAGCTGGAACTTCATGGAGATTTTTTATGGAATATTTGAGGAATATTGGAGCAAATAACTACCCGAGGGGGCCCACCAGGTGGGCACAACCCACCTAGGCGCGTTAGGGAGCCCAGGCGCGCCCTGGTGGGTTGTGCTCACCCAGGTATATAAGTCATTTTGACCTAGAAAATATAAGGAGAAGACTTTCGGGATGGAGCGCCGCCGTCTCGAGGCGGAACTTGGGCAGGAGCACTTTTGCCCTCCGGTGGAGCGATTCCGCCGGGGGAACTTCCCTCCCGGAGGGGGAAATCATCGTCATCATCATCACCAACAACTCTCCCATCTCGGGGAGGGCATTCTCCATCAACATCTTAAACAACACCATCTCATCTCAAACCCTAGTTCATCTCTTGTATTCAATCTTGTTACCGGAACTATAGATTGGTGCTTGTGGGTGACTAGTAGTGTTGATTACATCTTGTAGTTGATTACTATATGGTTTATTTGGTGGAAGATTATATGTTCAGATTCAATATGCTATTTTATACTCCTCTGATCATGAGCATGTTTATCATTTGTGAGTACTTACTTTTGTCACAGGAGAAATCATGTTGCAAGTAATCATGTGAATTTGATATGTGTTCGATATTTTGATAGTATGTATGTTGTGATTCCCTTAGTGGTGTCATGTGAACGTCGACTACATGACACTTCACCATATTTGGGCCTAAGGGAATGCATTGTGGAGTAGCAATTAGATGATGGGTTGCGAGAGTGACAGAAACTTAAACCCAGTTTATGCGCTATTCCGTAGGGGACCGATTGGATCCTAAAGTGTAATGCTATGGTTAGAATTTATTCTTAATACTTTTCTCATAGTTGCAGATGCTTGCGGGAGGGTTAATCATAAGTAGGAGGTTTGTTCAAGTAAGAACATCACCTAAGCACCGGTCCACCCACATATCAAATTATCAAAGTAGCGAACACAAATCAAACCAACATGATGAAAGTGACTAGATGAAATTCCCGTGTACTCTCAAGAACGCTTTGCTTATCATAAGAGACTGTTTTGGCCTGTCCTTTGCCTCGACAGGATTGGGCTACCTTTCTGCACTTTAATTTGTTGCTACTATCGTTACTTGCTCGTTACAAACTATCTTGTTATCAAACTACTACGCTACTTACAATTTCAGCACTTGCAGACATTACCTTACTAAAAACTACTTGTCATTTCCTTCTGCTCCTCGTTGGGTTCGACACTCTTACTTATCGAAAAGAGCTACACTTGATCCCTAGGGGATCGCAATAGTTTTCGAGGGTAGAGTATTCAACCCAAATTTATAGATTCGACAGATGGGGAGCCAAAGAATATTTGAGGGTATTAGCAGCTGAGTTGTCAATTCAACCACGCTTGGAGATTAATTATCTGCAACAAAGTGATCAGTAACACAGTAATATGATAGTTTTGATAATAGTAGTAGCAGCAACGGTAATAGTAACAGCGGTAGCAATATTTTGTAGCAAGTGTAATAGTGATGATAGCAATAGTAACGCAGCAAGATCAATATAAATAAATTCGTAGGCATTAGATCGGTGACTTGTTGGATGATATTCATCATGAGACAGTTATAACATAGGGCGATACGACACTAGCTCCAGTTCATTGATATAATGTAGGCATGTATTCCGTAAATAGTCAAACGTGCTTTATTAAAAGAACTTGCATGCCATCTTTTGTCCTACCCTCCCGTGGCAGCGGGGTCCATATTGGAAACTAAGAGATATTAAGGCCTCCTTTTAATAGAGAACCAGAACAAAGCATTAACACATAGTGAATACATGAACTCCTCAAACTACGATCATCACCGAGAGTGGGCCCGGTTGTTGTCACTCCGGGGTTGTCGGATCATAACCATAGTAGGTGACTATAACTTGCAAGATCGGATCTAAAACATGGATATAATGATGAATTCATAAACGGTTCAGATCTGAGTTCATGGCACCCGGGCCCAAAGTGACAAGGATTAAGCATAGCAAAGTCATAGCAACATCAATCTAAGAACATAGTGGATACTAGGGATCAGGCCCTAACAAAACTAACTCGATTACATGATGAATCTCATCAAACTCCTCACCGACCAGCGAGCCTACGAAGGAATTACTCACTCCCGGTGGGGAGCATCATGGAATTGGCGATGGAGATAGGTTGATGATGATGAAGAACGAAGACCCCCCTCTCCGGAGCCCCAAACGAACTCCAGATCTGCCCTCCCGAGGAAGAACAGGGCTTGGCGGCGGCTCCGTCTCATGGATCGCGATAATTCTTTATCCCTGGTTTTTTCTGGAAATATGTGATTTTATAGTATCAGGGGGGTCGTCTGCGGGGCCACTAGGTGGGTACAACCCACCTGGGCGCGCAAGGAGAGGGGGGCGCACCCTGGTGGGTTGTGCCCACCTAGGTGCCCCTCTCCGGCAGGTCTTGGCTCTAGAAATTCTTATTATTGATATAAAAAATCCTCGCAAAGTTTCATTCCATTCCGATAACTTTTATTTCTGCATAAAAACAACACCATGGTAGTTCTGCTGAAAACAACGTCAGTCCGGGGTTAGTTTCATTCAAATCATGCAAATTAGAGTCCAAAACAAGAGGAAAAGCGTGAGAAAAAGTAGATACGTTGGAGACGCATCAAATCCCCCAAGCTTAAACCTTTGCTTGTCCTCAAGCAATTTAGTTGATAAACTGAAAGTGAGAAAGAAAAACTTTTACGAACTCTTTTGCTCTTGTTTGCATAAATAAGCTTAAACAACACCCATGTTTTCAGCCAACATTATAACTAACCATGTCAACAATAACATTTAAAGATTATATTAACTCATATCAATGACATAATCAGCTAGCGAGAAATAATAAGATATCTCAAATAGCAACACATTGTCAAAACAACCATGATATAATATGACAATAATGGTATCTGGCTAGCCCTTTCTAAGACCGCAAAACATAAATGCAGAGCACCTCCAAAGTTCAAGCAGCGACTAAACATTGTAATTCATGGTAGAGAAGATCTAGTCATGATGCACCCAACATTAGCTACACACAATGCATAAATCATGACAGCTGTGCTCTCTCAGTTTCTAGCGCTTGATTTAGAAGGTGATGACACAACATAAAAGTAAATAGAAAGTCCCTTCGCAGAGGGAAGAAGTGATTTGCAGAGGTGCCGGAGCTTAATTTTTAAAACAGAGATAAATGACATTTTGAGACATGCACCCTTCTTATTCACTTCACGACCATCAGTTATCAACATCTTCCATGCTAAGCATGCTAGTGGTGGTTCCCAAGCGATAAAAGCATAGGTTTTAACTCCATTGGGAGTTTTTGTTTGATTATACAAGAGATTAACTCTTTTTCATATTTGTAGTTTGGGACTGGGCACCCCTATTACCGCCCATTTTCTCGTGCGATGGCGAGTGAATAAACACTCGACCTGAGAATAACCCGCTTAGCATGGAAGACACCGACCACCTCATGTCGTTCCATGAATGATCCAGGCACACAAAAAGGATAATTTTTAGAAGTTTTTAGAGGTGGCACATGCAAATTTACTTAGGACGGCAGGGTAATACCGCATATAGGTAGGTACGGTGGACTCATCTGGAATAACTTTGGGTTCAAGGTTTTTGATGTACAAGCAGAGTTCCCACTTAGTACAGGAGAAGGCTAGCAATTAGATTGAGAAGCGGCCAGCTAGAGAGCAACAACAATCATAACTAGGCATTATGCATAAGTAACATTGGACACTAGCATGAGTAGGATATGAACACCATGAACATAAATATCATAGAGGCTATGTTGGTTTTGATTCAACTACATGCATGAACATGTGCCAAGTCAAGCCACTCGAACGTTCAGAGGAGGATACCATATCATCATACTACATCACAATCATTTTAACGCTATGTTGATATCCATGATAAATCATTATTCACTCCCAGCTACTTATGCATTGCATGAGAAACTATAATCTCTAATTGTCATTGCAAACATGTTTAATCATAATGGGCTGAATCATGGATACTAGGTTAAACATATTTACACAAACAGAACAAGTCGAGTTCACACCAGTTTCTCTTTGCCACGACCAGTTCATCGAATATCGTCATTATTGCCTTTCACTTGCACGACCAAATGATATGAAAATAATAATGGTGCAAGAGTGCCATGGACTAAGCTGGAATCTGCAAGACATTTTATTCAATAGGAGAAGACAAGGTAAAATGTGCTCTTATTAGTTCAATAGTTATTCATATGAGAGCCACTCAACATTTTCATTGTGGTCTTCTCCTTGGTAAGACTCGAATAAAAAGAAAAGAAGTTCAGAGAAACACACTGAAATATTTTTGGAGTTTTTGGTTTTCTTGAACAGGCAAATAAATAAAGGGAAAAGCAAAAACAAGAAAAACTATTTACACGGGAAAGCTCCCAACAAGCAAAAGAAGAACAAGGAAATCTTTTTGGATTTTCTTTTTAGTTCTACTACTAAGCATGCATAGGAAGTAAATTACTACAACTATTTTTTTTGGTTTTTCTAAAGTTTTTCAAACACACAAGAAGAAAGCAAGAAAATAAATCTAAGCATGGATGATACAAAGAAAAAGTGTGAATACCAACAAATAGAATGATATGTAGATATAGATGTAATGTCAGTGAGAACACGTACTCCCCAAGCTTAGGCTTTTGGCCTAAGTTGGTAATCAATCAGTAGCCTGGAGGGTAGTAGTCTGCATGGTAGCTCACAAAGGCTCTCGGTGCGGATGCCTCAGCACGCCGTGCTGCTACCACTGTTGTGTTATGAGCTCGGGCCTCGCTCTCAAGAACAAAATATCTCCCCTTGCTGTGATAATAAAAAAGAGCAGGCGCAGGCAAATATGTGTCCACAACAGATTTTTGGTTAAGTATTAGATTGTAAGTGAAATTATCAACCTTTCCCTTAAGGATCTTATGTTCTTTTAAAGTGTCAAAATCTCAATACCGCGTGGGTAGGATAGGATCAAAGGGAAAAGGTGAAACACCCAGCTCTCGTGCTAAACGTGTGGCATAAATTCCACCATAGAACCAACTACTGTTAGCATTATGCTGAAGTCTACGTGCAACAATCGCTCCAAGATTATAATTCCTTTCACCAGTGAGAGCGGTGTGAATGAGGCTCAAGTCTGGCGCACAAAGTATGCTACAGTCTTGCTTGCCTACTATGCATTTCCCGTTAAATAATGCAAAATACTGAATTGCAGGTAAGTGAATGCTCTTTATTCTTCCTTGTCGTACACCCCTATTTTCACCGTAACAAACGCTAGTCAAGAAAGACTCATATTCAGCCTTCGGTGGTTCAAGCGAACCCCAAAATGGCAGCTTGCAATGGTAAGCAAAATTCTCCAGCGGGATAGTAAATGGTTTATCATAAAGCATAAAAGACACCCTAGACTCACGAGGAAAATATGTAAATTCTTTGACAAATGACTCAGTGAGAAGTTGGCATTGTTCACACTTATCTGAAAGGTAGGGACCGAGGTCAGCATTATGAACATATTACTCAAATTCCTCCTTAATGCCCACATGCACCATATATTCATCGCAAGGCCATAAGCATGTTTTGGTGGCGGCATCTTGCGTGGAACTTTCACTTGGTTCAACATAAGACCGGCGAGCAGAACTGTCACTAGAAGATGCCCCCGAGGATCGTCTCCTCGAAGAACTCCTTCCAAATAGGTTCATCATGTCCGCGTACAATTTTCTGAAAAATAAAATTTTTGGGGTGACAAAAATTTGTCAACAAAACTTTATAAGATTGATAGCAACTACTCACAGGGATGTATAGAGGCCATAGCAGGCATTCAAACTACTTAGAACACTAAGAATTCAACATGCAAACTCATCTACAGCAGCACCAAGAGTAGCTAATTATTCAAAGTATAAACCACTAAAACAAAAACTAATTGGACAAACTGTGGAGTCACATACCAAGCAACAATCTCCTAAAACAGTTTCGGAAACGGAGCTTCGAGCAAAGAGATCGAAATCCGTGGGTTTGAGCTCAAGAACACGGGAGAGAGAGCAATGGAGATTTTTTTCTGGAGGTAAGTGACGATGTGGGCTAAAGAGGTAAGTGAGGGGGCCCACGTGGGGACTACAACCCACCCGGGCGCGTCCAGGTGGGTTGTGCCCACCTGGTGCACCTCCCTCTGGTATTATTTGCACCATAAATTCAGAAATATTCAGGAAAAATCTTATAAAATTTTTAGGGCATTCTAAGAACTTTTATTTTTGGGTCATTTTTTTATTGCACGGGAAATTCAGAAAATAGACAAAACATGTCATTTTATTTTATTTAACTACTAAAAATAGTAAACAAAAGGTAGGGACAGAAGGTAGTGCTTACTAAATTCATCAACTTCATACTGCTAAAAAATGATTCATTAATAAGGTTGATCAGGTCTTATTAACGACCACTTTCGATTAGTATGAAACCGAAGAACTTTCGTAAATCACTAAGTTACCTCAATGGGGATATGCATCTCCCCAACAATAAGCATTTCATATTTATTTTTGACAGTAGGTAGAGGTATTTGAAAACTTCCGATAGTGATTGTCGGAGATTTTTCAATAACATTAATACCATTCACTTGGAATTGTTTCTTAGGAAAGTGCATCGTATGCTCATTACCATTAATATGAAAAGTGACCTTGCTTTTATTGCAATCAATAATAGCCCCTACGGTATTCAAGAAGGGTCTACCAAGGATAATCAACATGTTGTTGTCCTCGGGCATCTCAAGTATAACAAAGTCAGTCAAAATAGTAACATTTGCAACAACAATGGGCACATCCTCACAGATACCGATAGGTATGGCAGTTGATTTGTCAGGCATTTGTAAAGATATTTCAGTAGGTGTGAGTTTATTCAAGTCAAGTCTTTTATATAAAGAGAAGGGCATAACACTAACACCAGCTCCTAAGTCACACAAAGCAGTTTTCACATAATTCTTTTTGATAGAGCAAGGTATAGTTGGTATTCCTGGATCTCCAATTTTTTTAGGTACTCCATCTTTTAAAAGTATAATTAGCAAGCATAGTGGATATTTCAGCTTCCGGTATTTTTCTCTTATTAGTGATGATGTCTTTCATGTACTTTGCATAAGGAGGCATTTTCAAGGTATCAGTCAAGCGAGTACGCAAAAAGACTGGCCTCAGCATCTCAGCAAAGCGTTCAAATTCTTCATCGTCTTTCTTTTTAGTTGACTTGGGTGGAAAAGGCATAGGCTTTTGAACCCATGGTTCTCTTTCCTTACCGTGTTTTCTAGCCACGAAGTCATTTTTATCATATCTTTTATTCTTAGGTTGTGGGTTATCAAGAACAACAGGTGGTTCTATCTCAACATCATTATCTGGTTCTTTGTCATTTGGTTGAGTGTCTTTATGAACATCATCTTTATCTTTTTCATTATCACTAGGTGGATGTTCATTACCAGATTGAGTTTCAGCATCTGAGATAGAAGTTTCATTATCATTATCAGGAGGTTAATCTATTTCAGGTTCACTAGAAGTATGCAAAGTCCTATCATTTTTCTTCTTCTTTTTCTTTCTAGAAGGACTAGGTGCACTAGTGTTAGCTCTTTGTGAATATTGTTCTATTCTTTTCGGGTGTCCCTCAGGATAAAGTGGTTCCTGAGTCATTTTGCCTCCTCTAGAAGCAACTCTAACAGCAAAGTCATGCATATTATAATTCATTTCATCAAGTAATTCTCTTTGAGATTTAGCAACTTGTTCTAACTGGGTTTGTACCATAGAAGCATGTTTTCCAACACCTCTAACATCAATTGAAATTATAAATAACAAGTCGCTCAAGCGAGCAATCATATCAGAATTATATTTCAATTGTTTCATAACATTTGCATTGAAGTGATATTGTTTCCTAATATAGTTTTCAAACTCATAAAGGCATTGGCTAGGATGCATATTGTGAGGATTATCATTTTCATTGAACTTCATAAGAGAATTTACCTCTACCACCTTAGGCAATGATGGTGTATTAAGCCCACGTATTTCTTCGATAGGAGGTAAATTTTTAACATCCTCAGCTTTAATACCTTTTCCATCATAGATTTCTTTGCCTCTTGCATATATTCAGGACTGAGATATAATATACCCCTCTTCTTCGGAGTGGGTTTAGGCGGTGGTTCAGGAATAGTCCAATCATCATAATTTTTCAGTATGTTATTCAGTAATTCTTCAGCTTGCCCAACAGTTCGTTCCCTGAAAACACAACCAGCACAACTATCTAGGAAGTCCCTAGAAGCATCGGTTAGTCCATTATAAAAGATATCAACTATTTCATTTTTCTTGAGAGGATGATCAGGCAAAGCATTAAGTAACTGGCAAAGCCTCCCCCAAGCTTGCACAAAGTTAAATATTTCCTGTAAGGCAGCTTGTTTCTTATGAGGAGGAAAATATTTTTCAGAGAAGTAATAAACCATATCCTAGGGACTACGCACACAACCAGGAGTAAGAGTATTGTACCAAGCTTTAGCATCACCCTTTAATGAGAAAGGAAATAATTTTGAGAATAATGTAATATCGAATTTTCTCATCATGAGTAAAAAGGGTGGTTATATCATTCAACTTAGTAAGATGTACCACAACAGTTTCAGTTTCATAACCATGGAAAGGATCAGATTCAACCAAAGTAACTAACTCTGGGCCGACAGAGAATTCATAATCCTTATTATCAATAAAGATAGGTGAAGTAGCAAACTTAGGATCACATTTCATTCTAGCATTCAGAGATTTTTCTTTATACTTGTTTAATAATTTCTCTAGATCATCTCTATCCTTACAAGCAAGAATATCTCTAGTTGCTTCTTCACTCATAACATAGCCTTCCAGTACCTTAGGAAATTCATATCTTGGAGGGCTAGCTCTAGGAGGTGTTTCAAGAGTTTCAGTTTCAAGCTCATCATCAGATTCAACAACATCATGTTGTATTACTCTAGCAATTTGTTCATCAAGAAATTCACCAAGTGGCATATCATCATTATCAAGCATGGTACTAGCATCATCATAAGCATCATTCATAGTAGAAGTAGCATCATCAATAACTTGCAACATATCAGAATTAATAGCATGTGGTGGTGGTGTTGCAAGTTTACTCAAAACAGAAGGTGAATCTAAAGCGGAACTGGATGGCATTCTTACCTCCCCTCGTACTTGAGGGAAATATCTTAGTCTTTGGATCCTTAAGATTCTTCATAGTGATGGTATGATAATAATCCCAAGTGACTCAACAAATATAGCTATGCTCCCCGGCAACTGCGCCAGAAAAAGGTCGTGATAACCCACAAGTATAGGGGATCACAACAGTTTTCGAGGGTAGAGTATTCAATCCAAATTTATAGATTCAACACAAGGGGAGCCAAAGAATATTTGAAGGTATTAGCAGCTGAGTTGTCAATTCAACCACACCTGGGGATTAATTATCCGCAGCAAAGTGATCAGTAGCACAATAATATGATAGTTTTGAGAGTAGTAGCAGCAACAACGGTAACAGTAACAATGATAGCAGTATTTTGTAGCAAGTGTAACAGTGATGATAGCAATAGTAACGCAGCAAGATCAATATAAATAAATCCGCAGGCATTGGATCGGTGACTTGTTGGATGATATCATCATGACACAGTTATAACCTAGGGCGATACGACACTAGCTCCAGTTCATCGATATAATGTAGGCATGTATTCCGTAAATAGTCATACGTGCTTTATTAAAAGAACTTGCATGACATCTTTTGTCCTACCCTCCCGTGGCAGCGGGGTCCATATTGGAAACTAAGGGATATTAAGGCCTCCTTTTAATAGAGAACCGGAACAAAGCATTAACACATAGTGAATACATGAACTCCTCAAACTACGATCATCACCGAGAGTGGGCCCGGTTGTTGTCACTCCGGGTTGTCGGATCATAACCGTAGTAGGTGACTATAACTTGCAAGATCGGATCTAAAACATGGATATAATGATGAATTCATAAACGGTTCAGATCTGAGTTCATGGCACCCGGGCCCAAAGTGACAAGCATTAAGCATAGCAAAGTCATAGCAACATCGATCTAGAACATAGTGGATACTAGGGATCAGACCCTAACAAAACTAACTCGATTACATGATGAATCTCATCCAACTCCTCACCAACCAGCGATCCTACGAAGGAATTACTCACTCCCGGTGGGGAGCATCATGGTATTGGCGATGGAGATGGGTTGATGATGACTAAGAACGAAGATCCCCCTCTCTGGAGCCCCAAACGGACTCCAGATCTGCCCTCCCGAGGAAGAACAGGGCTTGGCGGCAGCTCCGTTTCGTGGATCGTGACAATTCTTTCTCCCTGATTTTTTTCCTGGAAATATGTGATTTTATAGTATCAGGGGGTCGTCTGCGGGGCCACCAGGTGGGTACAACCCACCTGGGCGCGCCAGGAGAGGGGGGCGCGCCATGGTGAGTTGTGCCCACCTAGGCGCCCCTCTCCGGCAGGTCTTGGCTCTAGAAATTCTTATTATTGATATAAAAAATCCTCGCAAAGTTTTGTTCCATTCCAAGAACTTTTATTTCTGCACAAAAACAACACCATGGTAGTCTGCTGAAAACAGCGTCAGTCGAGGATTAGTTTCATTCATATCATGAAAATTAGAGTCCAAAACAAGAGGAAAAGCGTGAGAAAAAGTAGTTACGTTGGAGACGTATCAGTGGGTCATCAAGGCTATTTTCTGGCGCCATTGCTGGGGAGTGAAGCGCCTTTGGTAAGTGGAATGTAAGGAAACATTTAGATAGTGTGCTAAAATTTATTGTCACTTGTTACTATGGAAAACAATCCTTTGAGGGGTTTGTTCGGGGTATCTTCACCTCGTCCGTAACCACAATTAGCTACCCTCAACCTACTGCACGTACTGAAAATATTGAATATGAAATTCCTTCGGGTATGATAGAACAACTGCTAGCTAATCCTTATGCAGGAGATGGAACCGAACATCCTGATATGCACTTGATATATGTAGAACAAATTTGTGGATTGTTTAAGCTTGCAGGTTTACCGAGGGATGAAGTTATGAAAAAGGGTTTCCCTTTATCTTTGAAGGGAAAAGCATTGGCATGGTATAGGCTATGCGATGATATTGGATCATGGAATTGGAATCGTTTGAAATTGGAGTGCCACCAAAAAAATTATCCTATGCATCTAGTTCATCGTGACCGGAATTATATATATAATTTTTGGCCTCATGAAGGAGAAAGTATCGCTCTAGCTTGGGGGAGGCTTAAGTCAATGTTATATTAATGCCCCAATCATGAGCTCTCAAGAGAAATTATTATCCAGAACTTTTATGCCCAGCTTTCTCGTAATGATCAAACCATGCTTGATACTTCTTGTGCTGGTTCTTTTATGAAGAAGACTATTGAACTCAGGTGGGATATTTTGGAAAGAATTAAACGCAACTCTAAAGATTGGGAACTCAACGAAGGTAAAGAGTCAGGTATTAAACTTAAGTAAGATTGTGTTAAATCTTTTATGGATACCGATGCTTTTCAAAAGTTTAGCACTAAATATGGACTTGACTCTGAGATAGTAGCCTCCTTTTGTGAATCATTTGCTACTCATGTTGAACTCCCTAAAGAGAAGTGGTTTAAATATCACCCACCTATTAAAGAGGAAATTAAAGAACCGGTACCGGTTAAAGAAGAAACTATAATTTATAATGTTGATCCAGTTGTCCCTTCTGCTTATATTGAGAAACCACCTTTCCCTATTAGGATAAAGGAACATGCTAAAGTTTCAACTGTGGTTAACAAAAGCTATATTAGAACACCTAAACCTGATGAGAAAATTAAAGTAGAACCTAGCATAGCTATGGTTAAAGATCTCTTGGAAGAAGATATTGATGGGCACGTTATTTATTTCTGTGAAGAAGCGGCTAGAATTGCCAAACCTGATAAAAGGGATAAACATAGACCTGTTGTTGGCATGCCTGTCATCTTAGTTAAAATAGGAGATCACTGTTATCATGGTTTGTGTGACATGGGTGCTAGTGTAAGTAATTTCACAACTCCTACCACCACTTTTTCCACACTCGCCATATTTACTTTAGTTGCCTCTTTACCTAAACATCCCCTAGTTTATGTTTACGTGCTCTTTATTTTCTTGCTAGCCTATCCTATCACACCTACAAGGTACTTCTAGTTTTATTCTTGTTCTAGGTAAAGTGAACGTCAAGCGTGCGTAGAGTTGTATCGGTGGTCGATAGAACTTTAGGGAATATGTGATCTACCTTTAGCTCCTCGTTGGGTTCGACACTCTTACTTATCAAAAACTGTTGCGATCCCCTATACTTGTGGGTTATCAAGACCTTTTTCTGGCACCGTTGTCGGGGAGTCATAGCGTGGGGTGAATATTCTCGTGTGTGCTTGTTTGCTTTATCACTAAGTAATTTTTATTTGCTGTTCTTAGTTGTTCTCTATCTTTAGTTATGGATATGGAACACAAAATACCAAAAAAATTAGAGGTACTTGCTACTCATGTAGATGGGGTAACTCCTAAAACCCCCGATTCTCATTATGTGAGAGATATTATGTACTACTTTGATAATCCTGAGAAAACCCCATTCAACTTTATAATGGGAGACACGTTGGACCAACGTGAATACTTTAGGGATTATCGCTCGACACAAAAAGGGAAACTATTATGGGATCAACTTATTATGTTGCGTTGGTATTCCTGGAATCTATGCTTGAAATATGATATTACTTGTTGCTCTAGGATGGAGGACCACACCTCCCCTTTTCATGCAAATTTAACGATAATGAAACCTTAGCTTCTTATGCTAATGGTACATATGATTACTATGATGTGGAACAAATAGAAGAATTTGTTGCTTTTAACTCTGCCTATGATATTGAAGCTTTGTTTGAAAAGTATGAAGCTTTTGATGATGATAGTTATAGGCCGGAAAATCTTGCTATACTTGGATATTGCTATGAAAATTATGAATAAAATTACTATATTAATGCTTTTATGAAGAAAGTCAACGCTGTCCAAGAAGAGACTAATATTTTGCAGGAAGCTATGGAAGAATAAATTGATGAAACTTTGAGCTCATTGGATGAAAAAGATGATGAGGAGAGCGAAGAACAAAAGGAGGAAGAGCGGATTAGCTACCCGTGCCCACCTTCTAATGAGAGTAACCCTCCAACTCATACATTGTTTAATTCCCCTTCGTGCTTACCGAAGGATGATTGCTATGACGATTGCTATGATCTATTGAATTTGTTTGAAATATCCCTTTTTGATGATGCTTGCTATGCTTGTGGCCAAGATGCCAATATGAATTATGCTTATGGAGATGAACTTGCTATAGTTCCTTATGTTAAACATGAAATTGTTGCTATTGCACCCACACATGATAGTCCTATTATCTTTTTGAATTCTCCCGACTACACTATATCGGAGAAGTTTGCGCTTAGTAAGGATTATATTGATGGGTTGCCTTTTACCGTTGCACATGATAATTTTGATGAATGTAATATGCATGTGCTTTCTGCTCCTACTTGCAATTATTATGAGAGAGGAACTATTTCTCCACCTCTCTATGTTTCCCATACGATGAAATCGCAAGAAACTGCTTATACTATGCATTGGCCTTTACTTGGTGTGCATGAATTGTTGCTTTATGACATGCCGATGCATAGGAAGAGAGTTAGACTTCGTTGTTGCATGATATATGTTACTTTGTGCTCACTACTAAATTACAAATCATTGTTAATTAAAATTGGCTTTGATATACCTTGGGATCCGGGTGGATCCATTACTTGAGCACTATATGCCTAGCTTAACGGCTTTAAAGAAAGCGCTGCTAGGGAGACAACACGGAAGTTTTAGAGAGTCATTTATTTCTGTTGAGTGCTTTTATATAGTTTAAAAGCAAAAAAAATAAAGAGGGGAACCTAAAACTTTTCAAAAAGGAAAGTGAAAGTGAGAAAGACAAGCATTGTTGAAGTGGGAGAGCTCCTTGAACTTTATTCATGCTCACGGAAACTTTGTGAATCTTGATTACAGAAAATTTTCATCAAAAATAATTATCCCCTTTGTACAATTCCATTGTATTATAAAAATAATGTGCCAAGGTTTGCCTTTAGGATGTTTACAATGCTTGTTGGTTTGTGCAGTGCAGGACAGAAACTTTGGCTGTAGTGAGCGAATTTTAGTTTTTACTGGAACGTCAAATGGTTCTGATTCTTTTGGCACTGTATTTCTGTACAAATTTTTTATTTTTCCTATTTTTTGCAGAATTTTTAAAGTATCATAAGTATGGTGGATGTTCAGATTGCTACAGACTGTTCTGTTTTTGACAGATTCTGTTTTTGATGCATAGTTTGCTTGTTTTGATGAATCTATCAATTTATATTAGTGGATTAAGCCATGGCAAAGTTATATTACAGTAGACACAATGCAAAAACAAAATATGAATTGGTTTGCAACAGTACTTAGAGTGGTGATTTGCTTTATTATACTAACGGATCTTACCGAGTTTTCTGTTGAAGTTTTGTGTGGATGTAGTGTCTAATCGAGGATGTCTCGATATGAGGAAAAGGAAGAGAGGCAAGAGCTCAAGATTGGGGATGCCCGAGGCACCCCAAGTAAATATTCAAGGAGACTCAAGCGTCTAAGCTTGGGGATGCCCCGGAAGGCAACCCCTCTTTCTTCAACAAGTATCGGTATGTTTTCGAATTCGTTTCCTTCATGCATTATGTGCAAGTCTTGGAGCGTCTTTTGCATTTAGTTTTCATTTTTCTTTTATGCACCATGCTGGTATGAGATGGTCCTTGGTTGATTTATAGAATGCTCTATGCACTTCACTTACATCTTTTGAGTATGGCTTTATAGAATGCTTCATGTGCTTCACTTATATCATTTGAAGTTTGGATTGCCTGTTTCTCTTTACATAGACAACCGCCATTTGTAGAATGCTCTTTTGCTTCACTTATATTTGTTAGAGCGTCGGTATATCTTTTTTAGAAAGAATTAAACTCTCGTGCTTCACTTATATCTATTTAGAGAGATGACAGGAACTGGTCATTCACATGGTTAGTCATAAAATCCTACATAAAACTTGTAGATCGCTGAATATGATATGTTTGATTCCTTGCAACAGTTTTGCGATATAAAGGTGGTGATATTAGAGTCATGCTAGTTGAGTAATTGTGAAATTGAGAAATACTTGTGTTGAGGTTTGCAAGTCCCGTAGCATGCACGTATGGTGAACCGTTATGTAACGAAGTCGGAGCATGAGGTGTTTATTGATTGCCTTCCTTATGAGTGGCGGTCGGGGACGAGCGATGGTCTTTTCCTACCGATCTATCCCCCTAGGAGCATGCGCGTAGTACTTTGTTTCGATGACTAATAGATTTTTGCAATAAGTATGTGAGTTCTTTATGACTAATGTTGAGTCCATGGATTATACGCACTCTCACCCTTCCATCATTGCTAGCCTCTTGATGCATGCATTGCCCTTTCTCACCTCGAGAGTTGGTGCAAACTTCGCCGGTGCATCCAAACCCCGTGATACGATACGCTCTGTCACACATAAGCCTCATTATATCTTCCTCAAAACAGCCACCATACCTACCTATCACGACATTTCCATAGCCATTCCGAGATATATTGCCATGCAACTTCCATCATCATCATACACTTGACTTGAGCATTCATTGTCATATTGCTTTGCATGATCGTAAGATAGCTAGCATGATGTTTTCATGGCTTGTCCATTTTTTGATGTCATTGCTACGCTAGATCATTGCACATCCCAAACACATCACGGAGGCATTCATATAGAGTCATATCTTTGTTCTAGATATCGAGTTGTAATATTGAGTTGTAAGTAAATAAAAGTGTGATGATCATCTTTATTAGAGCATTGCCCCAGTGAGGAAAGGATGATGGAGACTATGATTCCCCCACAAGTCGGGATGAGACTCCGGAGGAAAAAAATAAAAAAAATAAAAAAAAGAGAAAGGTCAAAAAAAAAGAGAAGGCCCAAAAAAAAAAGAAAACAAAAAAAATGAGAGAAAAAGAGAGAAGGGGCAATGTTACTATCCTTTTACCACACTTGTGCTTCGAAGTAGCACCATGTTCTTCATATAGATTGTCTTCTATGTTGTCACTTTCATATACTAGTGGGAATTTTCATTATAGAACTTGGCTTGTATATTCCAACGATGGGCTTCCTCAAATGCCCTAGGTCTTCATGAGTAAGAAAGTTGGATGCACAGCCACTTAGTTTCTTTTGTTGAGCTTTCATACACTTATAGCTCTAGTGCATCCGTTGCATGGCAATCCCTACTCCTCACATTGACATCAATTGATGGGCATCTCCATAGCTCATTGATTAGCTGCGTTGATGTGAGACTTTATCCTTTTTTGTCTTCTCCACATAACCCCCATCATTACATTCTATTCCACCTATAGTGCTATGTCCATGGCTCACGCTCACGTATTGCGTGAAAGTTGAAAAGGTTTGAGAAACGTCAAAAGTATGAAACAATTGCTTGGCTTGTCATCGGGGTTGTGCATGATGTGAATATTTTGTGTGGTGAAGATGGAGCATATCCAGACTATATGATTTTGTAGGGATGAGCTTTCTTTGGCTATGTTATTTCAATAAGACATAATTGCTTGGTTGGTATGCTTGAAGTATTATTGTTTTTATGTCAAAGGATAGATTATTGCTTTGAATCACTCGTGTCTTAATATTCATGCCATGATTAGATATATGATCAAGATTATGCTAGGTAGCATTCCACATCAAAAATTATCTTTTTTATCATTTACCTACTCGAGGACGAGCAGGAATTAAGCTTGGGGATGCTGATACGTCTCCGTCGTATCTATAATTTTTGATTGTTCCATGCCAATATTATTCAACTTTTATATACTTTTGGCAACTTTTTATACTATTTTTTGGGACTAACATATTGATCCAAAGGCGCCAGTTCACATGTTGCATGTTTTGTGTTTCGCAGAAACCCAATATCAAACGGAATCCAAACGGGATAAAAACGGATGGAGAATTATTTTGGAATATTTGTGATTTTTGGGAGGAAGAATCAACGCGAGACGATGCCCGAGGTGGCCACGAGATACGGGCACGCCACCCCTCCAGGGGGTGCGCCCCCCTATCTCGTGGGCCACCCGTAAGGCGGTTGACGCTCTTCTTTTGCCGCAAGAAAGCTAATTTTCGGGAAAAAATCACGGCGAAGGTTTCAGGCCAATCGGAGTTACGGATCTCCATATATACACGAAACGGTGAAACAGAGCCAGGAGAGAACGCAGAAACAGAGAGATAGATCCAATCTCGGAGGGGCTCTCACCCCTCCCAAGCCATGGGAGCCAAGGACCAGAGGGGAAACCCTTCTCCCATCTAGGGAGGAGGTCAAGGAAGAACAAGAAGAGGGGGACCTCTCTCCCCCTTGCTTCCGGTGGCGCCGGAGCGCTGCTGGGGGCCATCATCATCACCGCCATCTTCACCAACACCGCCGTCATCTTCACCAACATCTCCATCACCTTCCCCCTTCTATATTCAGCGGTCCACTCTCCCGCAACCCGCTGTACCCTCTACTTGAACATGGTGCTTTATGCCTCATATTATTATCCAATGATGTGTTGCCATCCTATGATGTCTGAGTAGATTTCCATTGTCCTATCGGTGATTGATGAATTGCTATGATTGGTTTGAGTTGCATATTTTATTATTGGTGCTGTCCTATTGTGCCCTCCGTGTCGCGCAAGCGTGAGGGATTCCCGCTGTAGGGTTTGCAATATGTTTATGATTTGCTTATGGTGGGTTGCGTGAGTGACTGAAACACAAACCCGAGTAAGTAGGTTGTTTGCGTATGGGATAAAAGGGGACTTGATACTTTAATGCTATGGTTGGGTTTTACCTTAATGAACCTTTAGTAGTTGCGGATGCTTGCTAGAGTTCCAATCATAAGTGCATAGAATTCCAAGTAAGGGATGATATGTTAGCTTATGCCTCTCCCTCAAATAGAATTGCAATAGTGATTACCGGTCTAGTAACATAGTCAGTTGTCTAGGGACAATTTCACAACTCCTACCACCACTTCTCCACACTCGCCATATTTACTTTAGTTGCATCTTTATCTAAACAACCCCTATTTTATGTTTACGTGCTCTTTGTTTTCTTGCTAGCCTATCCTATCACACCTACAAGGTACTTCTAGTTTTATTCTTGTTCTAGGTAAAGTGAACGTCAAGCGTGCTTGAGTTGTATCGGTGGTCGATAGAACTTTAGGGAATATTTGTTCTACCTTTAGCTCCTTGTTGGGTTCGACACTCTTACTTATCGAAAACTGTTGCGATCCCCTATACTTGTGGGTTATCATGTCATCACCGAGAAGTATCCCGATTATTGTCACTCCGGGGTTGTCGGATCATAACACATAATAGGTGACTATAGACTTGCAAGATAGGATCAAGAACACACATATATTCATGAAAACATAATAGGTTCAGATCTGAAATCATGGCACTTGGGCCCTAGTGACAGCATTAAGCATAGCAAAGTCATAGCAACATCAATCTCAGAACATAGTGGATACTAGGGATCAAACCCTAACACAACTAACTTGATTACATGGTAAATCTCATCCAACCCATCACCGTCCAGCAAGCCTATGATGGAATTACTCACGCACGGCGGTGAGCATCATGAAATTGGTGATGGAGGATGGTTGATGATGACGACGGCGACGAATCCCCTCTCCGGAGCCCCGAACGGACTCCAGATCAGCCCTCCCGAGAGAGATTAGGGCTTGGCGGCGGCTCCGTGTCGTGAAACGCGATGAAACTTTCTCTCGATCTTTTTCTCCCGAGACGGAATATATGGAGTTGGAGTTGAGGTCGGAGGAGGTCCAGGGGCCCACGAGATAGGGGCGCGCCTAGGGCGCCCCTGTCTCGTGGACAGTCAGGGCCCCTGGTGTATTTCTTTAACCAATAATTTTATAAATTCCAAAAGTGCCTCCGTGGATTTCAGGACATTCCGAGAACTTTTGTTTTCTACACATAAAACAACATCATGGTAGTTCTGCTGAAAACAGCGTCAGTCCGGGTTAGTTTCATTCAAATCATGCAAGTGCAGAAGTGTTTGGAAAAGTAGATACGTTGGAGACGTATAAACTCCCCCAAGCTTAAACCTTTGCTTGTCCTCAGGCAATTCAGTTGATAAACTGAAAGTGATAAAGAAAAACTTTTACAAATTCTGTTTGCTCTTGTTGTTGTAAACATGAAAAGCCAGCATTCAAGTTTCAGCAAATATTATGAACTAACCATACTCACAATAACACATAGGTCTCACAATTACTCATATCAATAACATAATCAGCTAGCGAGCCATAATAATAAAAATCGGATGACAACACTTTCTCAAAATAATCATAACATGATATAACAAAATGGTATCTCGCTAGCCCTTTCTGAGACCGCAAAACATAAATGCAAATCACCTTTAAAGATCAAGGACTGACTAAACATTGTAATTCATGGTAAAAGAGATCCAGTCAAGTCATACAATATAAACCAATAATAATGAATGCAAATGACAGTGTACTCTCCAGTGGGTGCTTTTAATAAGAAGGGTGATGACTCAACATAAAAGTAAATAGATAGGCCCTTCGCAGAGGGAAGTAGGGATTTGTAGAGGTGCCAGAGCTCGATTTTAAAATAGAGATTGAATAACATTTTGAGCGGCATACTTTCGCTGTCATCGCAACAACTATGAGATGGCTATATCTTCCATACTACAAGCATTACAGGCAGTTCCCAAACAGAACGGTAAAGGTTTATACTCCCCCAACCACCAACAAGCATCAATCCATGGCTTGCTCGAAACAACGAGTGCCTCCAACATACAACAGCCCTGGGGGAGTTTTGTTTAATTATTTTGATTTGTTTTGATCTTTTTGGATCATGGGACTGGGCATCCCGGTTACCGGCCCTTTCTCGTGAACGAGGAGCGGAGTCCACTCCTCTTGAGAATAACCCACCTAGCATGGAAGATATAGGCAGCCCTAGTTGAAACATGAGCTGCTCGAGCATACAAAACAGAATTTCATTTGAAGGTTTGGAGTTTGGCACATACAAATTTACTTGGAACGGCAGGTAGATACCGCATATAGGAAGGTATAGTGGACTCATATGGAACAACTTTGGGGTTTAAGGAGTTTGGATGCACAAGCAGTATTCCCGCTTAGTACAAGTGAAGGCTAGCAAAAGACTGGGAAGCGACCAATTGAGAGAGCGACAACAGCCGTAAACATGCATTAAAATTAATTCACACCGAGAACAAGCATGAGTAGGATATAATCTACCATGAACATAAATATCATGAAGGCTATGTTGATTTGATTCAACTACATGTGTGAACATGTGCCAAGTCGAGTCACTCAATTTATTCAAAGGAGGATACCATCCCATCATACCACATCATAATCATTCTAATAGCATGTTGGCACGCAAGGTAAACCATTATAACTCATAGCTAATCAAGCATGGCACAAGCAACTATAATCTCTAAATGTCATTGCAAATATGTTTACTTCATATAGCTGACTCAGGAACGATGAACTCATCATATTTACAAAAACAAAAGAGGTCGAGTTCATACCAGCTTTTCTCATCCCAATAAGTCCATCATATATCGTCATTATTGCCTTTCACTCACACGACTGAACGATGTGTATAATAATAAGAGCGCACGTGCATTGGACTAAGCTGGAATCTGCAAGCATTCAACTCAAGAGAGAAGACAAGTAATATGGGCTCTAAATTAAATAAACAATCATGCATATGAGAGCCACTAAGCATTTTCAATATGGTCTTCTCGACCCCCAAAAGAAAGAAAAGAAAATAAAACTATTTACACGGGAAAGCTCCCAACAAGCAAGAAGAAGAACGAGAAATCTTTTTGGATTTTCATTTTAATTTCTACTACAAGCATGGAAATTAAACTAACTATTTTTTTGGGTTTTTCTTAAGGTTTATCAAACACACAAGAAGAAAACTAGAAAAAGAAAATTAAACTAGCATGGATAATACAATGAAAGAGTATGAGCACCGACGACTAGTGTGTGAACATGAATGTAAAGTCGGTGAGAAATACGTACTCCCCCAAGCTTAGGCTTTTGGCCTAAGTTGGTCTAGTACCAAGGACCGCCTGGCTGATATCCATAAGTGAAATTGGGGTTGTACAGAGATGCAGAGGCAACAACCTCCTGAGCAGCAGTGTGCTGGCGAGATGTCTCCATTCCCCTCTCGTATTCAGCTGCTTCTTCCCCGGTGACAACATATCTTCCTTTTGCCTGATAATCAAAAAGGTAGGGGGCAGGAAGAGTAACAGGGACGACATTGCGCCTGTCATAGATTAGTCGATAATGGAGGAATTGTTCATTCCTCTCAAGAAAATGATGATTAAAAATAGCTTCTTTATCCAAATAAACAGGAGGTAAAATCATATCCCCCTCTCGTGGAGCTATATTAAGAAAGTTAGCCACACGGGTTGCATAAATTCCTCCAAATAAATCTCCCTTTCTACTATTATTCTGCAACCTACGTGCAACTATTGCCCCCAAGTTATAACCTTTATAACCTGACACAACACTCTTGAGGACACAAAGATCAGGAGCACACATGTGACATACTTCGTCCTTACCGTTAATGCATCTACCAATAAAGAGAGCAAAGTAATGTATAGCAGGAAAATGAATGCTCCCTATGGTAGCTTGTGCTACGTCCTAGATTCTGCCACAACAATACTAGCAAGAAAATCTCTAAATTCAGATTTGGGAGGATCATTAATATTACCCCATCAAGGAGTTTGCAAGCAGTTGTGAAATCCTCTAAATCCATGGTATAAGATGTATCATAGATATCAAACATGACACTAGGAGAATTACGCATACGCTTATATTTAAACCTCCGCATAAAAGAATCAGTCAACTGATAGTACTGCAGACACTTACCTTGTAAGAAGTCCTCCAGCTCGGCATTACGCACATATGCGTCAAATTCCTCCTTGAAGCCTGCTTCGACCATAAAATCATCGGATGGACACTCACAAGCCCGTACATTCGCGTCCCTCGGCAATTCAACATCTTGCTCACGTATAGCAATCCTTGGCCCTTTCTTTGCCGAGGAACCTCCTTGGTACATTCTTCTAAGCATATTTCTTTTTCTGAAAATTTCTGAAATTTTAGTAACTTCAAAATAAAAGTGAATAAAACTAAACAAGATTGATAGCAACTACTCCTACAAGTGCCTAGAGCCTATATCATGCATTGGAATTGCTTGGGACCTCAAAAATTTAACATGCAAGATCAAGAACATGGTCACCTATGCAGCAAAAATTTGCAATGAATAAAGCACTAGAACAAAAACTAATTGGACCAATGGAGGAGTCACATACCAAGCAACAATCTCCCAAAGCAGTTTTGTGAACGGAGCTTTGAGCTAAGAGATCGAAAATCACATCAAAACGGGCTAGAACTCGTGCTTGAGCTGGATGGGGATTTTTTTGGGTAGAAGATGGAGTGTGTGGGTACTGGCATAAGTGGAGGGGAGCCATGAGGGGCCCACGAGACAGGGGGCGCGTGTCAGGACCCCGATCCTAGGTCACACCGATCTAGCATGTAACACATCATATCACTTTGCGGCCTCACGCACGGTATTCCCACGGGTGTCGCCTTACCATGGCCCGGGACCGTTTGCGTCTTTTGGCTCGCGTATATGATAGTGTCGCTAGCATCCATATGACAAAGAACCGGGCCGACATGGCTAGTCGTGAACCCAAAGCGCGCTAACCTATGGGGACAGGCATACATGAATCACATCGAGCATGTCGGTCATCAACGTATATATTCGGGCTGTAGCACTGGGCTAACAGGACTCCGGTATCCCGGCTGTAGCAGGCTAGGCAGGACTCGAATAACACCGCGTGACATTTCCCGAAGGACGGACATAGGAACGGTGAGACACATGCCGCCAGCCAAGTGTCCAAGCGGTAGTCTTTGGGCTAGCGGACTCCGGTGAACCGGGCAGTAGCGGACTACTATCGCTCGTAAGCACGAGACTACATTTCCCCATATGAGAGGCTGCCAAGGATAAACAACTAGTTTGTCGGATCCCACACATACCAAGCATTTCAAACATACACACATTATGCTCAATATGCGTAGATACAACATGGCATCACAACATAACTCTCGACTCAAAATATTATTCATTAGGCTCCGAGGAGCGAGATATTACAAACATGGGTCTCATGACCCAACACTCGAAACATACAAGTCAAAGCACAAGCGGAAGCTAAACATGTCAGGGTACGCATACAACTACAATGAAAAAGGCCGAGAAGCCCGACTATCTACCAGATCCTGCCGAGGCACAAGATCGTAGCTGAGGTAACAAGCTAAACGTCAAGCCCACGTGGAACTACTAGCGAGACCGACGCCTCTCGCAAAACATAAAATAAGCAAACGTGAGTACAATTATACTCAGCAAGACTTACATCGAACTAACTACATATGCATCATTATCAAAAGGGGTGGTGGAGTTTGACCGCAGCAAGCCAGCTTTGACTCGATGGCTATCCCGAACTACGATTGCAAGTAACTCTTTTGAGGTGGCGCACGAGTCCACATATTCACCATATCAAATACACCACTATGGATCCGCTCCGTCTACCTCGAAACGCCATCCATAGCACTCACGCTTATCTTGCGTATTTTAGAGTATCCACTTTCACTTGTCTATGAACTATGCAAGGGTCCAAGTTTCCATATCCGAGGAATCCGGCTATTCAATAGATAATGATAACCCTGCAGGGTGTACTTCTTCACACACGCTCTCGCCACTTATCGCCTCAGACACGCCATGTACCTCGGCAACCTTCAAGCGGAAGCCGGGCGAGGGAGTCGGCCACGACCGACTAACCACACAAGTCTCTCGTCCGGGTTTATCGGCTATTCGGGTTCCATCCGCAAGGAGATCCGGCGAGGGTGTCGCCACGGCCCCAAACGATGTGAGCAGGGTTCCCAAGCCCACCAACCGGTGCCACTTGGTACACCGTACATCAGTGCCTAGTCTGTCCCAAGCCCACTGCATCGGGTGCCACTTGGTAGACTACTAACACTACCTACAAACACCGAAACTAGTTGCAACTCCCGGACGAGAGATCAAGTTGATTAATAAGTCGAGAGGGTCGAGTTACGGAACCCAATGTGTGGTAGTAACTGTTCATGGATCACAAACACGAACTCAGTTCCTCGAGGACGGTTTCAATGAGACAACCCACCATGTACTCCTACATGGCCTCTCACCGCTACCTTTACCAAATCGTGTTCACACACTTAGTTCACACACGGTAGGACATGTTCACCACTTTCCAATTCATTCCCGATGAATCGGACTGACTCAACTCTAAGCGATAGCAGGCATGACAAACAAGCATGAATGAGTAGGCACAACAGGCTCAAACAACTCCTACTCATGCTAGTGGGTTTCATCTAATTAATGTGGAACGACGTGTCATGCAGAGGATAAAGGGGTTCAGCTACCGCAGCAAGTAACACATGAGTCGTTGTTGTCCTAATGCAGTAAAATAGAGCAGGAGCGAGAGAGTGGGATTATATCGGAATGAACAAGGGGTTTTGCTTGCACGCACTTCAAGATAATATAGTTCTTCATCGGTGTCATCGAACTCATCGTCGGTACATCGCTCACCGGAGGGACAATTACCGCAAACAAGAGAGAACACAATCAATGCAATGCACATTCACATGAATGACATGTCATATTAAGGTACTGAATTCACCTAATGCAATAATAATCCAAGTTAGTTGAAGTGGAATTCAAACAAGGTTGAACTCCAACTCCAAATGCTATTCCATAAATTACCCTAATCATGATTCATCCTATTCAGTGAGGTTAACTTGTTCAAACATGCATGAAAGTGCCATAAACAGATTCTTCATATTTTTCTGATCATTTTTCATATATAAATTATTTCCATCCGAGTTACGGTTGAGTTTCTATGATTTATTAAAGTTTAGAGCATTTTCTGAAATTTCCTAAATTAAATTAAATCCAGAAAAGGGGTTTATTGCGTCAGCATGACGTTGGCATGACGTCATCAAGTCAACTGGGGCGGTCCAGGTCAAACCCTGACCTGTGGGTCCCGAGTGTCAGTGTCTAACTAACTAACCTAACTTAGTTAATACTAATCTAACTTAATTAGCCGGGCGGGGCCCGCATGTCAGTGAGGGAGAGGGGGAAGTCAAACCGGGCAGTGGGTCAACCCGTGCCGGTCAGCGGGTCAGCGGACGCCGGCGTTTAGCCGCCGGCGAGCCGCCAGCGGCGAGAGTGATTTTTGCCATTCCGCCACCAAATGGATCGGGAAAGCATCTAAATGGAGCCGAGGACGAGCCAAGCTCTTGGTGGAGGGTTTGAGCTCGGGCGGTCGGAATCGGCCCGGCGACGTCGTGAGGCGGCCGCGGAGTTCGCCAACGGCGGTTAGGCGATGCAGGGCGCTAGGGGGTGTTAGTGCAGGCTCGTGCTCCGGTGATCGCCGAGCACGGAGGTGGGGTTAACTTGAGCCATCGGGGCTCTAGCCACGCCGGCGACGAGGCACGGCGGCGGGGGGCTTCAGCGACAGTGGAATCGGTGGCTAGAGGAGGGAACGAGTCGGGAAGAGGGGCGAGGGGCGCAGGAGCTCACCGCGGTTCCGCAGGTGGTCACTGGGCTCGGGAGGGGCCGGAGCAAGCGGGCGGCGATGGAAATCTCCGCGACCGAGGGGATGAAGGGTCGGGAGAGTGCTTGAGGCGTCTGGCGGGCGCGGCTCGGTGGGGAGGAAGAGGAGGTCGAGGCGGAGCTCGTGGGCATGTCGGGAGGAGAGAGGGTGGCGGTGGCCGCGAGGGCAGCGAGGGGCGGCGACGGCGGGCCTTCGGTCCGGGCGAGAGAGAGGGAGCCGAGGAGGAAATGGGGTCCAGGGAGAGAGGAAAGAGGACGAGGGGGTTCGGGGAGGCGCGTGGCGTCTCCGGGCGTCGAGGAGTAGCCAGGCAGGCGAGCAGGGAGGAGGTGGCGTGCTCGGGCGCGGTCGCCGTGTCCCTCCTCTGCCTACTGGCAGAGGTAGGCGACGAGCGGTGAGGCGGTTGGTGGGCTGGGCCACCTGGGCCAGCGAGGGGGGACTGGGCCGGGTGGGCTGCGCAGGTAACTGGCCCGGTGAGCTCTCTCCTTTTAATTTCATTTCTATTTTCTGTTTTCTATTTTGTTTGCCTCTGTTATAGTTTAGTAAAATACTAAACCATTTTATAAAATCCTGAAGATAATTATGTGGCTGGAACTAAAGTGTACCAGACCACATAAAATGTCCCAGAATTATTGGACATATATTAAGTATATATAAAATATATTTCCAATGCAAATAGTTATTGAATTAATTCAAAGGCCCAAAATAAAATGTTTCAGTCACTCCAAAATTATTGGTTTGAATTTTATTCTTGCCAATAATTTTTAAAGCTGAAAAGGAACATTTCCTTGGAAACATTTGAAGCAATTTTTAATGTTGATCATTTATTTTAAATGATTCTGAGGCTCTCAATTCCCAATTCAAATTTAAAGGAAATTTAGACATGATGCATGGATGCAAGAAAAATCAAGCTAGGGCTGATCTGGGGCTGTGATAGCTCACCCCACTAAACAAGAATCTCACCCGAGATTCAAGACGTGAGGTAAGAGGAAAAGGAAGTCACAAACTATCACAATCTTCATGATCCATCTGCCCTTCTCAAGATGTTGATTCATTCCATCATCTTAGTCTTGACGTCCTTGCTTTCGAGGTCTTCACTTGACACGACAACGTAAAGAAGGGGAAACCCTACATGATTCGATCTTCACGAAGATCAAGTAAACATGATCAATTCACGGATCGAGACGGTGACACATCTCGAGTTGAGACACAAAATGCGTCGAGAGGATGGAAGAACAACAACGGGTTTGATTGGTGGCAACAATTCCACGCTTAGGAGATGGTGGATGGTGTCAAGGTGGTGAGGAAATATTTACTATGATCCCGTAACGGGCACCTCGAAAAAGGTGACGCAAAGAACTATTCCTTAAGTGGAAAAAGAATTACTTTTGAATTAGAGATCATTGAGACTCTCCATACCAGCCTAAGGCAATTCACAACGATCATTTGGTGGGATGCAAAGGAATGGTACACCGGACTAGAATGGATGATGTGGACTACCTTGTTGAAGACAACTCAATGGATGAATTTTGCTTATCATCGAAGGTAGAGGGACCCATGGTAAGTCCACTTTTGAGGATGATCTTGAACAGAAATTACTAAGAAGGCAGCCCATAGAAATTGGCACAATGGGGTACAAGCTGGGAACGAAATGCAAGCTGTTGAATGTTCCAACCATCATATCTGCCGAGATTCAGATCTGGTTGGTGTTAGGATATTTCAGACTCATCATGTCCGAAAAGGAAGGGTTGCAACACAATTGACGAGATGGCGTTGCGAGATTCTCGGGATATGAACTACGATAGCAAGCTCCAAAACATGAGCTGGTTTTGCTACAAACATGTGAACACGTTGTCCTAGACAAGCATGACCACATGGTAGTCTTATAATAAAACACTACCGAGTTCGGTGGGGAACCATCATAGAGGATATCGAAGTATTAACATAAGTCATGATTAGCTCTTATGAAAGAACTCCTTTTCCTTGAACAAATCAACCAAAGCTTGGTGTGCTAGGGACACATATAGAATGAAGGTTGCAAGTCTCCGGACTACGAATACTTCGCACATATGCATGACTGACTTGGAATGATTCCAAAGGAGGCAAAACAAACCTTTCTCAAGTTCATGGCGGCAACTTACATCAGATGCACATGAACTAGAGGAAGTCACTACTTTCATCCAAACATATGCTTCATGAACGAAACACGAAGAAATGCTTACACAAGTTTCCAATACTACGTTGGTGTTCTACATGACTCATGGGGGAGACAAATTACTGCTGATGGGCTCAACAACAACTCATCGGAATTTCCATATCACTGGACTTCCACCATCATGTGAACACGGTGATAGCATTGGTCAGACCAAAGATGTAACGGGTATGCTCGAGGGATCAACCACGAGTAAGACAACATCACGAATATCGTTGGTTCTGATTTGACTCGACAATGGCCCATACTCGAATCAAAGAGTTGATAAGACAATAGGTCCAGCAACTGATCACAGGGACCACTCGATGAAGATACCATCTTTCTTCAACACATACTACACAGGAATATCCCTTTGGAGCGAACTAAGTTAGGCAAGCTTTTATATTCCAACTCTTCAAGTTGTTGTCTAGCTTAACCAACTAGCTCAGGGATACCCAACACAGATTCTTGGAGAATGGGTGGTTTAGAAGAAAACCAATATGATCACGAACTCAACATAGCGGTCAGGTGACAACCGGCTAACACTTCCAAGAAGATATTTGGAAAGTCATGGACCACCGATAAATTACTAAGCTCGAGAACAACCTTGCTTTTCAGGGCAAGATGATATGATCAAATAAGCAAGGGATTGAATAACCCTAACTCATTGATCGAAGGGTGCACCAGAAATAAGGACTAGGTAGCACAATCAATCTTAGGATGATGATTTAATAACCAACACGCTAAGAGTGAGGATATTGTCCACTTGCTGCCAAGCAACGAGTTGCTCGGAGTATTGATTTCACACATCACAATTCACTTGTCGGCTTTCCGGTTGCATCAACACGGAACCGAGAAATGAACAATGATGGTGAGAAGTATCACTGCATCAAGAATTCCTATGAGGTTGTGCAATTCCCATGACATTCTTGACATAAGATGGCAAAACTTCTGGGTAGAACAGAATCAAAAGCTGAATTGGCATTTTGATCTGTGGGATACAACTACTTTGACCCAATCCTAGAAATGGATGAGGTACTGGAGTTTGTTTCTCCTAGTCATTCCGGAATAGAATGGCTTGACGGACCACAAGGATAAAATGCATCGATGAACACAAATGCACACATACCCTTGGCTATCAATTGATAGATGAAGGTCAGAAGGCATCTAAGAGAACAACTCAAAGGAACATATAATTTTCTGAGTTGTGGATGCACAGATTAGTATGTCGAGCAAGCTCAACATTTCTTCCGGATAACCCATGCAGAAAGGTAGAATTGGCAGATTCACAATTATGAATGGAGAACTCCTCAAGAGCACTCTTATTGTGATGTTTTGTTTCAACAAGGAACTTCTGCCATAAGCGGTTCGTAGTATTTGGAAGAAGGAAATACCACGGACCTCGAGGACTATCGCAAAGGTTACTAATATCCTAAAGGCACTAGCAAATACTAACAACATGAAGTAGGATGAATCTCGGTTCAAGAACCCGAGAGTAGAATACCTACTACTAAATGGCATCATGGGATGCTTTCGAAAGTGATGGCCAGAATCATCGCACTGGGGATACAAAAGCATAGCTAAATTGCTAGGTGACTTCCTAGACACCTAAGGTCATAATAATAGTTCCAACATATATGTCGAGGCAACAGAGCACCTCGACCGACTGGTTGGTGTGCTTATTCTGACCAAAAGGACATCGAATCGGAAGGAAAGGATTTGCAAATGCATCGGACTATTTAGAGACCAGGATGACTCGGACAGATAACGGCTGTAAATGCTCAAAATGATTTGAGACATCCTACGAAAGGGTGGCATAACCACTCAACAACATCATAACAAGATTCGAGATCAACGGTTATCATTCGAAATAGTAGGAACTGAATCGGGATTAAATCCAACAATCTTAAAGGTCTATGGATTAGTAACACGTCATCCTCGATAGATAGATGAGAAGCCTAGTTCTTAAACCCGTAGAAGAGAAAAGGATGACTCGGATCGAAGGCCATGAGGTATAAGGAGTAAAAAGAGCCTTACGTTCCTTCCACAATCAATTCCCTTACATAACTAAAGCATTTCTAGACACAACTTCACCAGTTTGGCTTGGTAATCCTCTGACAGCGGGGCTCTCGATACCAACGCTGTCGACCCCGATCCTAGGTCACACCGATCTAGCATGTAACACATCATATCACTTTGCGGCCTCACGCACGGTATTCCCACGGTGTCGCCTTACCATGGCCCGGACCGTTTGCGTCTTTTGGCTCACGATATGATAGTGTCGCTAGCATCCATATGACAAAGAACCCGGGCCGACATGGCTAGTCGTGAACCCAAAGCGGCGCTAACCTATGGGGACAGGCATACATGAATCACATCGAGCATGTCGGTCATCAACGTATATATTCGGGCTGTAGCACTAGGCTAACAGGACTCCGGTATCCCGGGCTGTAGCAGGCTAGGCAGGACTCCGAATAACACCGCGTGACATTTCCCGAAGGATGTACATAGGAACGAAGTGAGACACATGCCGCCAGCCAAGTGTCCAAGCAGTAGTCTTTGGGCTAGCAGGACTCCGTGAACCGGGCAGAAGCGGACTACTATCGCTCGGAAGCACGAGACTACATTTCCCCATATGAGAGGCTGCCAAGGATAAACAACTAGTTTGTCGGATCCCACACATACCAAGCATTTCAAACATACACACATTATGCTCAATATGCGTAGATACAACATAGCATCACAACATAACTCTCGACTCAAAATATTATTCATTAGGCTCGAGGAGCGAGATATTACAAACATGGGTCTCATGACCCAACACTCGAGCATACAAGTCAAAGCACAAGCGGAAGCTAAACATGTCCGGGTACGCACAACTACAATGAAAAAGGCTGAGAAGCGACTATCTACCGATCTGCCGAGGCACAAGATCGTAGCTGAGGTAACAAGCTAAACGTCAAGCCCACGTGGAACTACTAGCGAGACCGACGTCTCTCGCAAAACATAAAATAAGCAAACGTGAGTACAATTGTACTCAGCAAGACTTACATCGAACTAACTACATATGCATCATTATCAAAAGGGGTGGTGGAGTTTGACCGCAGCAAGCCAGCTTTGACTCGATGGCTATCCCGAACTACGATCGCAAGTAACTCTTTTGAGGTGGCGCACGAGTCCACATATTCACCATATCAAATACACCACTATGGATCCGCTCCGTCTACCTCGAGAAATGCCATCCATAGCACTCACGCTTATCTTGCGTATTTTAGAGTATCCACTTTCACTTGTCTATGAACTATGCAAGGGGTCCAAGTTTCCATATCCGAGGAATCCAGCTATTCAATAGATAATGATAACCCCGCAGGGTGTACTTCTTCACACACGCTCGCCACTTATCGCCTGTACACGTCATGTACGTCGGCAACCTTCAAGCGGAAGCCGGGCGAGGGAGTCGGCCACGACCGACTAACCACACAAGTCTCTCGTCCGTGTTTATCGCCTATTCGGGTTCCATCCGCAAGGAGATCCGGCCGGGTGTCGCCACGGCCCCAAACGATGTGAGCAGGGTTCCCAAGCCCACCAACCGGTGCCACTTGGTACACCGTACCCTTGTGCCTAGTCTGTCCCAAGCCCACCTGCATCGGGTGCCACTTGGTAGACTACTAACACTACCTACAAACACCGAAACTAGTTGCAACTCCCGGACAGAGATCAAGTTGATTAATAAGTCGAGAGGGTCGAGTTACGGAACCCAATGTGTGGTAGTAACTGTTCATGGATCACAAACACGTAACTCAGTTCACGAGGACGGTTTCAATGAGACAACCCACCATGTACTCCTACATGGCCTCTCACCGCTACCTTTACCAAATCGTGTTCACACAATTAGTTCACACACGGTAGGACATGTTCACCACTTTCCAATTCATTCCCGATGAATCGACCTGACTCAACTCTAAGCAAGTAGCAGGCATGACAAACAAGCATGAATGAGTAGGCACAACAGGCTCAAACAACTCCTACTCATGCTAGTGGGTTTCATCTAATTCTTGTGGAATGACAGTCATGCAGAGGATAAAGGGGTTCAGCTACCGCAGCAAGTAACACATGAGTCGTTGTTGTCCTAATGTAGTAAAATAGAGCAGGAGCGAGAGAGTGGGATTATATCGAATGAACAAGGGGTTTTGCTTGCCCGGCACTTCAAGATAATATAGTTCTTCATCGGTGTCATCGAACTCATCGTCGGTACATCGCTCACCGGAGGGACAATTACCGCAAACAAGAGAGAACACAATCAATGCAATGCACATTCACATGAATGACATGTCATATTAAGGTACTGAATTCACCTAATGCAATAATAATCCAAGTTAGTTGAAGTGGAATTCAAACAAGGTTGAACTCCAACTCCAAATGCTATTCCATAAATTACCCTAATCATGATTCATCCTATTCAGTGAGGTTAACTTGTTCAAACATGCATGAAAGTGCCATAAACAGATTCTTCATATTTTTCTGATCATTTTCATATATAAATTATTTCCATCCGAAGTTACGGTTGAGTTTCTATGATTTATTAAAGTTTAGAGCATTTTCTCAAATTTCCTAAATTAAATTAAATCCGAAAAGGGTTTATTATACAAGATGACGTTGGCATGACGTCATCAAGTCAATCTGGGCGGTCTAGGTCAAACCCTGACCTGTGGGTCCCGAGTGTCGTTGTCAACTAACTAACCTAACTTAGTTAATACTAATCTAACTTAATTAGCAGGCGGGGCCCGCATGTCGATGAGGAGAGGGGAAGTCAAACTGGCAAGGGTCAACCCGTGCGGTCAATGGTCACGGACGCCAGCGTTTAGCCAGCCGCGAGCGCGCAGCGGCGAGAGTGATTTTTGCCATTCCGGCCACCAAATGGATCGGAGAAAGCATCTAAATGGAGCTGAGGACGAGCCGAAGCTCTTGGTGGAGGGGTTTGAGCTCGGGGCGGTCGGAATCGACGCCGGCGACGTCGTAGGCGGCCGCCGGAGTTCGGCCAACGGCGGTTAGGCGATGCAGGGCGCTAGGGGTGTTAGTGCGGGCTCGTGCTCCGGTGATCTGCGCTGAGCACGGAGGTGGGGTTGGCTTCGAGCCACTGGGGCTCTAGCCACGCCGGCGACGAGGCACGGCGGCGGCGGGCTTCGGCCGCGGTGGAATCGGTGGCTAGAGGAGGGGAACGAGTCGGGGAAGAGGGGCGAGGGGCGCATGAGCTCACCGCGGTTCCGCAGGGGTGGTCACTGGGCTCGGGGAGGGGCCGAGCAAGCGGGCGGCGATGGAAATCTCCGCGACCCGAGGGGGATGAAGGGTCGGGAGGGTGCTTGAGGCGTCTGGCGGGCGCGGCTCGGTGGGGAGGAAGAGGAGGTCGAGGCGGAGCTCGTGGGCATGTCGGGGAGGAGAGAGTGGCGGTGGCCGCGAGGGCAGCGAGGGGCGGCGACGGGCGCCGGTCCCAAGCGAGAGAGAGGGAGAGAGGAGGAAATGGGGTCCAGGAGAGAGGAAAGAGGACGAGGGGTTCGGGAGGCGCGTGGCGTCTCCCAAGGCCGAGGAGTAGCCAGCAAAGTAGGCAGGAGGAGGTGGCGTGCTCGGCGCGATCGCCAGTCCTCCTCTGCCCATCTTGGCGGAGAGGTAGGCGACAGAGCGGTGAGGCGGTTGGTGGGCTGGGCCACCGGGCCAGAGGGGGGAATGGGCGGGTGGGCTGCGCAGTAATCGCCCGTGAGCTCTCTCCTTTTAATTTCATTTCTATTTTCTGTTTTCTATTTTGTTTGCCTCTGTTATAGTTTAGTAAAATACTAAACCATTTTATAAAATCTCGAAGATAATTATGTGGCTGGAACTAAAGTGTACTGCACCACATAAAATGTCCTGAATTATTGGACATATATTAAGTATATATAAAATATATTTCCAATGCAAATAGTTATTGAATTAATTCAAAGGCCCAATATAAAATGTTTGATACTCCAAAATTATTGGTTTGAATTTTATTCTTGCCAATAATTTTAAAGCTGAAAAGGAACATTTCCTTGAAACATTTGAAGCAATTTTAATGTTGATCATTTATTTTAAATGATTCTGAGGCTCTCCAATTCCCAATTCAAATTTAAAGGAAATTTAGACATGATGCATGGATGCAAGAAAAATCAAGCTAGGGCTGATCTGGGCTGTGACAGCCGCCTCCTCTCTCGTGGCTGGTGCTTGCCCTTCCTGCAGTGTTTTCAAGGTTTAAAATCCTCAAATATTCCAGAAAAAATCATACTAGATTTGCAGGGCATTTGGAGCACTTTTATTTTCGGACTATTTTTAATGCACGGATAATTCGAAAAGCAGACGGATAATACTATTTTGCTTTATTTATTCTAAATAACAGAAAGTAAAAAGAGGGTACAGAAGGTTGTGCCTTCTAGTTTCATCCATCTCGTGATCATCAAAATGAACCCACTAACAAGGTTGATCAAGTCTTGTTAACGAACTCATTCCGAATAACAGGGAACCGGAGAAATTTCGAATAACACTAAGTTACCTCAACGGGGATATGAAAATCCCCAACAATAAGAATATCATACTTTTTCTTGACAGTAGGGAGAGGAAATTCAAAGCCTCCAAAAATGATAGTTGGAACTTTTCAATATAATTGATGCTATGAACTTGAGATTGTTTCCTCGGAAAGTGTACCGTATCCTCATTACCATTAACACGAAAAGTGACATTGCCTTTGTTGCAATCAATAACAGCCCCTGCAGTATTAAGAAAAGGTCTACCAAGGATAATAGACATACTATCGCCCTCGGAATATCAAGAATAACAAAGTCTGTTAAGATAGTGACATTTGCAACCACAACAGCACATCCTCACAAATACCGGCTGTATAGCAGTTGATTTATCACCATTTGCAAAGATGTTTCAGTAGGTGTCAACTTATTCAATTCAAGTCTATGATATAAAGAGAGAGGCATAACACTAACACCGGCTCCAAGATCACATAAAGCGGTTCTAATATAATTTCTTTTAATAGAGCATGGTATAGTTGGTACACCAGGATCTCCAAGTTTCTTTGGTATTCCACCCTTAAAAGTGTAATTAGCAAGCATGGTGGAAATCTCAGCTTCCGGTATCTTTCTTATATTTGTGATGATATCCTTCTTGTACTTAGCATAAGGATTTACTTTAAACATATCAGTTAAGCGCATACGTAAGAAAATATATCTAATCATTTCAGCAAAGCGCTCAAAATCCTCATCATCCTTTGACTTGGATGGTTTAGAAGGAAAGGGCATGGGTTTCTGAACCCATAGTTCTCTTTCTTTACCATGCTTCCTAGGAAAAAAATCTCTCTTATCATAACGTTGATTCTTTGATTGTGGGTTATCAAGATCAACAGCATGTTCAATCTCTACATCATTGTCTTTGCTAGGTTGAGCATCAACATGAACATTATCATTAACATTATCACTAGGTTCATGTTCATCACCGATTGTGTTTCAAAGATCGTAAATAGAAATATTATTGGGATTCTCGTGTGTCTCTGACGGGTTCACTAGAAGCATGCAAAGTTCTATCATTTTTCTTCTTCTTCTTTTTAGAAGAACTAGGTGCCTCTAAATTATTTCTCTGAGAATCTTGTTCGATTCTCTTAGTGTGGCCTTCAGGATACAAAGGTTCCTGAGTCATTCTACCAGTTCTAGTAGCCACTCTAACAACAAAGTCATTTTTATTATTCAATTCATCAAGCAAATCATTTTGAGCTTTGAGTACTTGCTCATCTTGAGTAGCAACCATAGAAGCATATTTGCTAATGCGGTGAAGTTCATCTTTAACTCTAGCCAGATTATGACCTACGCGTCCTATCTCGAAAGCATTATTCTTTAACTCTCTACCAACATAAGCATTAAAACTTTCTTGCCTAGCCATAAAGTCGTCAAATTCATCTAAGCATGGGCTATGAAATTTAGTAGAGGGTATTTCAAATTTATCATATATGTAGAGAGAATTTACCTTTACTACCTGTGTCGGGTTATCAAGACAATGTGGTTCTTCAGGCGGTAAATTAAGACCATGTATTTCTTCAGTAAGTGGTATATTCTTAACATCTTCAGCTTTAATACCTTTTTCTTTCATTGATTTCTTTGCCTCTTGCATATCTTCAGGACTGATAAATAAAACACCTCTCTTCTTCGGAGTGGGTTTAGGAATAGGCTCAGGAGTTGGTTTAATTGGTTTAGGAATAACTTCAGGAACTGGCTCAGGAAGAGTCCAATTATTTTCATTAGTCAACATATTATTCAATAATATTTAAGCTTCACGATTGTTCTTTCCTCGAAACACAACCAGCACAACTATCCAAGTAGTCCTTGGAAGCATCGGCGATCCATTATAAAAGATATCAAGTATTTCATTTTTCTTAAGAGGATGATCAGCAAAGCATTATAATCGGAGAAGCCTCCCCAAGCTTGTGGGAGACTCTCTTCTTTGATTTGCACAAAATTATATATTTCCCGCAAGGCAGCTTGTTTCTTATGTGCAGGGAAATATTTAGCAGAGAAGTAATAAATCATATCCTGGGGACTACGCACACAACAAGGAGCAAGAGAATTATACCAAGTCTTAGCATCACCCTTTAATGAGAACGGGAATATCTTAAGGATATATAAATAGCGAGACTTCTCATCATGAGTAAATAGGGTGGCTATATCATTCAACTTGGTAAGATGTGCCACAATAGTTTCAGATTCAAGGCCATAAAAAGGATTAGATTCAACTAAATTAATAATATCAAGATCAACAGAGAATTCATAATCCTTATCAGTAACACAGATAGGTGAAGTAGCAAACGCAGAATCGGGTTTCATTCTAGCATTAAGAGACTTCTGCTTCCATTTAGCTAATAATTTCTTAAGATCATTTCTATCATTGCAAGCAAGGATTTCCAAAGCAGCTTTTTCATTCATAACATAACCCTTAGGAACAACAGGTAATACATAATCATTGGGGGAACCTTCATCATCACTATCATCAATAATAGGTTCTTCAATATTTTCATTCCCCCTAACTCTAGCAAGTTGTTCATCTAGAAATTCACCTAATGGCAAAGTAGTATCACGCACAGAAGTAGTTTCATCATGCATAGCAGAAGTGGCATCATCAATAACATGCGACATATCGGAATTCATAGCAGTAGCAGATTTAGGTGTCGCAAGCTTACTAATAACGGAAGAAGAATCTAGTGCAGAGCTAGATGGCAGTTCCTTTCCTCCCCTTGTAGTTGAGGGATAAATTGTTGTCTTAGCGTCTTTCAAGTTCTTCATAGTGATCAACAGATATAAATCCCAAGTGACTCGAGAATAGAGCTATGCTCCCAAGAACGGCGCTTGAAATTGGTCTTGATAACCCACAAGTATAGGGGATCGCAATAGCTTTCGAGGGTAGAGTATTCAACCCAAATTTATTGATTCAATGCAAGGGGAGCCAAAGAATATTCTTGAGTATTAGCAGTTGAGTTGTCAATTCAACCACACCGGATAACTTAGTATCTCAGAGCAAAGTGTTTAGTAGCAAAAGTGGTATGATAATAAAGGTAACGGTAGCAAAAGTAAAGATAAATGTTTTTGGGTTTTTGTAGTAGTTGTAACAGTAGCAACGAAAAAGTAAATAAGCGAAGAACAATATATGAAAAGCTCGTAGGCAATGGATCAGTGATGGATAATTATGCCGGATGCAATTCCTCATGCAATAGTTATAACATAGGGTGATATAGAACTAGCTCCAATTATTCAATGTAATGTAGGCATGTATTCCGTAAATAGTCATACATGCTTATGGAAAAGAACTTGTATGACGTCTTTTGTCCTACCCTCCCGTGGCAGCGGGGTCCTTACGGAAACTAAGGGATATTAAGGCCTCCTTTTAATAGAGAACCGGAACAAAGCATTAGCACATAGTGAATACATGAACTCCTCAAACTACAGTCATCACCGAGAAGTATCCCGATTATTGTCACTTCGGGGTTGTCGGATCATAACACATAATAGGTGACTATAGACTTGCAAGATAGGATCAAGAACACACATATATTCATGAAAACATAATAGGTTCAGATCTGAAATCATGGCACTCGGGCCCTACTGACAAGCATTAAGCATAGCAAAGTCATAGCAACATCAATCTCAGAAACATAGTGGATACTAGGGATCAAACCCTAACAAAACTAACTTGATTACATGGTAAATCTCATCCAACCTATCACCGTCCAGCAAGCCTACGATGGAATTACTCACGCACGGCGGTGAGCATCATGAAATTGGTGATGGAGGATGGTTGATGATGACGACGGCAACGAATCCCCCTCTCCGGAGCCCAGACGGACTCCAGATCATCCCTCCCGAGAGAGATTAGGGCTTGGCGGCGGCTCCGTGTCGTGAAACGTGATGAAACTTTCTCTCTGATTTTTTTTCTCCCCGAGACGAAATATATGGAGTTGGAGTTGAGGTCGGAGGAGGTCCAGGGGGCCCACGAGATAGGGGGCGCGCCCTAGGGGGGGCCCTGTCTCGTGGACAGGTGTGACGCCCCCGATTTAATCGTACACTAATCATGCACGCAAATGTGTACGATCAAGATCAGGGACTCACGGGAAGATATCACAACACAACTCTACAAATAAAATAAGTCATACAAGCATCATAATACAAGCCGGGGCCTCGAGGGCTCGAATACAAGTATCGGATCATAGACGAAGTCAGTGGAAGCAACAATATCTGAGTACGTATATAAGTTAAACAAGTTGCCATAAGATGGCTAGCACAAACCGGGATACAGATCGAAGAGGAACAGCCTCCCGCCGGGATCCTCCTAGGTTACTCCCGGTCGCCGCCGCCGGGCTGCACGTAGTAGTAGGCACCTCGCAGTAGTAGTCGCCATCGGCGGTGGCGTCTGCTCCCCGGGCTCCAAAGTCTGGTTGCAGCAATCGAGTAGAGATAGGGGAAAAAGGGAACAAGGCAACCGTGAGTACTCATCCAAAGTACTGCAAGCAAGGAGCTACACTACATATGCATGGATATATGTGTAAAGGGCCATATAAGTGGACCGAACTGCAGAAAGCCGTAATAAGAGGGGATAGCTAGTCTTAACAAAGACTACGCTCGACACCTGCCTTGCAACAGTGGGAGGGACAATCAAGTCCTCCAAGTAACATCATATAGCAATAATCCTACCCGCAATCCCTGCTCATAACCCCGAGCGAGAGCGACCACCGGTTGTATCGGCACTTGGAAGGGTGTGTTTGTTCAAGTATCCGGTTCTAGTTGTCATAAGCTCAAGGTACAACTCCAAGTCGCCCCATTATCAAGATCACGGCTATCCGAATAGATTAACTTCCTGCAGGTGCACCATCTTACCCAAAGACGCTTGATCCCATTTGGCCGACACACTTTCTGGGTCATGCCCGCCGCGGAAGATCAACACGCCGCAGCCCCACCTAGGCACAACAGAGAGGCCAACACGCCGGTCTAAACCTAAGCGCCGCAGGGTCCGGCCCATCGCCTCGAAAGCACACCTGCAAGACGTTACGTCTGTGGCCGAAGCAGACCTAGCCAAGAAAGCGTTCAGTCCAATCCGGTGCGCCGCTCCGTCGCTGACGTCTGAAGTACTTCGGTGATACCACGACGCCGGATACCCATAACTACTCCCGCAGAGATGGTTAGTGCGTATAAGCTCAGAGCCAACCCAGATCAAATACCAAGACCTCGTTAAGCAGTTAAGTATCCGCGAACGCCGAACAGGCCAGGCCCACCTCTCTCCTAGGCGGTCTCAACCTGCCTGCCGCCCGCCACAAAGATCCACTCATGGGTGCTCCATCACCGAATTCGACTTTAGTCTCACATGTATCATGTATAAGTATATAGTATATACCGTGATCAACTCCCGAGTGATCACGGCCCGATAGTATAGCACGCAGAGACGGACAAGAAAGTAGGGCCACAGATGAAAGTACTAGCATCCTATACTAAGCATATAGGATTGCGTAAGGTAACAATGGTTACAAGGACAAAGGCTATGCAAAAGATAGGAGTATCCGAAACAAGAATATGCTATACTACTCTAATGCAAGCAAGTGTAGATAAGAGTAGGCGATATCCGGTGATCAAGGGGGCTTGCCTGGTTGCTCGCAAGAGAGAGGGGTCGTCAACACCGTAGTCGAACCGCCACCGCAGCTGTCGGCCTCGGGTCCACCGGAGAGAAGGGGGGGAGAAAAACAGTAAGTACATAGCGAGCAAGTGCATAACAGACAATGACATGAGCTAGACGTGTTCTAACGTGGCGCTAGGCGACATCGCGAAGGGGAAACATCCGGAAAGTTTTCCGCCCGGACGTCTGTCGATAGTTGAACCGAGAGGAAAGTTTGCAGGTTCGATAGGTTAGGGGTGTGTGATTTACGACGGATCGTGATCCGGATTCCTCTCGCTGCTCGAGCAACTTTCATGTTGAAAATAATTTAATCCGAAGTTACGGATTAAAAGATATGATTTTCTAAAGATTTATTAATTTTCTGATTTTAATTATTTAATTAAATCCAACATTATCCAAACAGTGAAAGGTGATGTCGCATGACATCACCATGACGTAAGCAGTGTCAAATCGACCGCTGATCGGTCAAACTGCTCCGTGGGTCCCACCGCCATTGGCTGATTTGAGTTAAATGAATTGATTAGTTTAATTAGGTGATTAGTTTAACTTAATTAGGTTTAATTGTTAACTAATTAGTTAATTAATCAAATTATTATAAATTATTATTATTTTTTTTATTTTTTTTAACTGTTCTGGGGGCGGGCCCCGCTTGTCATTGGCCCTGTGGGGTTAGTGGGTTTGGGCGCTCGGGTGCGGGCGTGGAAGTGGGCGCCAGTGCGGGAGGGGCGAACCCGAGCGAGGCGGACGCTGGCGCCGGCGCCGCCGGGCGTGGTCGCCGCGACGAGGGAGCCACCGGATGGTCCAAAGGAGGAGGATGCGGCGGTGGTAGTGCGGGCAGAGGAGGCCGGGGGTGAGCGGCGTGGCCAAGCTGCCGCGTCGGTGGACACGGCGGCGCGGCGTTAGGAGCTCAACGGCGAGCACAGACCTCACCGGGATTGCCACACAGGCGACGGATGGATGCGCAGTCGGTCAAGTTCGAACGCCCGCGGCACGGCACGTCGGACGGGGCTGGTAATGGTGGTTGGGGTGGCCGGAGGCGAGCGCAACATCGACAATGGCGGCTGCCGGAGTTCGGGCGTGCCCGGACTTGAAGCTGCGGGGCACGGGGAGATGGTTTGGTGAGTGTCACGGGTTCCTGGAGAGCCAAGGAGCTCGCAGAGCTCGGACGCAAGCTTAGCTTGCCGTGGCTACGGTGACGAGGCTAAAAGCGGCGAGATGATTCGCCACGATGGAGACTAGCGCTAGAGGACGAGCACGAGCAAGCTAGTAGAGGATTTATGACGGAGCTCACCGGGAGCTCAAGGAGGCTCGCTGAGTGAACGGGAGCAGCAGGGTCGATGGATTTGGCGATTTAACGCCACGACGACAGCAGAGGAGGACTCGGTCGATCCCGACGCTGTGGCGATCTTCTACTCGAGCCCGGGGTCGGAGAGGAAGAAGCGGGTGGCGGCGGTGTTTCCAGGCGTAGTCCTAGGCGGTGGGGAGGTCGCTGTCCGCGCGGGTGAGGGTGACCATGGCGACGGAGGCCTTGGGTCGTCAAGGGAAGAAGATGCTGGCGCGAGGGGGGAAGTGGGGATAGGGTTTCCTGCGGTGGGTGGATAAGGGAGCGATGGGGGGCGGCTGGGCCGGTGGCCTGGTGGGCTGGATGCCCAGTTGGGCCAAACGGCGAAGGGGAGGGGGGGAAAGGCCCGGGGTTTTCTTTCTTTCCCTTTTCTTTGTTTTCTTTTTGTTTATCCTTTTCGATTTATCATAGTTTCTATTTATTTTAGTTTTAATAAATTACAAAAGTGGCACCTAATTTAGTGTTACAAATTGTGCCTTTGCCACTAATAATTTAGCTCTTCAAAAATAAAATGGTTTGTAATAGTTTATTATTTTTAAAGGCATTTAAGTAATTGTTTTACCTACTACCTTAATTACTTAAGTGCCTTTAAACCTTTTATAAAAATGTGGTTTCTCCACCATAATTACCTATGCATTATTTGACACAACCCAAACAATTTAGTTTTAATATTTCAAAACCTTTGTCGTTTGCCTTTATTTTAAATTTTAATTTGACGCGGTTTGAACTAACGGACGTTTAGCATCGGTAATCGGGATGATGTGGCTTGATTAGCGTGGGATTATTTTAGCAAGATTATCCAAGGCCACAATTCTCCTCCATTACAAGAAATCTCGTCCGAGATTTAAGAGGGAGTAAGGGAAAGTTCGTTACGATATTCTAACGATCTTCTCGAATAAGTTAATCCTTCTCGTTGATGTCTTCAATCCTTTATTCCGATGCATCATGATAAACTGGTCATCATTTCTTCGAACTCCATCGCACTTACGAAAGATAAGGGCAGCTCACTACGACATAATGCTTTTATGGAAAACAACTGGGGTTAACCCATGAATTAGTATAAAATTATCTCTCGAGTTGAACATATGAAATACCTCGAGAGTAAGGTACGAAGGTACCATAATAGGCTCCAAGCGGGTAGGTAGTTTGCTCAAGCCCGAACCAGAGTGAGAAAGGGGTTCAGAGTAGCGAGAGTAAGTATCGCGTCCCGATACCGTAATAGATCACTATGACGGTGGCCCGTGAATTACATACGAGTCCACGCGGAGGAATAACTTTGGGAACAGGGGTGTACAAGAGAGTCGTGGTTCGATCCTGTGGAACTGTGGGTTATGGGCCCACCATGTGGTTAAAAGTAGAAAGGTTGGTGACATCTTGCACGATCATGTAAGCTAGGCATGTCGAGGAGAGTCTGAGGGTCACGCCGGCAACAACATAGGTACCAAGGGCGAGGGACTAAGAGAACCAATTTCCCTTTCGCTGAACGAGGCGGACCAATAGGCAAGGTTCTCGCCCATCGGTGGTTACCGTAATGTCATCAACAATAGTAATAGGGTCTTACTTACAGTGGTGCAACGAGGTGCTTACCTAGCGTGGGATTATCACCGCTTAGATTATATAGGTCACAAGAAGGGTCAAACAGACCCATGGAAAGGAAAATGTGATCATTAGGTTAAATGCGGAACAATGGAAAGGAAAAATGTGTTTAAACACATATTTCGTGGGTATATCCTTCCCAAGGATAAGCCGAGCATGATATCCATGACAGGATATAATGTAGAAAACCCTTTAGGTAAGGGAAGAGAAATTTCATGGCATTACCCATACAACGGTGTTCAGATAATTGAGCAAGAAACATTTAGCATTGGGCTTCAATGTTCTTGTTGAAAATCGAGTATCACGACATGCTTCGAGATAGCATTGACATGGTCTTCGTGTGAAGATCAGACTTTGGAATCACGAAGGATCCATCAGAATAACTTGTAGAATCAGATACGATTCCCTCATGGATGAATGGATAACCCTGCTGAAAAGGAATCTATAATGATAGGTCCTCCAAATTGGGGTGCTAGGCATGACATCATGCTACCGGGTCATCAAAGGATCAACAACATAACTCTTGAAAGTTATCCCAACCATCATATCGACCGAGATTCATATCCGATTGGTGTCGGGATACCTCGGACTTAGGATACCGAGAAGAAAAGGTGCAACGCAAATTGACGAGATGACAATGTAAGATTCTCGGTGGAAAGGAAATATGAAGTGATTTCCGTTAACAAGAGTCCATCATTATCCCAAGGAGAGGACAAGGAGGTGTCTGGTGAACTCAACGACAATTCACCGAGATCCCCAAAAGATGGTCTTCCACAATTAAGTGAACAAGGAGATAACATTTGTCAGATCAAATGATATAAGGAAGTATGCTCGAGGAAAACATACACCATCAATCATTAGTTGAAAGGTGTGCCCGAAGTATGACCTTAGGCAGCAAGCTCAATGTTAGAGTGACGATTCAATAACCAACAGTCTAAGAACGAACTTACGATCGTTAACTTCAAAGCAACAGTGTTGCTAGAAGTACAGAACTCAAACAACACCGTTCACTTGTTGGTACCCCGGTTGGAATCGACACGAGGACCAAGAAAGAATGGTGAGGGTGAGAAGTTTCACCATACCAAGAATTCTCAAGAGGTGGTGAAATTCTCACAACGTTCTTGACATGAAAGGTGGTAATACTCCAAGGTAAAGACGAACAATTGCTGGATAGCAAGGAACTCAAGGTATAACACAAAATACGAACAAGTTTTGTGTTGAACGGAAGGCAATAAAGTGGTCACTGTTACACAAATCATCGAAGGCAAGGATGGTATTACTCAACATGAATTCAACTGCTATCCCGGAAGTGCTCAGAATGCTGATGATGATCACGAAACATTTGTCGATAGATTTCATGAAGATGTAATCGATCGGCGACGACATCAAGTCAAAGTAATGATGAAGTGAAAGGTCATTGGAACCAAGGGTACGACACAAACTCGGAACCAAGTTTGTTGTTCAAGGCGAATCGGTGTCCTTGAGTGTTTAATAACTTAGAGCCCGTGAAAAATTGGAATCAGTGGGAAGGTAGCACTTGATGAAAAACCCATAAGAAGTTGTGCAGCTCCATGATAATCTCGAGATACCAGGGGGTAATACTCGACACAAGATCAAAGTAAAGGTTGACTGGGGTACTGCTCTACAGAAGACAAGTGCTAAAACTTGCACGAGAAGTGGTATTTAAAAAGAGAACATGGTCGGAACCACGATTGCAAATGGCCAGATCCCTGATATAAGATGATCTTATACCAAAGGAATAATTAATTTAAGAGAAGCTTTAATGATAAGATCTACATCGTGTCCATGGGCATGAACACAAGTTCAAGGTCGACTCCCACTTCTCCAATGCATAACCCTTCATTCACTTCTCGCTCGATGAAGTTGCGATGTTGAAAATTTTATCCGCGAAGCACCGTAAGAGTATGATTAGTGAAAACTTTCGGGTTCACACGGTTTAGTGAAGGCATATGTTCTACCCATAGGGGCTTCTTGGAATCATATACCAGAAATTATAGAAATAATTAACTCAAGCTCGAAGGCCGAGCATGGTTGAGAAAGCAGAGGATACAATTTACCAAAGGCATTATGTATCAGAGGAAAGGCTCACAAGGTTATTGAATATGAAGGGCGTTGTCAGATAAAATCCAACAAAGGATCTGGTGGTCCACAAGGGATCTGACGTGAGCATCAGTACTCAACTAGAGGAAGAATAATGCCAGGAGATCAAATTATAGAAACAACTGACTAACTCAATTGTCAAATGCTAAGGAATTATGATTCCCAATTCAAGGGATCAGAAGCAATGCTCTGATTAGGGATGGATAAGTTGAAATGCCTTAGGGTACAATCAACGACAATTGGATTGGTCGAGAACCAATTCCAGATAAAGAATGGCAGCTCAGCCGGAAAAGTAATTTATAAGGATCAATGATGGTTGCGGGTATTCGCAAACATATTGAGTCAACAGACCCAAAATGATAATGACAAGGAATGTCAATATGACTACGAGACTTATGGGATTAACGATAATGCAAGCAAGCAAGAATTTCAAGAGCCAAAGGCTCCAGAGGATTCTCGGAAGACCGAATAGTAATTTGAAGACTTTTGCGAAACACATGAACAACTGGGGTTGAGCGGATACTCGACAAGTGCGAGGGTTTATTTGAAGGGGTATTCATGTAGCAAAGAACTGCTAGGCAGTAGGCACAAAGTATTCTCGGAACAATAGAGAAAACTTCGGGGTATCCTGTAATAACCAGATCAATGGGGGATGATCGTATGAATGGAAAGTGTAAGTAGTTATCCAAACGGATATATCGGTGGTCAGGAATAGCAAAAGTGATGGGCACAAAGTCTCGAGAGAACATCAGAGAGTATCTTCGAATCTTCCGATTAGCGCATCGATCATCTCAAGTGAGGGCTCTCCGGAGAAGTACTCGCGAGATCCTAAAGTTAGTTTTGTTTTAGCAAAATCGTTTAACCCGAATAGAAGAGAGTTCGTAATCCCGGAGTAAAGATCGAGGAGTAAAAGATCCTAATACCACCCAATGGCGACGCAGCCCATAAGACACACGGCCATGTTAGTAAAAGTTTTGCAATGTCTAGACTCGACTTCGGCCAAGGAGTTGGAAGGGGGATTCCTACAAGCAGTCGGCTCTGATACCAACTTGTGACGCCCCCGATTTAATCGTACACTAATCATGCACGCAAATGTGTACGATCAAGATCAGGGACTCACGGGAAGATATCACAACACAACTCTACAAATAAAATAAGTCATACAAGCATCATAATACAAGCCAGGGCCTCGAGGGCTCAAATACAAGTACTCGATCATAGACGAGTCAGCGGAAGCAACAATATCTGAGTACGAGACATAAGTTAAACAAGTTGCCATAAGATGGCTAGCACAAACTAGGATACAGATCGAAGAGGAACAGGCCTCCCGCCTCGGATCCTCCTAGGTTACTCCCCGGTCGCCGCCGGCCGGGCTGCACGTAGTAGTAGGCACCTCTGCAGTAGTAGTCGCCATCGGCGGTGGCGTCGCCCTGGCTCCAAAGTCTGCTTGCAGCAATCGAGTAGAGATAGGGGAAAAGGGGAACAAGGCAACCGTGAGTACTCATCCAAAGTACTGCAAAGCAAGGAGCTACACTACATATGCATGGATATATGTGTAAAGGGCCATATAAGTGGACTGAATCGCAGAAAGCCGTAATAAGAGGGGATAGCTAGTCTTAACGAAGACTACGCTCGACACCTGCCTTGCAACAGTGGGAGGGGACAATCAAGTCCTCCAAGTAACATCATATAGCAATAATCCTACCCGCAATCCCTCGCTCATAACCCCGAGCGAGAGCGACCACCGGTTGTATCCGCACTTGGAAGGGTGTGTTTTATCAAGTATCCGGTTCTAGTTGTCATAAGCTCAAGGTACAACTCCAAGTCGCCCTGTTATCAAGATCACGGCTATCCGAATAGATTAACTTCCTGCAGGGTGCACCATCTTACCCAAAGACGCTTGATCCCATTTGGCCGGACACACTTTCCGGTCATGCCCGGCGCGGAAGATCAACACGCCGCAGCCCCACCTAGGCACAACAGAGAGGCCAACACGCCGGTCTAAACCTAAGCGCCAGGGTCAGGGCCCATCGCCTCGAGCACACCAAGCGTTCGCGTGTGGCCGGCCGAAGCGCACCTAGCCAGTGAGCGTTCCAGTCCAATCCGGCAAGCCGCCGCCCGCTGCTGACGTCTGTATTTCCGGTGATACCACGACGCCGATACCCATAACTACTCCCGCAGAGATGGTTAGTGCGTATAAGCTCGTAGCCAACCCAGATCAAATACCAAGACCTCGTTAAGCGTGTTAAGTATCCGCGAACGCCGAGCAGGCCAGGCCCACCTCTCTCTAGGCGGTCTCAACCTGCCTCCGCTCCGCCACAAAGATCCGCCATGGTGCTCCATCACCGACCCAACTTTAGTCTCACATGTATCATGTATAAGTATATAGTATATACCGTGATCAACTCCCGAGTGATCACGGCCCGATAGTATAGCACGCAGACGGACAAGAAAGTAGGGCCACAGATGAAAGTACTAGCATCCTATACTAAGCATATAGGATTGCGGTAAGGTAACAATGAAGTTACAAGGACAAAGCTATGCAGCGGTATAGGAGTATCCAAAACAAGAATATGCTATACTACTCTAATGCAAGCAAAGTAGATAAGAGTAGGCGATATCCGGTGATCAAGGGGGGGCTTGCCTGGTTGCTCGCAAGAGAGGGGTCTTCAACACCGTGGTCGAACCGCCACCGCAGCGTCGGTCTCGGGTCTATCGGAGAGAAGGGGGGGGAAGAAACAGTAAGTACATAGCGAGCAAGTGCATAACAGACAATGATATAGCTAGACGTGTTCTAACGTAGCGCTAGGCGATACTGGCGAAGGGGGAAACATCCGGGAAAGTTTTCCCGGTTCCGGACGTCTGTCAGATAGTTGAACCGGAGAGGAAAGTTTGCAGGTTCGATAGGTTAGGGGTGTGTGGCGGACGAACGGACTGCGTATCCGGATTCGTCTCGTCGTTCTGAGCAACTTTCATGTTGAAAATAATTTAATCCGAGTTACGGATTAAAAGATATGATTTTCTAAAGATTTATTAATTTTCTGATTTTAATTATTTAATTAAATCCAACATTATCCAAACAGTGAAAGGTGATGTCAGCATGACATCACCATGATGTAAGCAGGTCAAATCTGACCGTTGACTGGTTAAACTGTTCCGTGGGTCCCACTGTCATTGGCTGATTTGAGTTAAACAGAATTGATTAGTTTAATTAGGTGATTAGTTTAACTTAATTAGGTTTAATTAAGTTAACTAATTAGTTAATTAATCAAATTATTATAAATTATTATTATTTTTTTTTTTTTTAATGCTCTGGGGCGGGCCCGCTTTGTCATTGGCCCCTGTGGGGTTAGTGGGTTTGGGCGCCGGGTGCGGGCGTGGAAGTGGGCGCCTGCAGGAGGGGAAACCCGAGCGAGGCGGACGCTGGCGCCGGGCGCCGCCGGGCGTGGTCGCCCGGCGACGAGGGAGCCGCGGATGGTCCAAAGGAGGAGGGATGCGGCGGTGGTAGTGCGAAGGGAGAGCGGGGGGGGTGGCGGCGCTGGCCAGCTGCTGCGTCGATGGACACGGCCGCGGCGTCTAGGAGCTCAACGGCGAGCACAGACCTCACCGGGATTGCCACACAGGCGACGGATGGATGCGCAGTCGGTCAAGTTCGAACGCCCGCGGCACGGCACGTCGGACGGGGCTGGTAATGGTGGTTGGGGTGGCCGGAGGCGAGCGCAACATCGACAATGGCGGCTGCCGGAGTTCGGGCGTGCCCGGACTTGAAGCTGCGGGGCACGGGGAGATGGTTTGGTGAGTGTCACGGGTTCCTGGAGAGCCAAGGAGCTCGCTGCAGAGCTCGGACGCAAGCTTAGCTTGCCGTGGCTACGGTGACGAGGCGAAAAGCGGCGAGATGATTCGGCTATGATGGAGACTAGCGCTAGAGGACGAGCACGAGCAAGCTAGTAGAGGGGATTTATGACGGAGCTCACCGGGGAGCTCAAGGAGGCTCGTTGAGTGAACGGGAGCAGCAGGGGTCGATGGATTTGGCGATTTAACGCCACGACAAAGCAGAGGAGGACTCGGTCGATCCCGACGCCAGGGCGATCTTCTACCGAGCCCGGCCTGGAGAGGAAGAAGCGGGTGGCGGCGTGTTTCCAGCGTAGTCCTAGGCGGTGGGAGGTCGCTGTCCGCGGGTGAGGGTGACCATGGCGACGGAGGCCTTGGGTCGTCAAGGAAGAAGATGCGCGCGAGGCGGAGGGGGAAGTGGGGATAGGGTTTCTGCGGTGGGTGGATAAGGGAGCGATGGGGCGGGTGGGCGGTGGCTGGATGCCAGTTGGGCCAAACGGCGAAGGGAGGGGGAAAGGCCCGGGTTTTCTTTCTTTCCCTTTTCTTTGTTTTCTTTTGTTTATCCTTTTCGATTTATCATAGTTTCTATTTATTTTAGTTTTAATAAATTACAAAAGTGGCACCTAATTTAGTGTTACAAATTGTGCCTTTGCCACTAATAATTTAGCTCTTCAAAATAAAATGGTTTGTAATAGTTTATTATTTTTAAAGGCATTTAAGTAATTGTTTTACCTACTACCTTAATTACTTAAGTGCCTTTAAACCTTTTATAAAATGTGGTTTCTCCACCATAATTACCTATGCATTATTTGACACAACCCAAACAATTTAGTTTTAATATTTCAAAACCTTTGTCGCTTGCCTTTATTTTAAATTTTAATTTGACGCGTTTGAACTAACGGACGCTTAGCATCGGTAATCGGGATGATGTGGCTTGATTAGCGTGGGATTATTTTAGCAAGATTATCCGGCCGTCACAACAGTCAGGGCCCCCGGTGTATTTCTTTAAGCAATAATTTTATAAATTCCAAAAGTGCCTCCGTGGATTTCCGTGACATTCCGAGAACTTTTCTTTTCTACACATAAAACAACATCATGGTAGTTCTGCTGAAAACAGCGTCATCAAGGTTAGTTTCATTCAAATCATGCAAGTTAGAGTCCAAAACAAGGGCAAAAGTGTTTGGAAAAGTAGATATGTTGTAGACGTATCAATGGCTAGCCCAGTTCTATTTTTTTAAAGAAATACCCAAACAAGGCCTACTTGCTTTATCGGCCCTGCTGGGCCGCAAATCTTTCAATACGATGAGAGTTTCATTCGGTTTTCCTGTAAATGGCTCGTACATTTTAAAACACATCAAACCGGGAATTAGTTTCAATTTTTATCATTACAAGATCTTAAATTCCATTGATTTTTATGCGTGGACAATTATTTGGATTTTATATTTATATAAATTATTTTTCAAAATAGTTTGAATGTGAATCGATATTTCTGGATTAAAAACAGTTGACCGCACCGAAATATGCAAAATTTCGTATACTTTTTAACCATGGCCATAATATGGGGTGTAATGCTAACAAAAAGAAGATGGGCTCCAAAAAAAAACCTTAAGAATTAGCAAATGGGTTGTACATTATTAGAAATAATGGCAGATGGGTTGTATGCTGTTTTCCACAGATTTGAGGCTGACTTGTGCGCCTACTACGGGTTGACGCATATGCTTTCATAAAAAAAAGGTTGACGCACACGCAACGCCTTGTCAACTTAGTCAACACACGAGAGCAGTGACTGTTGGATGTCCATCCAACGGTTGTCGTCTTCTTCAATCTCTGCTCTTCATGCTCCACCGCTCAAACAAGCGTCGGGCGGGACTGCTGCTCCCTCCTCCAGCGCTATATGCTATTGCCAGCAGCCTCATGGCCCCACCGCATTCCCATCGCTGGCCTAGCCATCCCTCTACTCACCCACACATGATGTTATTCTCTAGCGACGGCAATGAACCAAGAACCCTCGTACTCCTCCGCGTGGGAAACAATCGCCGAGTATTCCACGGCTCGTGTCATTCCCTTCCTAGGCCTCGCCGTCGCCCACCGCCTCGTGCTCTCGGCGCTGCCTGGTCAACGTGGTCAATGAACGACATCCATCGGAAGTGGACTGACGTGGAGAGGCCGACAGCTGGGTCCACGGCCGCACGCAAGGAAATGCCTCCTTATTACGCCGCAAAATAATGATTCCTCCACCGACAGCTAGGACCCACAGGGAAGGGCCTATGTATTTCGCGAAAAACGTTCCCCACCGACAGTGTCGGACCCACCAGCTATATCTTCACACGCAAGGAGTGCCTCCTTATTACGCCCAAAAATGAATACCCCGCTAGCTGGGACCCACCATATTGTTGGGCTGACTTGTGGGCCTACTAAGTTGACGGGACGGAGGGCTTTGTCAACTTAGTCAATACTCCAAAGGATCGTATGATGTCCATCCAACGGCCATAGTGCTTCTTCAACCTCTGGTCTTCTTGCTCCACCGCCAAAGCAGCGCCGGTCATGCCTTTTCCTCGCCTCCCGTGGTCGGCTGCCGCTACCGCCGCCTCCTGCCTCCGGTGGCTCGGCTCGCGTCCCCTTCCTAGGCCTCGCTGTTGTCCACCGCCGTGGTGCTCTCGGCGTGGCGTGGTCAATGTGGTCAACGGCCGACTTCCATCGGAAGAGTATCAGACGGGAGAGGTCGACAGCTGGGTCCACGGCAGCCGCAAGGAAGTGCCTCCTTATTACGTGGAAAATAATTATTCCTCCACCTGACAGCGGGGACCCACCGGACGGGCCAACAGTATTTTGCGAAAAAATCGTTTCCCCCTGAATGCTGGGACCCACCGGACGGCCACCGATTTCGCAAAAAGCGTTCCCCAACGTCACCTCGGACCCAGCGGGAGCCTCCTTATTACGCATAAAAAATGAATACTCCCCCGGCTAGCTGGGACCCACCTTGGTGGGAGGCTGTCTTGTGGGCCTACTAAGTTGACGGGGACGAAGGGCTTTCTCAACTTAGTCAATATGAACAATTCTAGCTCCAGTGACCGTACGATGTCCATCCAACGGCCGTAGTGCTTCTTCAACCTCTGGTCTTCTTGCTCCAGCCGCCCAAAGCAGCGCCGGTCATGCCGCATGCTCCTGCCTCCGTGGGGCTGTCTTGCCGCGGAGGCCTCACCGTCCCTACTATTCCCACCACCAGCCAGTTCCTGCGGCGACGGCAACCTCACACCGCAGCCGAACCAAGTGAACCCTCGTACTCCTCTCCACGGGCTTCCACCGCCGCGTCTCCCCAGCTCCGCGTCGCCCCTTCCTAGGCCTCATCGTCGCCCACCGCTGCGGTGCTCTCAGCCGGCGTGGTCAACGTGGTCAAGGAACGACTTCCATCGGAAGAGTACTGTCACGTGGAGAGGCCGATACCGGGTCCACGGCCACAACCCAGTTTTTTTGTGATTTGCCAAGTAAGTCACTTTGTCAGGCCTGTTGGGCTGCAAATCTTTCAAGACGAGGAGAACTTTCATTCGGCTGGCCGAGAAAATGGCCCATCAGTAATGAGAAATGGGATGTACATTTTTAAAACACATCAAACCGGCAATTAGTTTCAAATTTTTTTTCATTTCAAGATTTTAAATTACATTAATTTTTATGCGTGGAGAATTTGTTGGATTTTATATCGATATACATTTATTTTTAAAATCAGTTTGAATGTGAGTCGAAATTGCAAGATTAAAAACAGTTCGGACCGCACCGAAATATGCAAAATTTCATATAATTTTTTAACCGTGGCCACAATATGGGTTGTAATGCTAACAAAAAGAATATGGGCTCCAAAAAAAACCTTAAGAATTAGCAAATGGGCTGTAAATTATTAGAAATAATGGTAGATGGGCTGTATGCTGTTTGTCGGATTTCGGGTTCCGGCAGACCCTTGAGGTTCGAACACTTGGGTGCGCGCGGAGATCCAACCCTCCACCGTCTCGCACCTCGCCGAATCGCTGGGACCTAAACTACTAACGGAATAGCACAAGAGACACGAGATTTATACTGGTTTGGGCCACCATTGTGGTGTAATACCCTACTCCAGTGTGTGGTGTGGTGGATTGCCTCTTGGGCTGATGAGGAACAATACAAGGAAGAATAGCCTTGCGAGGGTCTGTTCTTGGCGGGTGCGATGAACTGCTAGGTGGGGTTCATCGCTCTAGCTATCGGTTTCTTGATGAGGATTCGATCCTCCGCCTGGGTGGCTACTCCTATTTATAGGCGAAGGCCCGGCCTCTTCCCAAATATTGAGCGGAAGGGCACGAACAATTGGCCATTCGAAGGGGAACAGCGGTAGACTTATCCTGACTAAAGTTGGTCCTCGCCGCCAAAGGCTCGTGATGACGCCTTGCTTGGGCTCCACGATGACTCTTCCAGCCGTTGGGCTGGTCTTGGTCTTGTTGCAATCGAAATGGATGCCTTTGCTTGATACTCTCGTCATGCTTGCTCCCTTTGCACCAAAGGGGAAAGGAGGACATCGCGCGGGCTGGCGCCTCGATCGGAGCCCTTGGTCGCCATGGCTTATGCCATGGGCACCTCGCGAGGTACCCTGCCTTGAACTCTCCGCCTCCTCATGAGCCAGCCTGATGAGGCCGTGCTCGAGGAAGCTCCTTGTCGTCGCCCATGAGGCTTGGCCTCGCGAGGATCTTGAGCTTGCTGATGAAGATGGGCCGTGCTGGGCCTCCTTCGAGCCACGCCGCAGGCCGCAGGCAGGCAAGTCTGGGGACCCCCGTTCCCAGAACGCCGATAGTAGCCCCTGGGCCCACGGGGCGCCCAAACTTGGCCGAGCAGAGAGGCGAAAGGGCAAGTGCAAAGCGTCGCGGGCCCTAACAGGGTGCGGCCTTGGGCGCTGCATGGCGGTTGATTGGACGCGTGCGCCTCTGCAACCGCGTGAGTTGATAACAGAGCGGCATCTTCCTTGCCTCCTTTACTTTCTCCAGTTGCTGCTCAGATCCCCTTTCTTGTGCCTCTCCTCTCTGCTCCCAAGATCTTCAGATCCACTCCGCCTGCATGCCCTAGCCAGTCATGGCGCCTCGCCAAGCCCTGGCCGGAGCTTGGTACTCTCCTGCCTTGGACCCGCCAAATGTATCAGGGGCGAGCCTCGCCCTGGTGCGCCGGATGGCGGAGGCGCAGGGCGTCAACGGAACGGAGGCGTTCAAGGCCAGCTCTGCCGCCCCTGAGGGTCGGGGGAGTACCTTCTACCCGTTCTTCCTGAGCGCCATCATTGCTGGTCTGGTGCCTCCCTTTTCTGAGTTCTTCTTCTCCGTCCTCCGTCACTACAACATTCAAGCTCTGCACCTCCATCCCAACTCCATCCTTCTTCTGGCAATCTTCGCCTACTATTGTGAGGCCCATGTTGGGGTGAAGCCCTCGGTGGCCTTGCCGCGCCACTATTTCTCCCTCCGAACCTCCCGTGGTTCTCCTCTCAAGGCGCGAAGCTTTGTCGTGATACGGCGGAGCCATCGCCATTTCAAACCCTGGAAGCGGATTGAGGGCTTCAGAGCAGTGGGTCTTGGTGGATGTCAAGGCGATCCACCTCGGCCGATCCTGCCCACGGAGCACCCCGCGAGCTCCGACGACTGGTCCCGAGTGGAGCTTCTGGATCCCCGGGCGAAGCTGGTGCTGGAGAAGATGGACGCAGATCCGCCGCCAGCGTGGGCGGCGCGGCGCCGACTGCGGTCGGCCGCCGAGGGAGTTCCTGAGCATCAACTGCTTCGCTTCGCCGAGCATTTCGCCTTCCGACGTGGAGGCCTCACTCGAGCCCCGTGGTTCTGGCCGACAAGGATCTGGCGGCGGTCCTCCAGTCCTTGGTTGGGGGCGATGTGGCGAGACTGGAGGGCACCCCCGCGCCCTTGTTCCTTCGCGAGGATTGGGAGCAGGTAGTGGGGCCCATGCCTGTCTTCAATGGGGATGGGCCCATGCCCGTGGAGGCTCTAGAGGACCTGGTGGACGTGTCCTCTGCCGACTCCAGCGAAGAGGTGGAGGAAAGAGAGCCGGGAGAGGGGGTTGATTCGGGGGCGGAGTCAGGGGCTCCTCCCCTTCGGCGCAGGTCCCGCACTCTCCGCCTCCCCCAGAGTGACGACGACGAGGATGAGGATGAGCAGGGAGGCGGAAGCCTGCCCCCGATCCCGAAGAAGGACCGGACTGGGCTGGTCCCCCGCGGGTCCGCCCCGGCCCCGGGGCGATCCGCAGACGCGCCTCCTGCTCCCGGGCCCCTTGAAGCTGATCCCTGCAGCCGGCTCTCGGGCTTCAAGTATGGCCGGAGGTTGCTCGAGCTCGCGAGCGATGACCAGTAAGTGCTTGATTCTTGTTTTATTCCTTGCTTTGTCGCCGAGGCTTGATATCCGTATCTCTTGGCTAGGCTGGCGCCTGCGGCGAAGAAGCTGAAGGGAGCTCTTGAGGCTTTATCTGGGGCAGCGCCTCTGCCCGCGAAGGAAGGCGATGGCAAGACACGGGCCTCTCCTTCCCGGTCATCCTCACGAGGCCTGGCGGAGCTGGCTAGGGCGAGCTCAGCCCCCATGGCCCAAGCGACTCCCGAGGTGTCCTTGCCTGATGCCGCCGCCATAGCTGTTGGGGCGCAGCAGTCCCGCCACGACATCAGGTTACACCGCCGTCCTCTCCTCCTACTCCACCAACTCGCTGCCTCCGACTCCTCCCACCGTCCCGGATCGTGTTGTCGCTGAATTGGACCGCTGTGGCAAGATCTCTGGCGCCACCCTCGCTTGGTGGCCGGGTGCTTGAGCTGGCCTCGGCCGGATTCGCCTCGACGCCTTCGATTCGAGCGGCGCTGTTTCAGGCCTCGGCGGCTTGCGACGAGGAGAAGCAGGCTGTCCGTGAGGCGAAGATTGCCCGCGATGCTGCCTCGGGAGAGGCAGCTAGCATCCAAGGTCGTGAGGAGACGCTGGAGAGCGAGCTGAAGGGCTCGCAGAACCAGCTTGCCGAGGAGGCCCGCCTCCGCCAGAGCAGGAGGAAAGCATGAAGGCTCGCGAGGCGGCCGCCAAGGACCGGGAGGACAGGCTCAAGAAGCGCCGCGACCGCCTAGGCGCTACTGGAGCAGGAGCCGGAGGCGAGGAAGGTCGAGCTGACGACAAGGCGCGGGTTCTGCGAAGATCGCGTGGCCTTCACGGATATGGAGGTGAAGGCTCGCTTTGCCAAGACGCTTTACGAGAGCGGCTCGAGAGTCCGCTGGCCGGCGCCGAGGACGGTCCCGCCAAGCTGCTTCCCTTCCGGTTCGTGCTTTTGAAGATGTCACCTTGGCCTTGGCCCCACGGCCGAGACCGAGGCGCCGTCTTGTCTTCGCGGCAGACCGACGCTGGTCCTCACCCACATCTACTCGCGATCCCAGCGCCGACCTGACAGCCTGTTGGAGCCAGCAAGCGGCGAGCATGCAGCTGCCACGCCGAGGCTGTGAAGGGTCGCGCGGAGGCTCTTGGGGAAGCTTGGCCTTCAAGACCAAGCCGGGCGAGGCGCTGCCGCCCTGCTGCTCCACGAGGCGAACCCACTCCACGCTGCTCCACCGACAAGTGACTCCGCCAGGCTCCCGTCCCCGCTTTTAATTCCTGCACACGATCATGCCTCGGGAGGCGCTTAAACTTGCATTTGGTATTGCGATAACAGTGTGGACTGTAATATTTTCTTTTGAATTCCTTGAAATTTGCGCTTCCTACTTGCTAATGTTCTACGCCGGCAGAGCCCGCCCTCACAAGATACCTCGGCCGCCATAGCCCCGACCGAAACCAGGACGGGACCAAGGAGGAGGGCTACGTGACAAGTTAGGCTCCTGAGTCGCGATGCTCAGAGTCCCCTTAGCGCATTTAACAACAAGTAGGGAGGTGAGACGCGCGGATCTACCGTTCTCGCTGCAGAGCCCGACCTCTGCGATACCTCAACCGCCGTTAGCCTTCGGAACTAAGGGGTGAGGGGCTACGTGACCGCTTAGGCTCTGAGTCGCGATGCTCAGGAGTCCCCTTGACGCTCAAACGACATTCGTACCTTGGCTCCTCTCGGGAGTGACGTAGATTTAACCAGGCCCGGGGCTGGCTGGGTGGCGGCGTCTGGCGTGACTCAGCAAGCAGCCCGTGCCCAGCCCCTCGCTGGGCGCCCCTAGGGAGGCGCTATGATGAGGCCGACACCGAGCTCTGGGCCCCCGAGGTTGATGCGACCCGAGGCCAACCTCGTGAGTTTATCACCAGCGCGGAGCATAGCGCTTCCGCATGCGTGACGGGCATAGCCGCTCCTCGCAGGTCGCCACCAACAAGGAGCATGGTGCTTCCAGTGAGTGCGTGGGAGGGGCTCCCCCGAGGAGCCCCGGCGATACACACCCCACCCCGACACGTGGCTGGCACGGTAGGGCTGGACGAGGTGTATCTGGCACCCGTGAGCCAGCCGCTGGACACACGGGCCCTACCTCAAGGCGGGTTGCGCTGCTCGGGCCTTATCTTCGAGTGTGTTCCTGCAAATTTGGCCGATGCGGTGTTTCACGCCTCGGTCCCGGCTCTCGGGCTGGTCTCACCCGTCGCCGGCAAGCCAGGTCGCGATGCCATGGACAAGACCAGAGGGTGAGGGCCGAGAGCCGGTAGGGAGCCCCGAGTCGCGATGCTCGTGCACCCCCTTTAACGCAAGATTCCGGCCACCCAGAAAAGGCACCAAATAACAAGCATGGTGGAGCGAGAGCATAATCCTAAGGAAAACGTAAGAGGATACATGCCACTGGGACAGCCCGAGCGGCTTGGGGATGATGCAGCCCGAGGCGCCCCCAACAGGATAGGCTAATGACATGAAATAAAGGGATACATGCCGCAGGATGGACCCACGCTGCCCGGGAATAATGCGCCCTCAAGGCGCCCCACCGAAACAAAACTTAAGGATGTCACCCGTGATGTTGGGGACGAAGGGGTGTTGGTGTAGCAGACTGGTGGGCTGCGGAGCCGATCTCACGAGCCCCCAGGCCCGGGGCCTCGGGAGGATCCGGAGGCGCCGGGCGGCTCCTCGGGGCCATCTCCATCTCCGCCCGTGGCTGCGGCTGACCTCTCGAGCCTCCGGATGGCCCTCATGAGATGCTTTGGTGCGCAGAATCGCTTTGGCAGGCCGTGAGGCATGCGACGTAGCTGTGGGTGGGCCTCAACGTCCCACTCGCGAGCGCCAGAGGCGCTTTGAGACGCCTGCTCGGTTGAGCCCTGTATGTCGATGCAGACGCTGCAACCCACCATCCTCGCCTGGATGGGGCCCACAGCGGTAGGCGGCGGCTGCCCTCCCGACCCTTGACTCGTGAGCTCTGAATGGCCTTGCCGACGAACTCCCGAGGGTTCGGCCCTCCTGCCTTGCTCCTACTTGCGGGGAACGTGCTCAAGCACGCCCACGCAGTGCCCAAGCGCCTCCCTCGTGACCTTGGCGAGGTCGGTGGCCCTCCGTGGAGAGCCCCGAGCCCGCCCAAGGAGGGCGCCGGCGCGCTTCCTATGCGATGGACGGAGGTTCCTGGCCGGGCGCTGGCCCCGAGGTGCTCGCCTCTTGAGGAGCCGGGCCGGTCGATGTCTTCTTCTTCTTGGGTGCGGCCTCGGGGCCTCCTGCTGCGTGTCTGTGTCTTCTAGCGATGCGGCCCGAAAGGCTCACTCCGTGGAGCACATCGCGCCTCTCTCTTCACGAGGGCACCGTGATGACCCCGCCGCTTCGGCATCTTGAGGACGCTAGGCCGTGGTGGGTTACGCCATGAATTTGGCCAGCTGCCGGTACCCGAGGATGGCGCTTCTACGGCAAAGCGTAATGTGGGCGACGCCGGTCGATGAGCTCGTGTGGTAGTTGTCGTGAGCCCCAAGGTGACAGAAGGCGGACCTGCCCGATCGACCATGGAGCCGCCGGTGACTCCGGAGAAAGGCTTGGTTGGCTGAAGTCGACCGTAAGGCACTTGAAGATTGTTGAATGTTTCACGGACAGACATTGAGTCCTGCCCGCCGCCGATGAGGGTCTTGGTGACCAGCACGCTGCTAATGATTGGGGAACAAAGCATCGGAGAACTCGGCTGTGGCGCAAGACTTGAGCTGCTCCGCTGAGCTGAACGTGATGGCACACGCCGACCACCTGAGAGGGCGCGCGGCCTCGAGCTTGGGGAGGACTGCATTCACTTCGCGGGCGAACTGCTTGAAGATGCACTGAGAGGCTGGGGCTTGAGCTCCGCCCAGGATGCAAGAAATCGCACGTGGTTCCTGGAAGCCCCCAGCCCCCTCGTCCTGATGACGGTCCTCATTTCTCCTTGGCTGCGGCGACAGCGGAGGGAGGCCTGCGTTCCCATGCGGGTGATCCTCGCGAGGCTGATCCCTGCAACCTCCCTCGCGAGGCAGGTCTTGCCAATGGTCCTCGCGAGGTTGGTCGCGCCACCCTTGGCGCGGGCCGCGGTCTTCCCAGCGTCCGCATTCCTTCCTCCTCCTCGCCAGAGCCCCGTCGCTGCGCTCGGGGCGTCTGCCGACCCTTCCTTCGCGTACGGCCCGGAGCTCTTGGCATTCATTGGTGTTGTGGGTGTGGAGGTCGTGGTACACGCAGTATCGACTGCCCTTGGAGGACTCAGCTGATCTCGCCTCGCTTGGTGTCCGTTCGCCACGAGTACGGCAGCCCCTTGGCGCTTCATGTCCTTGGCCTTGGACTTCTTTTCTTCGGGATCCACGGCAGGCAGCTCGAGGAGGGAGAGGCGCCCCTCCTCAGCCTTGGCGCACTTGGTCGCCAAGTTGAACAACTCCAAGGAGGTGCACAGATCTTCATGCATCGCCAGCCTCCTTCATCTTGACGTCACAAGACGCCGCCGGAGAAGGCAGAGATGATGGCCTCCTCCGCTACCCCGGGATCTTGAGGCGTGCGTTGTTGAAGCGCTGGATGTACTTTTGCAGGGTTTCCCTTGGCTGCAGCTTGATTCGGCGATGTCGCCACGGCGGTGGCCGGTCGCGAGTACCTCGGAAGTTGGCGATGAAGCGGGTGCGATCTCGCCCAGAAGAGATCGTGCCTGGGGCCGATTCAGAGCCAGTGGGCTCCGCCCTTGAGCGCCATGGGAAACCAGTTCGCCATGACCTTTTCATCCCCTGGCAGCCTCGATGCCCAGCTCAGAGCTGGAGGAACTCCGTAGGGTCACCTGGCTGGTCAGAGCGGGAGGCAGGTCCGGCTTGAACTTGGCGGGCTACGCGACACATGCGCAGCTCGGAGGTGAAGGCGCTGCAGCCCGCCGCGGGCCACGGGGCCCCTTGACGACAGAGAACTTGGTCTTGCGGGCCTCCCCGCACCATGGCCGGGGCAGCAGGTCCCGACGCGGCCGGAGCAGGAGCGCCGGCAGCTTCTCGTGGGCGAGAACTTCTTGACAGCTCTGCTCTTGCTGCCGGGCGCCGGGCGGAGCGGGTTCCGCCAGGCTGCGCGCTTTGGGGCTGGGCGCTTGAGGGGAGGCGGCTGAGGCGCCCGAGTTTATCTCCAGCGGAGCGTGGTGCGGTGCAGCGAGACAGACGGTGCAGGGCGCCTTACATCGCGACGAGCCTCGGCGACTACGAGCCATTCTTTGTAGACGCTGCCGACGGGCGGTAGCGCAGGAGCTCGCTTGCCGTGATGAGTGCAGCTCGGGCCTCCATGGCCGCGGGCGCGCGCGGACGAAGAACCAGCGGGTGAGCGGCGTGGCGGTGCGGCTCGCCCCGCTTTATGGACGGGTGCTGGACGATGCTTGCTGCTCGTTTCCGCTGGGCGGGTGGCGGCGTTGATGGCAAGTGACGGGAATAACGAGGGCGCCCGCTAACGGGAGCTGTCTGGCGACATGGGAGGCGAGGGCGGCTCGGCGCCGCGCTGGCCCGACGGGCGGCAGCATATGGTTATGTGGTCGGGAAGAACGAGGCGACGAAGGTAGATTCCAAGCACTCCCTACCAGCGCGCTTAAATGTCGGATTCGGGTTCCGGCTGCACTTTGAGGTTCAAACATTGGGGTGCGCGGAGATCCAACCTCCACCGCCTCGCACCTCGGCCAATCGCTGGGACCTAAACTACTAACGGAACAGCGCAAGAGACACGAGATTTATATCGTTCGGCCACCATTGTGGTGTAATACCCTACCCAAAGGTGTGGTGTGGTGGATTGCCTCTTGGGCTGATGAGGAACAATACAAGGAAGAACAACCTCGCGAGGGTCTGTTTCTTGGCGGGTGCGATGAACTGCTAGGTGGGGTTCACGCTCTAGCTACTGGGTTTCTTGATGAGGATTCGATCCCTCCGCCTGGGGTGGCTACTCTTATTTATAGGCGAGGCCCCGGCCTCTTCCCAAATATTGAGCGGGAAGGGCACCAACAATTGGCCATTTTGAAGGGGAACAGCGGGTACACTTATCCCGACTAAAGTTGGTCCTCGCCGCCAAAGGCTCCGTGATGACGCTCGCTTGGGCTCCACGATGATTCCTTCCAGCCGCTGGGCTGGTCTTGGTCTTGTTGCAATCGAAATGGATGCCTTTGCTTGATACTCTCGCCAGCGCTTGCTCCTTTGCACCAAAGGGGAAAGGAGGACATCACAGGGGTGGCGCCTCGATCGGGCGCCTTGGTCGCCATGGCTTGTGTCATGGGCACCTTGCAGGTACCGCCTTGAACTCTCCGCCTCCTCATGAGCCAGCTGACGAGGCCGTGCCCGAGGAAGCCTTGTCGACGCCTCATGAGGCTTGGCCTCGCGAGGGTCTTGAGCTTGCGCTGATGAAGATGGGCCGTCTGGGCCTCCTTCGAGCCACGCCGCAGTCAGCAGTGCAAGTCTGGGACCCCTGCCCTGCAACACCGACAATCGCTTTCCACAGATTTGAGGCTTTCCTAAAAAAGGTTGACGACAGCAAAGTGACGGTTGGATGTCCATCCAACGGCCGCCGTGCTTCTTCAATCTCGCTTTTCCCGCTCCACCGCCAAACAAGCGCTGCGGACTGCTCGCTGCTTCCTCCCTCATGGGCCGGCCAAAGCTCAAGGCCTCACCGCCCACCATACTCCCATCGCTGGCCTAGCCATCCTCTACTCACCACACCTGCTGTTATTCTTCGGCGACGGCAGACGAACCAAGAAACCTCAGATGACATACCCTCCGCATGGGAAACAACCGCCGAGTCTTCCCCGCCGTGTCGCCCCTTCCTAGGCCTCGCCGCCCACCGCCGTGGTGCTCTCGGCGCTGCATGGTCAATGTGGTCAACGACCGACTTCCATCGGAAGAGTACTGCGCGTGGAGAGGCCGACACCGGGTCCACGGCCGCAGCAAGGAAGTGCCTCCTCATTACGCTGAAAAATAATTATTCCTCCACTCGACAAAGGGGGACCCACCGGATGGGCCACCGATTTCGCAAAAAAAATGTTTCCGACCGCCGGGACCCACCACCACACCTTCGCACGCAAGGAAGTGCGCCCCGCAAAAAAACGATTCACTCGACCGATGGGACCCACCAGCTACATCTTCGCACGCAAGGAAATGCGCTTTGGGCAAAAATAATACAAAACGATTCGCCTCGACCGCTGGGACCCACCAGCTACATCTTCGCAGCATGGAAGTGCCCGATACCGACCCACCTGGTCAAAGCGCACGTAAGCGCTGTCATTCTGGTCGCGAACATGTACGCATATATACCGGTGGATGTAGAGGCGCCGCCTGTCGTAGTAGAGGTGCACACGAGTATGTACACGCACGTACATCGCCAGGGTGCAAGAAAGAATACGCCACGTATGTGTACATACGGGCGGGTCTCAACGCCTACTCGCGCATACGTATGGCGAGGGCTCGTGGTACATGGCTGGGTCGGAACGGAGAAATAGCGCCGCTGCCGTGTTCATGGGGAGGCAACGAATGCGCCGTGTTCATGGGGAGGCAACGGAATGCGCTGCTTTCATCGGGGAGGCAACGAACGCGGGGAGCCAACCGGCTGGGTCGGAACGGAATGCGTGGTCGTGTTCATCGGGAGGGCTTGGACGGAACAGCGATGGAACGAGGCCAGCGCATCGCAGAAACGGAGGAAACAGACCTCCTATGTTCGGAACGGGGTCCTGTTGATCGGGAGGGGTGTGGCGTACCACAAAACGGAGGAAACGGACCTCCTACGGTCGAAACGGGGGTCATGTTGATCGGGAGGGGTGTGGCATACCGCAAAACGGATGAAACGGACCTCCTACGGTCGAAACGGGGGTCCTGTTGATCGAGAGGGGTGTGGCGTACCGCAAAACGGACGAAACAAACTTGTGTTGGAGCGCTATGGTCGAAACGGGGGTCCTGTTGATCGGGAGGGGTGTGGCGTATCGCAAAACGGACGAAATGGACTTGTGTTGGAGCGCTATGGTCAAAACGGGGTCCCGTTTCATCGGGAGGTGTGGCGATCGCAAAACGGACTCCACGGGATACCGTTCATCTCCACCGCCAACCTCCTCCAGCCTCCACGGGCTACCGTCGACCTCCTCCACCTCCACCGGCCATCGCTCAACCACCCTCCATGGGCACCCTCCACCGCTCATCGCTCATCCAGCCCTCCACACCACGGGTCCTGTTCATCCGAGAGGCAACGCCACCGCCATCGCTCATCCACCCCCGCAACACTCACTTTTCATCCAATCGACGGCTTTAGTTAGCAGCAGAGCGGCGAATCGCCCATCGGGTTCGGGCTAACACCATCGATCGATCGCCGGGTTCAAGAACGCGAGCTCGCAGCGGTAATCGCCGGGTTCGCTAGAGCCCAACGCCGCCGGTTCGCTTAGAGCTAACGCCGCACACGCCAGACGCGCACGAGAGAACGCGCATCGCCGCCCCGACCTCCCACCGTGAACCGCAACTCCTCAAATTTTCCTACCCCTCGCTTCTACCACGGTTTTTCTGTCATGGACGGCCCAAAGAATGTCATGCAGCCGCCTCCGCCCGCCCATTTTCTGTCATGATTTTTGTCATAGAAGTAGGAGCCCACCACATCTATGATGATACCGGGTTCTGTCACAATTATCGTCATAGAAGTGTCATATGTATGACAGAAAAAAAATTTGTTCGGCCCAAAATGTCACGGATGTGTCTTTTTTTGTAGTGGCAGCCGTGAGCGCCGGACGGAGCTGGCATTCGGGCTGCCGCAAGATGGGCTCCACACCGCCGGCGGTAGCTGCGTCCCATGGCCGAGGATGACTAGGTGGATTGGCCAGAGATATGAGGTCACTCGGGGATTTTTGTGCAGACTGACATGTAGGTCCCACAAGTCATAATGCCTAACTTGTTGGTCGAATAGAAGGCGTTGACTTAAGGGGCGACATGGGTTGAAACATGCCTATAACGACACTTTGTAGAGTAGTCATTTCTTGGTAGGGCTGGTTGGTAAGGGCATGTACAATGGTTGATAAGGTAGTCTTATCTTAAGTCTGCCACGTATGCAAGTGGTAGTAGTTTCTTGGCATTATTAGTGGTTTCTTGTAAGGAACAATGTACTACTAGTGACAAAAGATGATTCTAGGTTGCGTTGTACTCCAACGAGTACTACTAGTGGTCACGGGAGTGTATACCTTGTTTTGTGGGTTCGATCCCGGCCGAACGCACATCGGCCTTTTTTTAAATAGTAACTTCGCTGCAAGCCAATATTGTACGCATGTAGTTTGAGTTTTGAAGTGGAACGGACATGTCGCACCACAATCTGGGTGCACTGGATAGCCTAGCCACGTGAACGGGTTTTCGTTCCCATCATCTTGTGGCTCGCGTGCTCGCCCTAGCCACACCTCGCTTGCAGCTTCCTCATCAGCTAGTAGCATATTTAAACTAGCGCCTCCCAATTAAGCCTGAGGAGCCATAAAAGCCTGGTGTGGCATTGGGAACTCTGCAATATGGCTCTGTACGTAAAGTGCTAGTACTCTACTACTCTGTAGCTTGTGGCGTTGCACGCATGGACTTCACTCCATTATCGGCTCTATAAAAGAAATTCCTCTTGACGTGATTTTTTTTGTTTTGAAACGGAGGCAAAAGCTTTGCCTCATCTCATTCATAAAGAAGGAACTACTAACAAAGTTCAACGATTCCATTACACCTCCACAAATGGAAGCGAAAAGCCTAGTCTCGTTGTATCAAATAACTCAAATGTTCGCACCAGAAGAATCGTCACCGATAAACAAAGTGCTGCTAGTGTGTGCGTGATAGGAGCGACTGAGTAGGCCAGCTATGCGCTTGAATAGAGCACCGAGAGTACCCACTACGCAGGTGTACTTTTCCTGCATTGATAGTATAGCGATGGTTCTAGAGAATAGTACTACCCTCCACTTCCAACTGTAGCTCCTTGGCCCCGAGATTCAAGAGTTCAAAACTGGTGCACTATACTAGAAGTACAAAGACATCGCACTACTAGTTGAGAAAGTAGTACTAGTATCGCTACAAGACGTAGCACGTAGTAAATAATAGCCTCACCCCTTCGCTAAGGAACTATCGAGGAGATGCAGCTTGAAGGGACAAGGCCCTCATGTTACTACGCCTTATCTCCTCCTCGCCAGCCTCCCCGAAGAGAAGGCAGCTCGTCGCTGCTCCCATGGATTCGCCAGCGGTTCTCCTCCTCGTCGGGCTGGGAGACCTTGGACGACGATCCTCTAGGAGAAATCACACGCTGTCACGCCCTCACCGCCAAGAAGACTCGGGTGCTTCCTCGCACCAACTTTTTCAAGACAAAGGCTTAAACAGCTTGGGGAAAGGCCATGCTTGTTGGTCTTCCATGCGTCCTCGAGGAGAAGGTTCTTCTATGGGACAATCCTTCGAACAGTCCATCGCTCCCTAGCCATGGTTGCACGTTGACTCCGCTAGAGTTGCCGACGTTGAGAGGTAGTCGGATTTTGTCCGATGAGTAGGTTAGTCATGGAGTTTGATCATGTAGTACTTAGTTATTCCATTTCCATCCCGTAATTTCTCCACTGCCCACCGTCTAATATATAGGTCTGGGTCGGTGCCAACAAAGATTGGCTTGCATACCTCTAGCCGGATACCACCATCATTTTGCACAACATCCACAGCAGTGCGGCCGTTCCCGTAGACCCCTTCTCCACCATTGGGATCGGCCTTCTAGACTAGCTGAGCTTGAATACGTATGATGATGCCTACATGAGATTGAAGAAGATAGCAATAGCGGACCCGCCGACAAAGCAACGCGGCTATGACGATTACTATCTCATTGCGGTGTTCGACATAAGGATTGCCATCAATGCGAGAGGCAGTAACGGCAGAGGCTGGCGCATGTTGGCTGCGGCAAATTTGTACCCCTACACGTTTGAAGACGCCTGCGCCATCTAGGCTGCATCTTCGTGGTGACAAGCCAGGGGACTTGTTTCATCTGGTTGCCATCCTACGATACAGGAGATTACAAACGGAATGCACAAACCATCATTTGCATCCCTAACGGTACTCCATTATTTTGCAGGGACCAGTCATCCCCCGATCAAAATTAGATCGCCGATCCTGGATGTGCATTTGCATCCGCTATTCGGTCTAACCTGGAACCTTGTAGCTAACTTTGGCATATTGGGATCAACTATCTTAGCAGTCATTACCCATGGTACCATTGATGTGCAACATGGTCACAAAATCTACCACGATCGGACCATCACCATCTACCCAGGTATTCCATTTAGTATTATATTTTTAACCCTCTCGCCTTCTCTTTCATTATTGTACTACTTACTAGTACTAGTAGGAGTACTTTTTACCTTGGAGGACGCGTATAGCTAGCTAGGCCCTTGAAGACTTGAACACACTAGCTGCCACCATTTTTTTTCCATGTCTTACTATCTCATCCATGTAGCCAAGAGTGGCTATATATAATAAGCCGGTTATTTTACTTCCTCTATACCGGAGTAGTACTATTTGCTGCATAGTATTACTGACAGCCATATTTGAGCACATCATTATTATGCATGGACCTTGACTATGTACGTCACCATGTGTCCAGATCTGAGATGAATGGCGCTGAGTTCGACCCTCGTGATGCTACGTGGGTGCCGAGGAACACTCTTGGAGAGTACTCGCTTTTCATTGGGGACAGCTACCCCATTGTGAAGCGGATGCCACCTTCCGTGCACGACACCGAAGGCCTGCCGTTCATGAAGCATGGTTGTGTCTTTAGTGCGCACCACCGGATGAACAACATGCTGGGACATGCTATCCCTGATTTATGCTGCTTCAGCTTGGATGAGTCTCCATCATGTGAACCAGACTAGAAAGCTACGACAATGATTCCCCTTGCCCACCACTATGGATCGTGCCATCCATGAAGAACACCTGGGACTGGAACCTGGAGGAGGACCTGTAGCCCATCTATAATGTGTAAGTGAAGTATGGTAAATTGTGAATGGTAGCGCTGTGAATATATGTAGACTAGTCGTGAACAAATTTATCACATGAAGTGGAGATGAACTTGTGTGGCATATTGGCATTTATCCTTTAGAATTTATTACTAGTAAATGTGTTATGTGTACGTGCAACTTGTGTGGTTGTTGCACGGGCTCCAACACGCTCTTTGAGAAGAAAAGGTGGCACAACTTTGGATATAGGTGACGTGGCGGCATCATATAGTAGCATCGTTCGCTATAGTTATAGTATACTCCTACTAGGATGACAACTCACCTTGCGCTTGGCTCTTTGCCTCTTCGGGAGGTTCAACAGTTCGTACTCGTGTGAACCTTGCACTTGGCTCTTCGCCTCTTCGGAATATCCAACAATGATGATACTACAATACAATATGCTTCTGGCAATCTGACACCAATTGAGCTACTGCACGTCCACCGCGAGGGCGAGGGAGAGGGAGAGGGCGTTGTAGTCAAAACCCTCTCCTCGTCCTGCGAGCCACAAGGCGTGGGCGAGGAGAGGCGAGTAAGCAAGCTTCTTCTCGCTCGCGAGTTGACGGACACATCAAAGCAGTACTAGTACTAGTCCATACTGCATCCTTTCCGGTTAATATGGCTTAATTTGAAACAAGAAAATACATCGGGCGGTCAACGATGTAACAATACGCTCTTTACGGTCACTATATATAGTTTTGCAGTGATTATACGATCACTAGCTCATCGTAGAGCACCGTATTGCACCCTACTGACAGGCCACATAGTCGACGTGGTACTTTGTTGACTGGTTAAATTGTCACCTGGTTTCTGGGTCCCGCCTATCAGTTGGCAGAGCAAAGAAATCAGTTAAACAAAACTTTACGCAGGCGTGACAGGAGTCCAACCCTTGCGCGCGAACCACCCTGGCCGTGTATGTGAGTGCATGCACGTGTACTCCCTCGGTCTTCCAACAAAGAGTGTACATCGGCTAAAAAACAAAGAGTGTACATCTACACTTCCAATGCATTTAGCATTTAATCTAAATCGATATTGATTGACTAATGCACCAACTTGTGCTCTAGCTATAAGCTACATATCTATCCTTAATTACAGCATGCAACAACCTTCATTTAATCTTCTTCTCTCAATGGTCGCATGCACACATAAGTCTGCTACTTTTGGGCGTTAATTATGCCCTGGTCAATGTGTAAATCTCCAAATGTACAGTCTTTCACGGACGTAGGGAGTAGGTTGAGCACTTGAGCGTGATCGTGTGTTGCATCATGTGCTGTGCCGCATGGGTGCGTGAGTGTTATGCAAGGCCCATGTGTATGTGTGAGTGTTGCATGTTGCATGCATGCATGCATGAGGCTTTTACTCCTCCCATTGACATGTTCATATTTCAAGCTTCCTCTGTTTTCCATATGGTGATACTCCTCTGCTCCCAAATACGGTGTAAAAGCCTCCCTCTGTTCCCAAATACGGAGTATTTGTCTTTCTAGAGATTTCAACAAGTGACTACATACGGAGAAAAATGAGTGAAGTGAGCGTAGAGACATAGGGATATTGTAGATAGGAAGTCTTCGCGATCCATTATTCCCCATCTCGGTCAGAGAGAACTATTCAATTAGTCTTCACAGTACAGTGACAATACACACTGCAGCAGATGGGACACTTAATTAATTAGATGAACCAGCGTGTTGGTGTTACTAAATCAGCCTTACCCAGTACTGCCATCATGTTTGTCGGTGGAGCACGCTTCCACAAATACGCCTACACACCTCTCTCCTCCATTAACTGACATATCGGCCCTCTTGAGGTAGACCCACATGTCATCAGCGTAACTATTTACACTCCCAAGGACGATATATCCTGGTAGTAGTACTAGTAGAATTGAGATTTAATGCACTTTTTTCCCCGTCTTTCACTCTTCTTCCTCCTCTCTTCCCCATCGTCGACCACACACCATTTCCCCCCGCTCACTGCTCACCCGCCCGCACCATCTTCCTTGGTAGCTCAAGGCACTATATCCCCGCCACTGCTCGGCCACACACGCCATCTTCTTCGCCGCTCGCCTCAATCCACTTCCCCGCTGGCTCACAGCACCGAAAATCCCAATCACTCAAAGACCCTAAAAACCTATGGCGTAACCGACCGACATGCAGAGCCGCGACCGAATTCCTCCCGATGTTCTCTTGGAGCAGATTTGTAATCGATGGACCTGCTCAAGACCGGCCCATCTAGCCGCATGCTCGGTGTCTTTGTATCGCCTACTCGCTCGCAATCGGCCGGCTCTTTTCAAGACACTCGCTTGTCGATGCCCGATCCTCGCAGTGGCCCAGATAATCGACTTGACGATCCTACGGAGGTTGCCGTGGTGCCCTCGACATGCTACCACTACTCCGCCCACCTGTCCTTCATGCGCGCCACTAGTGGGTGGGCATGAAGGCCAACTACATCATCCTCATCCACCAATCCGGTAGTCCGTGGCATCTCGTGGATATCTACACCCAGCGAGAGATCACCCTTCCACCATTGGATACCTCCGCCATCGAGCCTCTCGGCCCGCTGGATACTCCTGCCTACTACGCACGAGACGTATCGAGCTTTTGGCTCGACCTCTGTTTGCTGAAAGTTGTAATCTGCGAAGTGCCCACACCATCATAAGACTACATGGATTACAAGCTCATTTCCTTGTTCAACATGGGATTAGTCTATTGGAATCCGGTCGCCATACATGGTTATGGCTCATCGTCAATCCTGTTGAGGCAACATTTATGTCTGATGCTATAGTGCATGATGGCATCGTTTACGCGGTCGACGCACAGATTGGCTGCCTATACTGGTGGAATCTATCGTCGTGTAATTGTTCTATCTCATCTCACCTTTTCCTTATGAATACGACTTCCTGTTCATTGTTACAAATTTAGAATAGATAGTATGTCTATAACCACATCATTGCTATATGTTCCTCTCATTTCCTAGATTTTTATGACCACACATGTTATTGTTAGAGTTGATATGAGAACAATTGGCATCTAATGATTGTTAGAATAGATATTATGAGCATAACCTCATGATTGCTATATGTTACTCTCATTTCCAAGATTTTTATAACAACGCATTTATTGCTTAGAGTTGATATGAGAACAGTAGTAAGTGATATGGTAGAACATGAGTAGGCCATGTCATAGTTGTTTTCCCCTCATTGCTACATGATGTTTGAACCATTACATATTGCTAGAATATGAAAGCCATTGGCTTATTTTTTTTAACTTTGGGTATGATTATGACCACGATATTGCAATTCTCTATCTATGATATGTGTCACTGTTATAATAATCTTAATTCCACACATACTCTGAACATGATTGTTTATTTTTGTCCTTTTGGTCTCCAATTTGAATTGTTGCAGCAGACGCAAATGCACTGGCCTTCATGATTCCGTGACCTGGAATCATACAAGCCGATGGGTGGTGGTTTATTGCTCGTTCAGCTAACGGCGGTCATTTGATGCTCATTCGCACGTACCAAATTGACTAAACCATTACATCAAACCACATGCAGTACAATGCCTGGGGCGTTTGTGGCATTGATGGCTATGGCTACTTGTTCGAGAAAGATCCCAGCTCCGTTGGGCCAGGCGTATTCAACTGGAGGCAGGTTTATAGCCTCGGCAACCACTCTGTGTTCCTCAGGCTCAATTATCCGATCATCCAACCAATCATCGATCATATCACCGGCGATGATTACTGTGCTATGCAACTGCCATTTGCCAGGGAGAAATGTGTTTACCCATGATACCATGGGTTTCATGAATCACCATATCCAGATATTCGTCGACACAGCTTGTTGCCAGATAATCTTCAGGGTGTGAAAGGCATCAAGCTTCCATGCGATGGATGGTTTTTGCAAACCCGACATGAAGCGATGTGGTTCATGCCAACAGCAAATATGCACAACTTGATTCGTACTGATATCTAGACTGAGCCCTGTATCTTGCTGCTCTAGCACGACCCTCTTTTGTTGGATATTATGTACTCTTGTTAGTTTGAAGCACTCCTCTGGTTTGAAGGATAGATACCTTTCTGGGATCAAGTGCATCCTAACTCACCTGCGTAGGATGTACTGATAATGATGATGGAGATGCTGTGTAGAAGCCATATATAATATCAATTAGGCTTCAAGTGCGTACTTGTTAGTTAAACCTATGGTTAAATAGTGACACTAAATACGACTAGTAAGTAGTACAGTAGCAGTACTAGTATACGTCGGTCAAATTATTCATCATGTCCACACATTGAATTGACGTGACAACACGCTGCGCGTGAGGTGACACAAGAATCCCGGCAGCGTGTTCGGGTATTGTTGACTTCAGATTTGGAGTACCACTTATCTGTCGAAATCTTTCATCATTCACTGAAAACAATCGATTGATCAAACATTGAGTACCATATAACTGGAATTAACCGATGCAAGTCCAAGAATGATTGGCCAGTGCTGCCGGCTGGCGTCAAATTCGATCCCACGGATCAGGAGCTGATCGAGCACCTTGAGGCCAAAGTGAGTGCTGACAGTGCGAGATCTCACCCTATCATCGATTTTTTTTTTCAAACCAATCGACAACGAGCACGACATATGATACACCCATCCTGAGAAACTTCCAGGTAAGACACCGATCAGCCGTCTACTTGCACAAACATATTCCTTTGTTTATAGCTCTATTTTTCCTTTTAGACGCAGACCTAGTGAAGCAATTACAATTTGACAGTTAATAAAAAGTGAAACAAGTGACTGCAACATGCCAAAGATGTTATGAAAATGCCAACTACGTACACTAAAACCTGTATTCGACAATACCGCAGTATCACAATCGAGTGGCCTAAGCAAGCATTTCTTCCAGCCGCAATTCAGTGGTGTTCAAAAGGGCACGGGCGCTGCTATAGATACAATGGAGTGCGGCATGCACGTGATGTGGCACAAGACCGGCAATACCTTGTTGGTGATGGTCAACGACCAGCAGATGGGCAGCAAAAGGTTCTGGTGCTGCACACCAACAAGAACTTTGACCAGCAGAGGACCAATTGGGTGATGCACCAGTACCACCTCGGGGACCTAGAGCAAGAGAAGGAGCGGGAGCTGGTCCTCTGCAAGATTTTCTACCAGACGAACACTAGGGCCAGGAGTAAAAATATTATAAGTTAGTTTTTTATTGGTACTTGTACTACCTTGTCGTCCGCAAGTTGGTATTGTTGTTAACGATCTTTCGGTATGAACTTGGCATTTTCTTCCAACCATCATGCCGAGGGTCGACGTGGATATAAAGCTGAATCATTTGTATCGAAATGAATTTCAGGCACCTGATTTTATTTGATGGGTAGCATAAGCACCTGCCGTTCGAATTCCCAATTCTCCAATTTTTTTGAAACAAGTGCATGCACTTATTATCACGATGAAAAAACAATATACCTGCTGCATCCCAGTTATCAGTCTGTACTTGCAGAATTCTCTCATTTATTGACAAGTATATTGTTTTTTCAGGTTGAGCAAGTTTCAATTGGGCTGTAGACTGCCCAGGCTTGGTTTTGTTTTTAACAGGCCCAGCCCATGACGACAACTGGGCACAAAGATCCAGCAGGTATCTACTGGCCTCTGGCCTGCCAGCGTTAGTTATATTTTCTCTTTCAACATCCGCAGGCAGTTTTTTTACCGAATCAAACACATAACCCAGTTCTATTTCTGTTTTCTAATCTCTACCTATAGTTTTACTAGATCATATACACGTATCATTATATTGAAAATACATAAAGTTCCCTTTTCATATTTACATCCTTATTTTTGTTGTTGTTTGCCCTCCCAGCGCTGATTTTTTTACCACTGGTTTTCCCTTAAACCAACTCAATTGTCCCACGTCTTATTTGCTTACAAAAAAAATGATTTTTTTGGCAAATCAATAAGTTCTTAAAAAAATGTTTATCATTTCGGGATTACAACAGTTCGGACTCCACCGAAATATGCAAAATAAGGTTGAACTTTTTGACCGTGGTCCTGGGCAGAAAATGGGATATAATAAAGTACTTAAGAATTAGCAAATGGGCTGCAATTATTTAAAAAATAGCAAATGGGCTCTATGTTATCTACCACAGATTTGGAGGCTGACTTGTGGGCCTACTAAGTTCATGCGTACACAAGGTTTCTCAAGAAAAAAGGAACTTAGTCAACAATCGACTCTACCAGCGTCAGATCGTTAGATGTCAATCTAACGTCAATCGTGCTTCTTCAGTCACTGATCTTCCTACTCCAGCCACCCAAACCAACGCCGGCGGAACCGCCTGCTCCCGCCTCCCATGGCCGGCTGTGCTGCCGGGCAGGCCTCACAGCCCCACTGTCGGTGTCAAAACCGGCGGATCTCGGGTAGGGGGTCCCGAACTGTGCGTCTAAGGTCGATGGTAACAGGAGACAGGGGACACGATGTTTACCTGTGTTCGGCCCTCTCTATGGAGGTAATACCCTACTTCCTCGCTTGATTGATCTTGATGAATATGAGTATTACAAGAGTTGATCTACCACGAGATCGTATTGACATAAACCTAGAAGTCTAGCTCTGTATGACTATGGTAATGAGTATCTCCCTTTCCGGACTAAGTCCTCCGGTTTATATAGACACCGGGAGGATCTAGGGTTACACAAGGTCGGTTACAAAGGAAAGGAATCTACATATTCGGCCGCCAAGCTTGCCTTCCACGCCAAGGAGAGTCCCATCCGGACACCGGTGCAGTCTTCGGTCTTCGTATCTTCACATCCCATCAGTCCGGCCCATGGCTAACAAGCCAAACGCCCGAGGACCCCTTAGTCCAGGACTCCCTCAGTAGCCCCTGAACCTGGCTTCAATGACGAGGAGTCCGGCGCACAGATTTTTCTTCGGCATTGCAAGGCGGGTTCCCCTTTCTGAACTCCAAGATAGTCTCCAGACGCGATGATCGTGTCCGGACCTGTCACACACCACATACAACCGCAGATAGAATATAATTTTACACTAGTCCAATCCACCGATGACGTCTTATATGTCCGGTCGTAATTTCGAACCATTTTTCGTTTGCCGTTTCCACATTCCGAGACGCAGTTGTCATTGGCATGTTTTGTCAAAGCAAAGATCGTGTCCCCTTGTTTGCGGGATTCTCATCAATACGGGCGTGGGTAACCCAACCGTGCCATTTACACAGCCCTTGGGAATAGGTGAGTTTTAGGGCGAGCTGGGAGGCGTTCGACATTCACGTCCTTTATAAGGGGATAAGGATCCGTCCTCATTCACCTATGCCTTCTCCTTCCTCTGGTCGTCCATTCTTGAGCTCTAGCGCCCAAGCTTTTCCCCGCTCGAGAAAGCGTTCCAACCATGTCCGGATCTAGAGCTAGAGGCAAGTGGATGGCCTCCTCCGTTAAGAAGAGAGATATCAAGGAATTCCGAGAGGCTGGATACCTGGCCAAGGAGACCGTTCACCGACTCCCGGCCAAAGGGCAGATCATCCCTACCCCGAGCCTCATTAGAGGGTGGTGTTCCTTGCGTATTTTGTCCATGGACTGGGCTCTCCACCCGTTTGTCCGCAGGCTGATGTTTTACTATGGGCTAGACTTCCATGATCTAGCCCCCAACTTTATCCTCAACATCTCGGCATTTATAGTCATGTGTGAGGCCTTTCTCCACATCCCGCCTCACTTCGGCCTGTGGCTGAAGACCTTCAATGTGAAGCCGAAGGTGGTGAGCGGTCAACAAGCAGAGTGTGGAGGTGCCATGGTGGGCAAGATGCCCAATGTCACCTGGCTCAAGGGCTCCTTTGTGGAGACGGTAAAGGGGTGGCAGTCGGGGTGGTTTTACATCACCGAGCCGCGCGATACCAACTGGGCGGCGGCCCTTGGATTCTGATCCGGAGTTCCGGTGCGGCTCACCTCCTGGCAAAAGAATGGTCTAACCTGGGGTTCTTTGAACGAGCTGACTGGGCTCCTGAAGTGCGTCCAGAACATGATAACTAAGAAGATCAAACTTGTCAACATGATCCAGGTTATGCTCGTACGCCGGATCCTCCCGTGCCAACGCCGGACCTGCTATTTGTGGGAGTTCGATCCGGCCAAGCACCAGAAACTGCTAGAGCTCTTCGGCACGACGCATGAAGACGTCTGGAAAGTGCTCTTCAAGGCCGATGAGTCACCACCGCCTACGACCGAAGATCGTGGGCTTAGCTTAAAGCGCAAGGCTAATTCGGTAAGCTCTTTCATGTTTTCAAGGTATAGCCTTTACTGGCATATTTTGAGGAAGGAGTCTAAGCCTTCCTATCCATTTCTTTTAGGCCTGGACCGACATAGCGGGGCGGATTAATTGTCCAGCTCCGCTACCCGAAGATGAAGAGACCCCACTCTTGAAGAAGATGCTGTTTCCGGCGCCTTATGATGTACCGAAGAAGAAGGCCAAGAAGACGACCAAAGGGACCAGGAGTGGCTTCACGAAGGGTGCTTTGACATGTCGTCCAAGACGAGATCGATTTCTTCGTCACCAAGACGACGGTGAGGTGGAAGAAGAAAGCTGCCCCGAGAGGGGAAGGAAGAAAAGGGGCCGCCACAAATCTGGAGGCGAAGGCCCAAGAGGAGGAAGGACTCCCTTGCGGATAACTCTGCGTGGGATGTTGATAGCAGTCCGGAGTGAATGCCCCGGACGAAGCCCCGGGCCGCCTCGTAAGTACCCAAAATCTTATGCACATCAGATGCCTGGCCTTTCCACTTTGTAATATTAATATGTTTAAATTTTACATCGCAGTCCGCCCGCGATAGCTCCTCATGATCTCAACAGAGGGTTCACTGGACTCAAAGGAGATGGCTAGCATGTCCCCGCCGCCCGCTCACTCTGTCTCTCCCAAGGGTGATGACGAGGTGGTGTCCCAAAGGACCTTCCCAAATCAAGGGGAGGTTCCGGAAATCATTAGGGTGGCGCCCCAGGATGACTCCTCGACCGCCGGACACATGGGGGAAAATCCCCCATGAAAACTGGTGATGGGGGCCAAGTTTCATTTGGCTCTCAGCCGGATACCATTCCGGAGACCTACACGGCTCTGGAGTTTAGCGAACGGCCTTCCCCGAAAAGAGGAGGTATGCTTGTTCTGCCGGTGACCTCTGTCCAACCACAGGCACCGGATAATCTGCTGGAAGCGCTGCGAGGCGTCTCCATTGTAGATGAACACCGTGCCTTTATGGGTACGGTGATCGAAAAGGTTCAGTCTGCCAAAAGCGGACTGACTGGGGCCTGCACTAGCCTTTTAACAAGCTTTGAGGTAATAATAGTAGAAAGAATGTCACAGTGTAGACAGTAGCCCCTGATGCTTTGTTCGGTGTTCGGAAAGAAAAAGCCGAACAGAGGATCAAAACAATTTTTGCAGGAGTCTAACATAAGATGTCTATGTGAATAAGCAGGTGTCGCTGCTGGCTGCTTCCACTCATACTACGGAGGTCTCCGGCCTGAAGCAGAGCCTGGAGCAGGCCAATGAAGAGCTCGGCCTCGTAAAGAAGCAGCTTGAGGACAACCAAGGTATGCAGTAACCTGCGCGTATATTGTAGGAAGAATGAATGTTTCGTGCGGACTCACTACAAAAAAAAGACACATCCGTGACATTTTTGGCCGAACGAATTTTTTCCCTGTCATACTTATGACACTTCTATGACAATAATCGTGAGAAAACCCAGTATCATCATTGATGTGGAGGGGTCCTACTTCTATGACAAAAAATCATGACAGAAAATGGGCTTTTCGTCTCCGGGCGGAGCTGCATGACATTCTTTGGGCCGCCCATGATGGAAAAACCGTGGTAGAAGTGAGGGCGAGGAAAATATCGGGTGTTCCTGCCACGGTGGTCGGTCGTCGGCGCTCGGGAACGGAGGTACCCAGACTTGCTCGCTCGCTGCCCGCGGCGTGGATCAAGGGGTGGCCCAAGACGCCCATCTTCATCAAGACAAGCTCAAGACCTCGCGAGGGGCCAGATTGCGGGCGGACGGACGTGAAGCTTCCTCGTGCACGGCCTCGCCGGGCCGGGCTCACGAGGAGGCGGAGAGATCAAGGCGGGTACCTCACGATGTGCCCATGACACAAGCCATGACGACCAAGGGCACCAGGCGGGCGCCAGCCCGCGCAGTGTCCTCGTTTCCTATTTGGTGCAAAGGGGGGCAAGTGCAAGCGAGAGCATCAACTAAAGGCACCCGTTTCGGTGCAACGAGACCAAGACCATCACAACGGCAGGAAGGAAGTCATCGTGGAGCCCAAGTCAAGGCCACCACTGTGAGCCTTTGACAAAGCGAGGACCAACTTTAGTCAGATAAGTGTACTAGATGTTCCCTTCAAATGGCCGATTGTTGGCGCCCTTCCCGTTCAATATTTGGGAAGAGGCCCAGGGCCCTTGCCTATATGTACAGCTAGCCACCAAAGTAGGAGGGGGATCCAGACATCTCGCCTCATCTTAGCTTGATCCAATCCGACCGAGAGCCTAGCCACAACAACACCTCACCCTCGCGAGGCTGTTCTTCCTTGTATTGTTCATCATTAGCCCCTGAGGCAATCCACCACACCACACACTGGAGTAGGGTGTTACACCACAATGGTGGCCTGAACCAGTATAAACCTTGTGTCTCTTGTGTTGTTCCTTTGGTAGATTAGATCCTAGCGAGGCGACGAGGTGCAGGTAGGTAGGGGACGAGATCTCCGTGGCGCACCCCTGCAGTTCGAACTCTAGAGGGTCTCGCCGAACCCGAACCGACATTTGGCGCGCTGTAGGGGTGCACCGAGATTTCCTTCCGCTGACCCGCCTCCGTCGACACCGCGACTCGCCCTACGGTGAGCAGCGCGCCGCCCACTCTGTCGCCGCCAGCGGGGCCGGGGTTTGAGCCTTGGCCCCAGCCTTGCGACAGGTGCGGTGGCCGAACAAGTTCAAGCCGGAGACGCCGCCGTTACAACGGCACAACTGATCCGCTGGCCTTCCTTCCGCGCACGAGGAGGCTATCCTCGGCAGAGGCGACGACAGGTCATGGCTAACTCGCTTCCCATGGCCCTCATCGACACCCCACGCATGTGGTTGCTCCACCGCCAACAAGCTTCCGTGGCCTCTGGGAAGAGCTGCGCAACCTCTTCTCGCCAAAGACGCCGCACCGACGCCTCGTGCCGCGGTTTCTCTGGGTGGCTCGCAGGCGCCACCTTCAGGCCGCCATGTCAAGCCATTCGTCCGCCAGGTCGGCGCTGCCTCCGAGCGGGGGCTCCTCAGTCGGCCGGCGCCTAAGGCCGATCTAGCCTTCAGCTCGAGGACCACCCTCCAACTCAACCTGCCGGGCGCGCCCCCAATGCTGTGCACTCCCACCATTTGCCAGTGTGGCCGCCACCAGACCTCATCGACGGCGGCGCTGGCCTCAAGGTGTTTCGGTTGAAGCCTTCAACCTCCTCCACATACCGCCGAGCGGCTTCGCCTAGCGGGCCCTTCTTGGGCCGAGGCGGTTCAGCCCCCTCGGGCAGATCCGTCTTCCGTGACCTTCGCACCTATGACAACTTCCAGACGGAGCTAATCGACTTCAAATCGCCTGCCGGCCTCCCATACAACACCATCCTCGGCTACCCGCACTAGCCCGGTTCATGGCCGCGACTCACCCAACAGATAACCTCATGAAGATGCCCGGAGCAACGGCGTCTCACAGTGTCCGAGACACCGGGATGCGTGCGTGTACTCAAGCACGCCTTCAAGGCTGCGGCGGCGGCACCACCGACTCGAGACGCCCCGAGCCCAAGGGGCTGCGCCGCCAAGAAGAAGCAGCTGTTCACCCAAGACAAGGCAGAAACCAAGCAGATACTGGTCGACGAGGATGGATCCACTAACGCCACCTTCACCATAGGCGCCAACCTCGAGCCCGAGCAGGAGGAGGCCCTGGTCAAGTTCCTATGAGCGAATAAGAAGGTGTTCGCATGGGAACCAGATCAGTTGGTAGGGATCCCGAGAGGCGTAATTGAGCACCACCTCAACGTGTGCCCCAATGTACGCCCCGTGAAGCAGAAGGCAAGGCGGCAGTCCACTAAAAAGCAGACTTTCATCGTCCAAGAGACCCGCAAGTTAGAAGCTGCAGGGGTCATTCGCGAGGTCCGATACCGGATTGGTTGGCCAACCCGGTCGCCGTGCCAAAGAAAGGGGAAGGAACACATGTGTGTCGATTTCACCAACCTCAACAAAGCCTACCCGCAAGATCCATTCCCGCCCCCTCAAGATCGATCGATCGCCGATTCCACCGCCGAAAAGCGACCTCGTTATGTTTCTTGATGCCTTCTCCGGGTATCACCAGATCAAGATGGCGGTAGAAGACGGGAAAAACGGCTTTCCGACCTCGTGGGGTGTACTACTACACATGCATGTCGCTGGCTGCGCAACGCAGGGGCAACCTTTCAGCGCTAATGCACATCACCTTGGGCCCGCAGCTCGGGAAGAATGTTGAGGCTTACATCGATGACATTGTGGTGAAGTCTCGGAAGCCGTAACCCCGATACAAGACTGGAGGAGACCTTCACAGCCTCAACGTGTGAACCTGTGGCTCAACCCAAGAAGTGTGTGTTTGGGGTCCCCGGCAAGCTTTGGGCTTCCTCGTGTCCCACCGAGGCATCGAGGCTAACCTGCAGAAGGTCAAGGCGGTCGAGGACATGAGCCCACCAAACACTCTCAGAGAAATGCAGAAGCTCACTGGGCGCGTGGACCGCACTAGGACGCTTCATCTCCAAGTTGGGGAGCGAAGGCTTTTCTTCCACTGATGAAGAAAAAGGGCCCTTTGAATGGATCAAGAGGCCGACAAGGCGCTCCAGATCTCAAGAGGTACTCTAGCCAGCCCTCCGTAATGGTGGCCCCGCCTCAAGAACCCCTAGTGTTCTACCTGCAGCCACTCCCTACTCCGCCAACAGAGCCTGGTGGCGTTAGGAGGAGCGTTGACCAAAGCCGGCAGTGCCGGGTCAAGGCAAAGCAAGATCAAGGAAGACTCACAGGACCACTACCACAGCCGAGAAGGATCAGCCGCCGCAGGGAAATGCACTCGGGACAAGAGACCCTCCTCGGGCGACCAGCCACCGGAGGCTCCACTGCCTCAGAGGCGCCATGGTCTCCCGGAGGGCGCCATCGACACCAAAGACTCCTAACCTCGTTGAACACCCCGTGTACTTCGTCAAGACAAAGGTTGCGGGACGCAAGGGCATGGTACCCCATGCCTCATAAACTCCTCCTCGCGCTATTGGTGGCCTCGCGCAAGCTGTGGCATTATTTTCAGGGCCACCCCATCAAGGTTGTCTCAGCGTACCCCTTGGAAAGGGTGCTCAGGAGCCCCAACTCAGCTAGAAGAGTCACTGAGTGGAACGTCGAACTGCAAGCATTCCGGCTCGAATTCAGCACAACCAGAGTCATCAAGGGGGCCGCATTGGTGGACTTCATGGCAGAATGGACGGAGGTGCCGGGCCTTAAGGCTGATGAGGATCGATCCCTCTCCCCGGGAAGCGAGGCGCCGGACGGTTGGGTCATGTACTTCGACGGGGCGTTCTCCAGGCACGACGCGGGGGCTGGTGCTGTGCTTATATCTCCTACTCAAGACAAGCTCTACTACGTCGTGCAGCTCTGTTTCCAGCACGGAGAAAAGGTCTCCAACAACATAGCAGAATATGAAGGTTCGATAGCAGGCCCAAGGCCACAAATGCCCTAGGAGTAAAGCGCCTACCATCAAGGGTGATTCACAACTCCTTGTCAACTTCTCCAACAAGGTATACAAGCCAAGGGATGAGCACATGGAAGCCTACCGCTGGAGGTCCGCAGGATGGAGAAGCAATTGGGGCCGGAGTTGCAAGATGTGCCCTGTGGCACCAATCAGAGGCCGACGACATCGCCAAACAGGCATCCAGCGGCTACCTCAGAGCCTCAAGCGCCTTCGAGGAGCGGCTCTTCAAGCCCTCGCCACGCCATCGCTGTCAAGCATGGTGCAGCCTCGAGGAGCTCCCCAGCCACCAGCCTCGGAGCCTCGGTCTCAGGTCTGCCTCAAAGGCCGCTTTGACGCTGAGCCTCGTGGAGGGTGCTGGATCACAGAGCTCCGGAGCTACTTGACGAAGGGACCTTGCCGGAGAAGGATGAGGAAGCGGAGCGTGGCGCTGACAAGCCACAAAGATACTGCATCGTGGATGGAGAGCTCTCACCGAAGCGACCAAATGATGTGTCCTCACGCTGCATCTCCAAGGAGCAAGGGAAGGAACTGCTGGCAGATATACACGATGGAGACTGGGGCATCATTCATCATCGCGACCTCGCAAGGCATGCTCCGCAGCGGTTCTATTGGCCCACCGCGCCAATGATGCCGTCGAACTGGTGAAGGCTTGTGAGGCTCGCCAATTCCATGCCAAGCAGATCCATCACCGGCGGAGGTCTGCAAACTATACCTCCCGTGGCCATTCGCAATTGGGGCTGGATATCCTGGGCCCATTTCTGGGCGCCAGGGGCTATCGCCACTTCACGCCGCCGCGGACAAGTTCACCAAGTGGGCTCAAGCGGAAGCCGTCTGCGACCATCCCCGCAGGTTCTGCGTCAAGTTCATCAAGGGCATCGTGAGCCGGTTCGGGTGCCGAACCGCATCATCACCGACAATGGTTCGCGGTTCACCAAGAATCTCTTCAAAACATACTCGGCTAACCTTGGGACGCACGATGCTACGCCAAGAGCGCATCCACGGAGCAACGGTCAGCCGAAGCGGCCAACGCGAGGTCCCGAGAGGCCTCAAGACCAGGACATTCAAGAAGAAGCCGGAGGCCCGTGGGCGAGGTTGGTACGATAAGCTTCAGCAGTGTTGTGGTCCATCCGCACGACCGCGACCAAGCCAACCGGGCGAGACCCCGCTCTTCCTGGTCTATGGAGCTGAAGGTCCTCCCTCACGAGGTCGACGCTGCCCGCACGGGTCCTCGGGCGCTCGACGAGGTGCAGCAGGACGCCATGCGGGGGACGGACCTCGTGCTGGGGGGGGGGAGCATCGTCGAGAAGCCGTGTTACGAGCGGCGAGGTATCAACAAGCATTGCGACGGTACCACTGCCGCAACATCCGCCCCAGAACTCTTGAGGTAGGGGACCTTGTGCTTAGGCGGGTTCTCTCTAGGGAGGGACTGCATAAGCTCTCTCCCATGTGGGAGGGCCCGTTCAAGGTTGTTCATGTTTCAGTGCCCGCCCGCACGCTTGGAGACTCGTGAGGGGTGCCTGGCCCGAACGCTGTGGAACATCCAGCACCTAAGGAGGTTTTACCCCTAAAAAGGCCCAGAGCGTGTGAAGAAGGCGAATGCCTGTGAAGCGTTGCGTTTTGGAAAAGGCCCAGAGCCTGTGAAGAAGGGGAATGCCTGTGAAGCGTTGCGTTTTGGAAAAGGCCCAGAGCCTGTGAAGAAGGCGAACGCCTGTGAAGTGTTGCGCTTTGGAAAAGGCCCAGAGCCTGTGAAGAAGGCAAACGCAGAAGCATTGCATTTTGAAAAGACCCAGCTCAGAAGAAGGCGAACGATGAAGCGCTATGCTTTGGAAAAGGCCCAAAGCATGTGAAGAAGGCAAACGCCTGTGAAGCCTATTTTTCTAAGAAAGGCCCGAGCTCAGAAGAAGGCCAATGCGTCAGAAGCTCGCCGCCTGTGACACTCTCATGTAATAACGAGTTGGGGCTGTACACGCCTGAGTCTCAGGAGCGCCGCCTCAGCCCCGGGCTCCCTCCCATGCCCAAAGTGGCAGCACTTAGCCCGCTACTGGTGAGAAGACGTCAAGACTAGATTAGGTGCCGGACGCGCTTTTTTCATTTGCTTTCTGCAGCTTGGCTTGTTCATCCCCATTTGAGTTTTATTGGAGTGGTTGCTGCCTTTGACTTGTGACTCTTTGCTTTCTTCGCTTCTCCCGCCTCAATTTCTTCTCACAAAGTCTCGAGAGGGATCAACGCAGGCACCCTCATGAGCATTTTCTGCCCCTGTTGTTTGAGGCTTCCCCCAACCGAATCTGCTACGGGAGCATCCCTCCAGTCCGTGCCCCACGGGCACCGCAACATGAACACAGGGCCTGGGTCGGTCGCCTCTACGACTGAGGCCGGAAGCTACCTCTCCTGACTAATCTTTGTAGGGCATAAAGCGTTCGACGAGGCCTCGGCCTCGGGAGGCGAGGATCGCAACAGGTCGCCCCCAAGCTAAGTAATTTCTACGCGTAGGCGCGTGGCGCAGAAGTCTAATATAAAAATAGCGGAAACAGTACGATATTTAACAGCAATAGTCCAGGCATGCCCCGCGGGGACCTACACTACTGTCTCTTTGCGCAGGAAAAGGAAAAGAACAAAACAGGCGCGACTCGTCTGACACCAACTCGCTGCGGAGACTCGAACTGCCTCCGGAGCTCAGGCGGACTCCCTCTCGCGCTTCACCGAGGCGCGACGGCGGGCAGACCCGCTACCTCCCTCCAGGCGGGTGCGGTGACGCGGAGGCTGGTCCCGGCCACCGCTGGAGGAGCCGCTGCCCGAAGAAGAGTCGCCAAAGCTCGATGAACCCCGAGCGCCGCCAACCACGCGCGCGCTGTCCTCTTCATCGTCGCTGGGGCTAGGCCCACGGCCGCGGTCGCCGTCCTTAGGGCAGCACCCAGCGCGGCGACCTTCTTCCCCGAACACCCTCACGTAGAGGGGGCGTCGCCGTCGAACTTGAAGTGCAGGGTGCACCGCTGGCTTAGACCACGCGCGCGGGCAAACGTTTGCCAGCCGCGGGTCAGGGCCACGCTCTCGGCTGCAGAGACCTCCAACGAAGCCCAGGAGGGCCGGCTGCAGCAACCGTCCGCCTGAAGCCAGAGGCCGCCGGGGCACCGGCTGGAAGCTCACCTAGGAGGAAGCGAGGAAGCTGGAGCCGGGTGCTGGTCGGATCCGCCGACCACACAACAAACTCCGGGAGCACCTCTGCCGAGTGGAAGTGCGGCCTAGGGGGTCGCGCGGCCGTAGCGCGCCCCCCATCAACGGCCTGCCGCCTGTCACCGCGCGGGAGATCACCTTCACGGCTGCGAGGTGCCACTATGGGAGCCACAGGGTGCTTGCGAGGACGGCCTCGACCAAGGGCATGGGAGAGTCAGCTCCACCGGCGGGCCTTTCCTTTCTCCGCGGGCCGAGAACTCTTGGCGGAGCCATGAAGAAGGAGAAGCAAGAAGGGATGGATTGAAGGGCAGGCGCCGCCCCGTGCACTTATAGCCGGGAAGGCCAACCGCCTCCACGATCGCAGTAATCATGACCCGCTTTGCATGCAGGACTTGTCAATTCGCAGCTTGCCGAGGCGCCGGGGAGCAGAGCCGCCACGCCCAATCAACCGCCACGGGCGCCCGAGGTCAGAGTTATTAGGGCTCGCGGCGCTCAGACTTGCCCTTCGCTTCTCCGGCCAGCCAAGTCCAGCGCCTTTGGGCCTGTGGGCTATCACATGGCGTTCCTCGAACGGGGTACCTGCACTTGCTCGCTGCTGCCTGCGGCATGGCTCAAGGTGGCCCAAGACGCCCATCTTCATCAAGACAAGCTCAAGACCTCACGAGGGGCCAAGCCTCGCGGGGTGGACGACAGGAAGCTTCCTCAGCCACGGCCTCGTCAGGCTGGCTCGCGAGGAGGCGGAGAGATCAAGTCGGGGTACCTCACGAGGTGCCCATGACGAAAGCCATGACAACCAAGGGCGCCAGGAGGGCGCCAGCCCGCGCAGTGTCCTCGTTTCCTCTTTGGTGCAAAGGGGGGCAAGAGCAGGCGAGAGCATCAAGCAAAGGCACCCGTTTCGGTGCAACGAGACCAAGACCGTCGCAACGGCAGGAAGGAAGTCATCGTGGAGCCCAAGCCGGCGTTACCACCAGAGCCTTTGACAGGCGAGGACCAACTTTAGTCAGGATAAGTGTACTAGATGTTCCCTTCAAATGGCCGATTGTTGGCGCCTTCCCGCCAATATTTGGGAAGAGGCCCAGGCCCTTGCCTATAAGTAGAGCTAGCCACCACAGTAGGAGGGGGATCCAGACATCTCGCCTCATCTTAGCTTGATCCAATCCGATCGAGAGCCTAGCCACAAGAACACCTCACCCTCGCGAGGCTGTTCTTCCTTTTATTGTTCATCATCAGCCCCTGAGGCAATCCACCACACCACACACTGGAGTAGGGTGTTACACCACAATGGTGGCCCGAACCAGTATAAATCTTGTGTCTCTTGTGTTGTTCCTTTGGTAGTTTAGATCCTAGCGAGGCGCATTTAGGTGCAGGTAGGTAGGGGCGAGATCTCCGTGGCGCACCCTGAGTTCGAACCTAGAGGGTCTGCTGAACCCGAACCGGCTACCGGGGCCAAGGCGCGCTGCTTTCGTCAGACACGCACGCAAGCGTGGGTGCAAGGCGCTGGCTCTAATCGAACCCGAGCAAGGCGTTGGGTTCTAATCGAACCCGAGCGATTGATCAAGCAGGCTACGCTACATCAACCCGAGCGATCGATCGATGGCTGTTAACTGAACCCGAACGCGCGATTCCTTCGCTACTACTGCTGACTGAAGCCGATCGATGCTTCCTCGGGATGAACAGTGAGCGTTGCTGGGGGGGTTTGGATAAACAGTTCCTGGTGGGGGTGGATGAACAGGACCCCGTAGTGTTGCCTCTGGATGAAGAGGACCCCGATCGATCGAGCCGGTTCGGGCTGGATGAACATGACCCCGTGGAGGGCAGGATGAATAGGACCACCCCATGGAGGGCTGGATGAACAGTAGACGGTGGAGGGCTGGATGAACAGTACCCCGTGGAGGGGTGGTTGAACAAGAGCCCATGGAGAGGGCTGGTTGAACAGTAGCCGGTGGAGTAGCGAGCGGTGGAGGTTGGATGAACAGGAGCCCGTGGATGAACAGTCGAAGGTGGAGGCAGGAGGAGGTCGACGGTGGATGAACAGTAGCCCATGGAGGCTAGAGGGGGTCGTTGGTGGAGATGAACAGTATCCCGTGGAGTCCTGCTTGCGGCACGCCACACCCTCCCGGCGAACAGACCCCGCTTTCGACCGTAGCACTCCAACACAAGTCTGTTTCCTCCGTTTTGCGGTACGCCACACCCCTCCCGATCAACAGGACCCCCGTTTCAACCGTAGGAGGTCTATTTCCTCCGTTTTGCGGTATGCCAGACCCCTCCCAATGAACAGGATCCCGTTTTGAACGTCGCCGGTCGAACACAAGCCGTTTCCTCCGTTCTACGGTACGCCAGTGCTCGTTTCCATCGGCTATTCCATCCAAGCCGGTAGGCTCCCACGCGTTCCGTTGCCTCCCGATGAACACAACGCATTCCCTTGCCTCCCCATGAACACGACGACGACGCAGTTTCTCCGTTCCGACCCAGCCATGTACACGAGCCCTGGACGTACGTATGCGCGAGTAGGCATTCAAGACCCTGCCCGTATGTACGTACGTGGCTGTATTTTCTTTCTTGCACACTGGCCGTTGTACGTGTACATGCTACGTGCACACCTCTACTACGACACGTGCACGCCTCTACATCGACCAGTATGTACGTACACATTCGCGACCAGAATGACAACGCTACGTACGCTTCGACCAGGTGGGTCTCGAGTGTCAGGTACTTCCTTGTGTGCGAAGATGTAGCTGGTGGGTCCCAGCAGTCAGGGGGGCAAATCGGTTTTTTTGCCCGGACGCACTTCCTTGCGTGCGAAGATGTAGCTGGTGGGTCTCAGCAGTCAGGGGGAAACGTTTTTTTCACGAAATATGGTGGCCCGTCCGGTGGGTCCCCGCTGTCAGGTGGAGGAATAATTATTTTGCGCGTAATAAGGAGGCACTTCCTTGCTGCGGCCATGGACCCAGCTGTCAGCCTCTCCATGTAGAGTACTCTTCCAATGGAAGTCGTTCCTTGACCACGTTGACCACGCCGCGCTGAGAAACCAGGGCAGTGGACGACGGTGAGGCCTAGGAAGGGGACAACGCGGAGCCGGGGAAGATGCGGCAGTGGAAGCCCGCGCGGAAAGGAGTACGAGGGTTCACTGGTTCGGCTGCGGTGTGAGGCTGCCATCACCACAAGGCCTGGCCAGCGGTGGGAATAGTAGGGGGCGGTGAGGCCTCTGTGGCAGCACAGCCGGCCACGGGAGGCAGGAGCATGCAGCATGACCGGCGCTGCTTTGGGCGGCTGGAGCAAGAAGACCAGAGGTTGAAGAAGCACTACGGCCGTTGGATGGACATCGTACGGTCACTGGAGCTAGAATCTTTCATATTGACTACGTTGACAAAGCACTCCGTCCCCGTCAACTTAGTAGGCCCACAAGTCAGCCACGCACCAAGATGGGTCCCAACTAGTAGGGGGAGTATTCATTTTTTGTGCGTAATAAGGCGGCACTTCCGGTGGTTCCGAGCTGACAGCGGGGGGAACGTTTTTCTCGTGAAATACGATGGCCCGTCCGGTGGGTCCTAGCAGTCAGGGGGAAAACGTTTTTTCGCCAAATACGGTGGCCCGTCCGGTGGGTCCCTACTGTCAGGTGGAGGAATAATTATTTTCCGCGTAATAAGGAGGCACTTCCTTGCGGTCGTGGGACCCAGCTTGTCAGCCTCTCCACGCACAAGATTTCTTCCGATGGAAGTCGTTCCTTGACCACATTGACCACGCCGCGCCGGGAGCACCAGGGAGGTGGACGACGGCGAGGCCTAGGAAGGGGACGACACGGAGCCGGGGAAGACGTGGCAGTGGATGCCCACACGGAGAGGAGTATGAGGGTTCACTGGTTCGCTGCAGTGTGAGGCTGCCGTCGCCGCAGAATAACAGTGGGTGTGGGTGATTAGAGGGATGGCATGGCCAGCGGTGGGAGTAGTAGGGGGCGGTGAGGCCTCCGCCGCATCGCAACCGCCACGGGAGGAAGGAGCACGAGGCACGACCGGCGCTGGTTTGGGCGGCTGGAGCAAGAAGACCAGAGGTTGAAGAAGCACTACGTACAGCCGTTGGATAGACATCGTATGGTCACTGGAGCTAGAATCGTGCATATTTGACTAAGTTGACAAAGCCCTCCGTCCCCGTCAACTTAGTAGGCCCACAAGTCAGCCTGCCACTATACTGGGTCCCAGCTAGCAGGGGGAGTATTCATTTTTTTTGTGCATAATAAGGATGCACTTCCTTGCATGCGAAGATATAGCTGGTGGGTCCGAGCTGTCAGTGGCGGTAACGGTTTTTTGAGAAATACAGAGGCCCTTTCGGTGGGTCCCAGATGTCAGGTGGAGGAATCATAAATTTGCGCGTAATAAGGAGGCATTTCCTTGCGTGCGGCTGTGGACCCAGCTGTCAGCCTCTCCACGTACAGTCCACTTCAGATGCATGTCCGTAGTTGACCATGTTGACCAGGCCACGCCGAGAGCACTAGGGCGGTGGATGATGGCGAGGCCTAGGAAGGGAACGACACAGAGGCAGGGAAGACTCGGCAGTTGTTTCCCATGCGAGGGGAGTACGACTGTATGAGGGTTTACTGGTTCATCTGCCGTCGCGGGAGAATAACAGCAGGTGTGGGTGAGTAGAGGGATGGCTAGGCCAGCGATGGGAGTACGGTGGGGCGGTGAGGCATGCGCGGCAGCACAGCGGGCCATGGGGAGGAGGGAGCTGGCAGACCCGCCGGCGCTTGTTTGAGCGGCTGGAGCAGGAAGAGCAGAGATTGAAGAAGCACGACGACCGTTGGATGGACATCCAACACCACCGCTGCCAGGCCAACCTTTTTTAGGAAAGCCTCAAATCTGTGGAAAACAACATACAACCCATCTGCCATTATTTCTAATAATTTACATCCCATTTGCTAATTCTTAAAGTTTTTTTGAGCCCATATTCTTTTTGTTAGCATTACAGCCCATATTGTGGCCACGGTTAAAAAATTATACGAAATTTTGCATATTTCGGTGCGGTCCGAACTGTTTTTAATCCCAAAATTTCGAGTCACATTCAAAATGATTTAAAAAATAAATGTATATCAATATAAAATCCAACAAATTTTCCACGCATAAAAATTAATGCAATTTAAAATCTCGAAATGAAAAAAAGAAATTTGAAACTAATTGCCGGTTTGATGTGTTTTAAAAATGTACAGCCCATTTCTTATTACTAATAGGCCATTTTCGCGTCCAGCCGAATGAAGCTCTCCTCCTCTTGAAAGATTTGTAGCCCAACAGGCCTGACAAAGTGACTTACTTGGCAAATCACAAAAAAACTGGGCTAGCCATTTTCAGAAAGAAAAAAATTACTGGGCTGGTCTGTTGTAAACATAAAAGAGAAGGCTGTCTAGACAGGCCAGAGTGCCCCGCACAGCCCAGTTGACACCCTGCTTCCATCTAAAAAACAATTAGATAAATGCCACTCCAATTATGGTGATTCATAAAAATTCCACTGCAATTTCAAAACTTTGAAAAATGCCACTGCAATTTTTGCAAACTTTGGAAAACGCCACTGCAATTTGCAAACTATGAAAAATGCCACTCCAGACTTCAAAAAATGCCACTGGAAATGGCATGAAATGGCATTTTTCAAAGTTTGGAAATTGCAGTGGCATTTCTCCGAAACACCAGATTTGGAGTGGCATTTATCAAATTAACCCAAAACAAAATAATCGGGTGAGCTGTTGGGTCCCCGTGTCACCGCCACAGTAATTCTCGCTTATTGACTACGCTGACAATGGCATATGACCCAGATGTCGAAATCCATTAGGGGAGCCATTTTTATTGGCTTGAAATAAGGAGGCACTTGCTTGCGATCGACATGACCTTGGCGGGTCCTCGCTGTCATCCTCTCCACGCACAATCATCTCCCGATTGTGTACGCGCTAACTTGTTAGGCCCATAAGTCAGCCTCTAAACCCGTGGAGGACAAATACAACCCATTTAAAAAATAACAGTCCATTCCATACGCTCAAACGGAAAGTTCAACATTCAAAGCAAAGTAACAGTGTCCGATCCACATATAGAGTAATCGAACTTCCACGCTGACAACCATCATAGCCAAGTTAACTATCTACACCCACTAATACTCTAGTAGCGCATAAGTACTAACTTACTTAGCTAACTAGACGATGCCGGCCGCCATCTCGTGGTACACGCAAAACGCCGGCACCGGCGCCCTCCGCCGCCCGGACTTGCCAGAGGTGCGATAGGGTGCATTGCTCGCTGCTGCTGGTTCTTTTCCATGCCGGGCGTGGTCCATCAAGCTGCTTCTAAGTGGGAAACCCACTTGACGAGCTGGTAGTAAAAATCAGCATCGTGAACGCGTGCGTGCCCGATAGCCTCCAGGGCTATTTGCCGGGCGCCTAGTCGGCCCAGTTGCGGGTGCTCTGCTCGCGACTCAGACCATCGGTGCGCTGCTGCTCCATGTCCCGCTGGCGGCGCAAATCGGCAATACGCTGCTCCTCCGCCAGGCGATCGCGCTCCAACAACTCCTCGATCTCCACATTGCCATCCAAAGACTGATAGAATGCCTCCTCCCTCTGTCTGCCTTCCGGTGAAAAACCGAACACTAGTTCCGGCGGTGACCGCCCCCGGCCTCGCCTATCGCGGACGGGCGGGGGCATGGCGGACGTGGCGAGAGCGAGGATAAGTGGCGAGCGACGTCGGGCCGGTGGGGGCTTATGAGGATGGGCGAGTTGGGTCACGGTGTCACTATAGAAGGCCGAGAAACAGTACTTATAGGCGGAAGGCAGCGCGACGGTCATCGGAATTCAATGCATAATTAAGCAGGCATGGCTTAGCGCGCCAAATTGCCGTGGAGAACTAGAGAAACTAAAATTATGACTGTGCCGTCCCGTCCCATCCGGGCTGGGTCGCACGCCGGCATGACGGTCAAACGAGTGCACTTGAATCATCTCCCTCCTTGTCAATAATGATTCCACGGATTTAAAAGGCCCGCAACAATTAAAGCGCATCTTTTTTCGCATCAGTTAGTTGCATTAATTACGTCCGGCTGCATGCAGGCACTCAAAATCGCTCGCAGCGAGTACGCGGAGCAGCATGCAACGAGTCGCAGCCGAGGGCATTAGTTGATGAACTTTAGCTGGGAGATAAGGCATTTGCGAACGCTTTCGCTGGTAGTTTCTTCAGATTCGCATGGCATTTTCTTCAGAGCAGCTTGTCGGGCTTTTCAGGGTAGGCATTTTATTCAAAAACTGCCACTTCGGATCTTATGTTGCAACTAAAACTGCCAGGAGCGCATTAGTAGGCTAGCTAGTGATCGATCAGTAACTTGTAAACACTGAGCGAACAGATATAAGGAACTATTAATGCATCTCAATGATTCACAGATCATATACAAATATTTAGCTCCAAAAGCAAAGATCAGCCACAACTAAAACCAACTAGTACGATTCCCATACATAAGATCAACATGTTAATGCATCTCAATGATTCACAGATCATATACAAATATGTGGCTCGAAAAGCAAAGATCTAGAAAAAACGTTTGTTCTGCCTACTAACATGGATGCTTCTCTTGGCAACATTCAAGACAGATCGAAGACAAATTTGTTTGTGAAGTCTACAATTCCTCTTGCAAACGTAAGTGGTTTCACCAACAGCTGGAACCATGAGAATGAACCACACATGATGGAGGAACATCCACCGCAATATGATTTGGTCTTCTCTCGATCACACGGCGAGACTATTTTCGAATACAAACTTTAACTTAGGCAAAATGATGCCCATTGTATAATCAGGCCAAAGCAATGAAGCACCTAGTGTTGGCCAATAAATAGTACAAGATTACTTTTCTGCAGTCCATGAAGTGACTATCCAATCTTTCTTTGTCTATTTTCAAATGGCACTGCATGCAGTCACTATACTATTCTCTTGTGCAGTTCAACCAAAATTGCGGTCACTTTGTGTGTTTGCCAAATAGCAACTAGCAGACATCTCTGTCTGCACAAATATCAAGCAGCTAGTAAACATATACCCAACCTTGTATTTTCGGTTTAAACATGTCTCTTACGGTTAGCATCTGTCATGTTTTGCACTAGACAATTTGATACAGCCATGTTTTGCCATGGACAATTTCCTACTGAATTGATTTGCTTGTTCAGAGCAGAAAAATAGTGCCTATTCTTCATTGGACCAAGGATATCCATGTTCGCAGTGATGGAAGAGGTGAAATCGATACAACCGAAATTGAGCATCCAATCATTGAATCATGTCCAGCACCTCCAATGTAGGTCCACCCTGCCAATAAATTCACATGCAAACCACTAGTATTACTATCTAATGACAGTACAAAAAGAGTAGCAAGATAGTAGCAAACCATGTACCTTCTTAATGAACAGCTCATAGTGCCACCAATTGGATATAAAGGTTTGGAAGAAAACATGCTCCTAATGTTGAACTAGTTGGACTTTTTGTGCAGTTCCACTAAAATCGAGCATCCCTATTTGCATAGATATTGAAAGTGTGATTACTATAAAAGTGGCACTAGTTGAAGCATAGACTCACAAATATAAGCATTCCAATTTCTTAATGGGAAAAGGTAGCAAGACTATTTCTAACCACCTATTTTAAGGAATAAATAAGGCAACAACGGCTGATGTCAGAAAGGCATATATAGTTCTTTCTGAAAGAATGATCGATTCCTGACCTTTCCTCTTCTTTTTAAGCATATTTTGTGCAGTTCAACTAAAATAAAATGCCATCACCGCTTTGACAATTTAGTGACACTGCATAAAAGGAAATGACTTAACATTACATCATGATGTCGTATGTAGTCGACATGCATTAGAGACAAACTTACAGACCTCCTCCGGTAACATAATAAACATTAATTTTAACAAAGGTGTGACTAGCTTTACCGGGATAATTTGAGTGAAATCTACACCCTCTGTTTCTTAATATAAGACGTTTTCGCGGTTCAACTTAAAGTACCCAAACGTCTAGTATTTAGAAAAACAGGTAGTAGTTTTCTTGAGCACATATCTGGGAAAGCTTGCCACATTTTATTTATGTCCATACGCTAATGCAACACCATTCGAATACGACAAATATACACTAATCCAGTGGCTAGTGCAACAGTAGAGTAGTTATTTTATTACAGGGTATAGTTCAATGGTTTTACTGAACAGATTTCAATAAACTCGAGCACTAGAAGATTTCTATAAGAAATAACAATAGAAAATGTAAAGGTAACAAGTTTCAGCATTGGTATACTAGTTGTGCATGAGCATTAAACCAAATACAAAAGTCTGAAGGTAACTAGCATTATTAACTAATGACAGTATAAAAAATTGCAAACCATGTACCTCCAAGGTAAATATCATTTCGAACTCGGGGACCTTAAAAATTGCTATCCCAATCTTGATAATCGATCAAACATAAAAACTTGATCGAACGAATCAAGAGAACAGCCGGAGGAGGAGGTGCCCACTCTTGACCTTTCCTCTTGTCTTCATAATTTTTTGTGCAGTTTAACCAAAATAAAATGACATCAGCGCCTTGGCATTTTGGTGACACTGTACAAAAAAATTAACTTATCTCATGAAAGTGAGGTATGTAATCTATAAGCATTAACAAAGGCAAAAATCTGAAGGTAGTAACAAGTTTCATTGTTGGTATATCGCTATGCAACAACATTAGAATGCCTTAGCTGAAAAATCTTTAATACATCCACAATCAACAGCTAACCCTGAAATAATCCAGTGACATTAAATGGCATTGCTTAAATTTATCGGTGGCATTAGACTGAGTGCGGCATTAGTTAAATGTGGCATCGCTTTAGAAGTAGCATTGCTTGACTTGCCTGCTGGCGTTATACTAACATCAAAAAAGTGATAATAAGAGCATGGGAGGCCCATTCGGATAGTGGGCGCACCTGTACGATGTACCTCCACGGACGCATAGAGTGGTGAGGGAGGTATGGTTGCCTAGAGCAACAAATATCCAGACAGCATATGTGGATTACGTCCCATTTTTGTTATGTTTAGCCTCCTTTTTCCTATGTGAGGACAACAAACCGATCCACCTGGTCATTCTCTATTGCGTTGTCATGCCTTTCTACCCTTCTTCAACCAAGAGACACGAGACTCGTTCCTTAGCTACTGATTTTCCCCTTTTCAACCTAGATGCGGGTTCGATGCCTACTCTCTTGGAGAGCATAGTCTCTTCCTTTCCTTATTCAACCTGCATATGGATTAGTCTGCATGAAGTAGGGTTTCCTTTAATAGTGCAAATTAAGGTTTTCGTCTCATGACCAAAGAAAGCAGAGGATAGCAAATTGGGAAGATGGTGGAGTGGAAAAGATCCACATGCAGCGACATGGCAGATGGGGCAATAGAACAAGGGTATGGTTCAAAAGAGGTAGCATACCTCGTGGTTGGCGGGAAGTGGCTTCGCTCGTGGTCGTCGTCCTCCGCACGCACTACGGCAGCGAGCTTGGGGACGAAGGCCATCCCGCGCGGGCGCTAGGTCTGAGAGGACGGCCTTGTCGTCAGTGCGTGACCTCGCTTGCCGATGACGAGTGTGTGAACGTTGCACGTCCTTTTCTTCCCCGGCGGATCTGTGACCACCCGTGAGGAGGGAGAGAGAGGCCGTCTTTTTTAGATCTGGAGAGAGGGTGATAGTGTGAGAAGCAAGTGGGCAGCCCTTAGCAAGAAAGCTCTGAAGCTCCAGCCTATATATCTTTTTTATACTACTAGTACTAGAGGTGGAGTAGTGGTAGAGTAGTTTATATTTTCTCTGCAAATAGTACCAGTTAGTGGTGCTTCAAAACTGAACGGCACGCCATAAAAAAAATAAAGTTGAGAAATAATACGGCACTTCGGGCCAACGCGGTCAGATCGCATTTTGCACGAGAAATTACACACCATGTTTCATTGACATGTGGTCCCGTTCCAACATGTCAGTGAGACGACGACGAGTCCTTTTGTACAATTTCCGAAAGGACGGTAGGCCGGGCGCTCTTCGTACTGTGGCAACCGGCAACCGTCCATCGACTCTTTGCCTTTCCCTCTCGATTTGGAACTGTTGTCGCACACTCTTCCTCCCTCCTCCATTTGCCTTCACCCTTCCTTCTGCCATTGTTCGATCATCTTCTCCATGGAGGGAACAAGCCGGAAACGACCCCGTTATTCTTGCCCCGATCTGAAAGATGACGTGGTGGGGGAACTCATTGATCGGTGCGACGTCATCACCTCGGCTAGCATGGCAGGTTGTTCAAGAACATTCTCGACTCAACTAATAACATCATTAAAAGGAACCCAAGGGTCCAGGAGCGGTTTGATCTCCCTTATCTTCTTCGCTATAAGCCTGTTCGCATGGGCGCGGACGACGGAGGCCTCGCATTGTGCAAGTTGATGCCTCTTGATAATGATACGTGTGATGTCAAGATGCCATCGCTTAAGGGTAAGACCTGGGCTGGCACAAATGGAGATTGGGTTGTTTATATTGGGTACAATTGCAAGTGGGAACTTGTGAATGTGTACACTCGTCAGCGGATTCCACTTCCAAAAATCTCAGAGTGCCCTGAGGTTGAGCACATAGATGATCTACGTACGTTCAAATACGATCATGGTGGCTGTCGTCTATGGAAGATAGCAATTTGTCGAGTTCCCAACTGCTCTTGGAATTACGATAACTATGAAGTTGTTGCTATATTCGACAAGCTTGTTGCCGTCGTTACTGATTCCACGGTTTGTCCATGGATATTGCTCAAAAATCAGTTTCTGTACACAGATGATGAGTACTATGATGCAATTAAATACGAGGATCTTGTGTTTGCTTCCACCACTTGTGGCATTGTTTTTGCATGGGATCCTCGTTGTTTCGGTACATTTGTCTTCCACCGTAATTATAATTGTTTCATCCACATGCATGCGGTTTAGCAAGTTTCCCTATACTAATTAACCTTCTTCTTGTGTTTCCAAGGTCTTGTGAACATTCCACCAGCTATACTTGAAAAAATTTATAACCAAGGGGGAGATGACGATGGTGATGATTACGATCATGAGGACGAGCAGGAATTTATACTCAGTGGCGGCTGGCAACTAGTTCCGATGGATCACCTCTTTTACTGTATACAGTGCACTGAGATTGTTACTACTGAGGGAGCACGTGTTGTCTCCCATGGTCGCCCTCTCTAGACCTATTCCAACACCCGTTGCAGGGTATTCAGGGTGGATACTGGTGTGCTAGTGCCAACACCTTCTCCCTGGTACAGTATTGATAGTCTTGGAGCAAACTCGCTCTACCTTGGACCAAACTATCCAATGATGGTTAAAGGCGATCCAGCTGCTGTTGACACAATGTTACTACCATTTATGAGAAGCAATTGTATCTATACCTCGGAAAATTGCGGTGGTTCCCTACCCTGCTCCTGATATATGCCGCTTCAGCCTGGATGATCAGTCACGCATTGCTCCCGATATTGACAATAGCTGGCCCTTCCCAGAGCACCTATGGTTCAAAGCAAGCATTTCCAGCCAAGGATTGGTTGAGTTGAAGTTCATTTCATTGCTTGTTATTTGTTGTGTGATGAAAACTTCAGTATTTACTAGAATGTTTTGTTGGAAATAATCTATAATCCAACATGTATCATCATTGTCGTTGTGTGTTGATGACTTGTTGTATGTAATGAATGGTACATTTGCAAATGCATGTCATAGACTCAATTTATGAATGGTTTTCGAGTCACTTCTTGGAGTGTGAGTACCATAGTAGTATAGTCAGCATTCGGTTAGTACATGAAGTTGCCACATCACATAGAGCCAACCTAATATTGGAGTACCAGATCTGAGATGCCACGTGTACCAGATGAATGACTCCAAGTTCGACCACCGTGATGCTAGGTGCGAGCCGAGGAACACTGTTGGAGTGACCCCCCTCATAATTTCCCTACATTGGTCGTTTGATTCATGGATAGAATGCTATAAGATTTTCTCCTATGCAATCATGTTTTAATTGGCAATCTAGCATCCACTCCAACTTTTGTTTCACTTCCTTTGATCCTACGAAGAGAGTACTTGCTCTAAATGATGTGCCGCTGCAAGAGCCGCCTATATTAATAAACCATGCTCTAAAAAGGTGGACCAGCTTTGGCTATAGTAGTATTGTACTAGGTTAGTAGGTGACCTTGCGCTTGGCTCTTCTCCTCTTCCGGAAGTCGAACAATAATGATGGTACTACTTCTAGCAATCTGACACCAAATGAACTGATGCACGCCCACCGCTTGTAAGCAAAAGTTTCTCCTCGTGACGCGAGCCACCGCGCACGCGTTGGTGAGGGAGAAGGCATAGTAAGCAAGCTTCTCGTCGTTCTGCGAGTTGATGGGACACATCAAAGTTACGTATTTATTAGTACTCTCTTAAAAAAGGACCGACCATGTCCATGGCTACCATCCTGCGCTCATCATTGAGTACGTGCACTATTCATGTGCCATCGAGGAGAAAAAATATTGCGTAGTACTAGGTGCCATCGGTGCACGACTCACTTACGCACCGCATATCTCCATTTTCTTGCATGACACGCCACCTTGATGCTAGATGTCCCATGTGTCATGGAGGCATATAGTATGATTTTGTAAAATGGAGGCATATAGATGTCCCAAGGTCGGCAACAGGATGAACAAAGCTCATGTCTTAAACGAAAGAGTGGAAGAACATAGATTCCCGACGACCGAGAAGGAGCTACAAACCTCGGTGGAGCGCTCTGACTCATAATATTTTATATTATTCAGCGATATAAAATCAACCAAATCTCACCACATTCCTATACCATTCTATAGTATGAGAATAACTTTGAACGTAAGCCATTGATTCACTCTATCCAATGGTCATAGTTGGAAAATCCAAACAAAACCAAGCATTGATCAACTCTTTTTCGAGATCAACTCTTTAGCACTTAGATTGTTGCCACCGCCCACCTAGCCCACCTATATATCCGCCACGTGATGACCACAGGAGCTATCCACTCAGATTGTATGTTAAAAAATAAAGGTCGATAACTAATGCGGCACCTCGGCCAACGCGCCATATCGCATTTTGCACGAGAAATTACACACCATGTTTCATTGACATGTGGTCCTGCTCCAACATGTCGTTGAGACGATGGTGAGTCCTTTGTACAATTTCCGAAAGGACGGTAGGCCGGGCGCTTCTTCGTACTGTGGCAAACTGGCAACCGTCCACCGACTCTTCGCCTTTCCCTCTCGATTTGGAACTGTTGTCGCACGCTCTTCATCCCTCCTCCATTTGCCTTCACCCTACCTTCTACCATTGATCGATCGTCTTCTCATGGAGGGAACAAGCCGGAAACGACCCCGTTATTCTTGCCTCGATCTGAACGATGACATGGTGGGGGAACTCATTGATCGGTGCGAAGTCATCACCTCGGCTAGCATGGCAGGTTCGTTCAAGAACATTCTCGACTCAACTAATAACATCATTACAAGGAACCCAAGGGTCCAGGAGCGGTTTGATCTCCCCTATCTTCTTCGCCGTGACCCTGCTGACTGGCGCGGGGACGAGGGAAGCCTCACCTTGTGCAAGTTGATGCCGCTTGATAATGATACGTATGATGTTAAGATGCCATCGCTTGAGGGCAAGGCTTGGGCAGGCGCAAATGGAGATTGGGTTGTTTATATTGGGTACAATTATGTAGTGGGAACTTGTGAATGTGTACACTTGTCAGCGGATTCCACTTCCAAAAATCTCTGAGTGCCCTGAGGTTGAGCACACAGATGATCTACGTACATTCAAATATGATCATGGTGACTGTCGTCTACGGAAGGTAGCAATTTCTCGAGTTCCCAAACGCTCTTGGAATTACAAGAACTATCAATTTGTTGCTATCTTCTACAAGTTTGTTGCCGTCCTTCGTGGTTCGACTGGATGGATATTGCTCAAAAATCAGTTTCCATACATGGATGTGTACTGTGATGCAATTGAATACGAGGGTCTTGTGTTTGCTGCCACCACTCGTGGCACTGTTTTTTGCATGTGATCCTCGTAGTTTCGGTACATTTGTCTTCCACCATAATTATAATTGTTTCATCCACATGCATGTGAGTTAGCAAGTTTCCCTTCTCTGCTAATTAACCTTCTTCTTGTGTTTCCAAGGTCCTGTGAACATTCCACCACATATACTTGAAAAGTTTTATAACCAAGGGGGAGATGACGATGGTGATGATCACGAGCATGAGGACGAGGAGGGCCCATATACTCAGTGGCGCCTAGCAACTTCCGATGGATCACCCCTTCTTGTCTGTATACAGCCCACTGCTGATGTTACTACTAAGGAAGCAGGTGTTGTCTCCCATGGTCGCACTCTCCGGACCTATTCCAACACCCGTTGCATGGTATTCGGATGGATACTAGTGTGCTAGTGCCAACACCTTCTCCCCGGTACAAGATTGATAGTCTTGGAGCAAACTCGCTTCTTCCTTGGACAAAACTATCCAATGATGGTGAAAGGCGATCCAACTGCTGTTGACACAATGTTACTACCATTTATGAGAAGCAACTGTATCTATACGTCAGACATTGCGGTGGTTCCCTACCCTGGTCGTGATATAGTAGGTCGCTTCAGCCTGGATGATCAGTCTTGCGTTGGTCTCGAGATTGACAGTAGCTGGCCATTCCCAGAGAATCACTTGTGGTTCAAAGCAAGCGTTTCCAACGCCGAGGATTGGTTGAGTTGAAGTTCATTTCATTGCTTGTTATTTGTTGTGTGATGAAAACTTTAGTATTTATAATGTATACTCGTTGTCGTTGTGGGTTGATGACCTGTTGTATGTAATAAAATGATATGCCTGTGATAAACTTACTAAATTTATGAATGGCTTTCGAGTCGCTTCTCTGAGTGGGTGCTGCGACGAGGCAAAAAAATATTTTCCGAATACATAATTGTACGTGCATTGCAACAGGTTATTGGATGAGGCCAATCAACAATAGTACACTATTTGTACTAGCTTCACATGCTGCACTATCTCTAGGTCTACGTACGTAATACAACAAGTTTTAAACTTGAGACCAGCCACCCATCCTCACAAAGAACACTTTTTAACCTAGCACAGACTCCAGGAAATTTGGCCACAGTGTGAGGTGGGCCATATGTTAATGTGTTCGCTGTATGTAACCAGCACCTCGAATGCTCGATACTACTACTATAAGTAGTAGGAGTAGTAGGGTGGCATGGGCCAGAACAAGCATTTACGTCCAGGAGTATGGCACACGCCACCAGCACGACTTCCATCTGACACCATATTTGTTGGAGTCGTGCTACAACAATCTCTTCAACCTTGTCGTCTCTAACTCAGCCATCGCGCGGCGGGCGAGGTGGGGGTTTGCCGATAGTCGGTTTCCTCAACTACGGTTCCACTTGTAAGGCCAACTCCAACGCACGACCCCAAACGGACCTCCGCTTTTGCCTGGTGTCGGTAGACAAAGTAGGGGTACCTTAGTACCCTGAACTGTGCATCGGGCAATGCGCAGATCCCTGCGGCAAGCCTTGCCGGCGCCCGCCAAGACCCTCCGTGGCCCTTCAAAAAACAAGACCCCGCAAGAGGAGCTTGCCGTGAGCCATTCAAGAACGAAGAACTCAAGATGAAGAGACAAGGCCCCTGCAAGAGGAGCTTGCCGGAAGGCCAGCTTTGGCACCTCAAGAAACACTTGTTAAGACACACCGCGCTGCTCTAAGAAGGCCCGGCGAGCGACAAACTCCCGAAGCCGACAAGAACCTTACCGCTGCAAGGTACTCCTCGCCATGCAGTGACTCTCTTCATCTCCGGCCCAGCTCACCCGCCAACGTGTCACCACGGGCTCTCCTAAGCATCGCTGTCGACGGGCTGTGCAGCCGGGAGCAAGGATAAGCGGGCACCGACGAGCTACCATCGTGGCAAACGGAGACGACTTGACGGTCCCTGCTATAATCGTTTCAGCGACCGAGACGGGCATTGATGACTTTTGTCCCTTGCCGCCGAGTTAGGTATAGATTATCGTACACCGTATAAAGCGTGTACCAACCTATGTTTTTACCATCTTACCCTTGTCTACTTGCCACATGTGGTGACCCCTTATGCCTATAAAAGGAGGCCCAAGTGCAACGAGAAAAGGGTTCGTTCAGCTCCGCTTAGTTCATTCTACTCATACGAGACCACACTCAGGCTAGGTTTTGTAGCTCCCTGCTGTTCCCTAGCAAGAACACAAGATAATCCACAAAGCAGCAGGAGTATTATCTCCCGAGAGCTCCGGTTGGCTAAATCTGCTCGTGCATCGCTTGATCCGCTTTTTGTGCAATCTCCGCCCTCCAAAACCACAAGGGACCCAGGTCCCGAGGTGTTCGTGGGACACGATTTGTTCTCCCGACATCTTTGGCGCGCTGTAGGGGGCGCCGAGGCTGTGTGAACTCTGATCCGCGGTTACACGAGCAACTTCATCAACATCTTCGCCGACATGGCGCTGAAGAATAAGTCTTCGGCAGCAGCAGAGCCGTCTGCTGCCGAACCCACCACCACCGGAGCTGTCGTGGTGGGGAAACGCCGCGGAGGAACCGCGCTGCCGAGAGAGCCCACAATGCCGCCAGGTCCAAGGACAAGGCAGCACAGCGCCGGGCGTCTCGAAGTCCGCACCGCGCCCTTCGCAGAGGCGCGGACCGACAAAGGCCATGATGCTCGTGGCACCATACGCCGCTGGATCAAGGCCAAGCCGGAGGATCCCGAGGCCTCGAGACCAGATGCACCCCAAAGATGCTGGTACGAGCGGAGTATTTGTCGCCATGGATGCTGCTCCTCCTAACTTGGTTAGGAGTCCGAGCACATCCCGCTTTCGCCCGCACGCCGCTGCCGCCAACCACACCAGCGAAGCCTTGGCTAGAGCTCGCCATTTTTGATTACCCTCCAACGCCGATAAGGTCGACGTAATGGAGGGCCACAATTCAGAGTCTCATCGGCTTCGCTTAAAGGCGACGCCCCGCTGCAACCGAAAGTGCTTCGCAGCCGCGGCAAGGCGACAAGGCCCGAGCTGATGGCGACGAGACTTGCGGGGTGCACCCACCGCACACTCTCCTTCCCGGCGCCAAGATCGCCGACTCGCCGGATCCACCTCAACAGCGACTCCACAGCGCCATCGGATCCGCGAGCTCGCTCGCGACCAGCGCCAAGTTCTCCGAGAACGGCAGAAGAAGACGCCGAACCCAGACGAAGGCCAAGAGAAGCGCCGCCAATCCGACTAACGCGCCGGCCCATGTCGATATGCATGCGCCAGGGGAACCAGCGACTTGTCAGACGCGTAGGCTGCCCCGCTCACCGTGAGCTGCGGCAAGTCCGTGGCCCGACAAGAAAAACTTCAAACCAGATGTGCCGTAGAAGTATGATGGCAGGACACACCCATCGAGCTCCTCAAAGATTCACACCATCGCGTGCAGGCCGCTGGGGACGAGACGACAAGATCCTCGCCAACTACTTTCCCTCGGTACTCAAGCCAAACGCCGATCTTGGCTCATGCACTTGCCGGATGGCTCTATTTCTTCATGGATTTGTGCCACTAGTTTGTTGGCGCCTTCACAGCGGCCACAAGCCTCATGGCTGTGGAGAGTGATTCCACCTACTTGCCTGTATGAGGGGGAGTCTCTCGCAAGTTCATCCAGAGATTCAACCGAGTGCACTACAACATCCTGCACGCCCACCCTGCTGTAGTGATCAAGCATTCCATCATAATGTGCGAAACCGCAGGATGAGGGAGGAGATGGCTATGTGCAAAGTGAAAGACGCCAACAGCTCTACGCCTGGCCGACAAGTGTGCACGCTACCAAGAAGGAAGAAGACTCCTGTGAGAGAATGTGGGGCAGAATTTGACAAGGAGGAGATCGCCTGCAAGGAAGAACCGCGCGTAAACAACAGGAGGAAGAAAACCAAGAAGTACTAGTTGTCGAAAGCAGTCCGACAAGAATGGTGCCGCCAACAAAGCTAAGGCTAGTGGCTCCGCAAGGAGGTTGCTGCTGACGCCGACCGCCAAGCTGTGGCGGCCACCGACAAGCCCGATAGCTCCAACAAGCAAGATCAGAAATCCACCGCACTAAGGGCCACGATCTCCAGAGCTGCAAGAAAGTCGAGCAGCTTGTTGAGCTACAGAGAGCTGAGTACGAGCGGCGTAGACAAGGAGAAGTCCCAAGAAGGTGCAGGTACAGCAAGTAAGAAGAGACCCGGTCGGGAGGACGCCAAGGCAAGGCCAAGCAGCGGCAAGGAGATGTACCTCCCCGCCGCCGCGACAAGGAAGAAGACGAAGATGAAGATGACGAAGACATGGAAGACGATGAAGCCGACGAGCAGGAGTTTCAAAAGGCAACGGAGATCCTTTATGCTGACGGTGGTGCTTCTCAGATACCGCGACCGCCAACTCAAGCAATGGATGCGTGAGGTCAATGCAGCAGAACCATCCATAGAGTCACGCAAACCTCTCAAGTGGTCCAGACGCCCATAATCTTTGACATTGAAGATCACCCCGATCGCATCATCGAGTCGGGTGCTTGCCGATGTTGGTCTCACCAACCATCCGCAACCTCAAAGTCACAAAGATGTGGGTTGACGGCGGGCCGCCTGAATTTGATCTCCTCTCGCAGTGCTCCAAAAGCTTCAAATCCTCGACAGCGAGCTCAAGAAACCGGTACTTTCCAAGGAATCAACCCAGAAGGAGCAAGCCTAAAGGGAAGATCACGCTGTCGGTAATATTCGGCAGCGAGCTCAACTTCAGAACCGAGAGGGTCACGCTTGACGTCACCGATTTCCCATTGCCCTACAATGGCATACTTGGTCGCCCAAAGACTCGCCAAGTTCATGGCCGCCCTCATCATGCCTACAACTTACTCAAGATGCCCGCCCGATAAGCGCCATTTCTGTCCATGGCGACAAGAAGGACACGCTTATCTCATACCGACAAGATTTACCGGGATGCAGAGCCGCAATGTAAAGCAAACCACTTGTTACCGGCTCCCGGGGAAGAAGAAGACCACCAATTCCGCAAGAGCTATGTTGCCCACTCCGCAAGCGCACCTCCTCGAGTGCTGCGCCACTGCCGAGGACGCAGCATCGAGCTCCACCAGCAAGTGCAAGAAGACGGCGGGCTTCGCCAAGACCAAAAAGGTGCCCGCCAAGGAGGACAAGACCGGTGGTACCTTCACCATCGCTGCCACGCTGACCCTAAATAGGAAGGCGAGCTCGCTGTTTTCTCATGGGCGAATGTCGGCGTGTTTGCATGGCAACCATCCGACATCCCCGTGTTCCTGTGAAAGTAATTGAGCACCACCTAGCTGTTCGTCCTCACGCTACGCCCGCCAAGCAAAAAGTTAGGAAACAGCAAAGGGAGCGCCAAGAGTTCATAGCAGTAAGAAATCAAGAAGTTGGAAGCAACAGGGCTTGTCAGGAGTCCTCCATCCCACGGGGTTGGCTAATCCGTAGTTGTATCGCAGGCTAATGGGAAATGGAGACTTTGTATTGACTTCACCGATGTTAACAAAGCTTGTCCCAAAGACCCATTTCCCTTGCCACGATCGACCAGATTGTTGACTCCACGCTGGATGTGATCTGCTTTCATTTCTTGATGCATATTCAGATATCATCGATCTTCATGGCGTAAGAGGATGAAGAGAAAACCACATTCATTACACCATGTGGCACGATCGCTTCATACGTAATGCCTTTCGTTTAAAGAATGCTGGTTCAACCTTTGCAAGAGTAGTCCATGATGCCTTTGAGCCGCAGATACACATAAATGTAGAAGCTTACATGGATGACATAGTGGTCAAGAGCAAGGACAAAGCAACTCTGATTCAAGATTTGAATGAGACATTTGCAAATATGCACAAGATCAACCTCAAGCTCAACCCCGAGAAGTGCGTGTTTGAGTCCCTTCCGCAAGCTTCTCGGTTCTTTGTGTCTCAGCCGGGAATTGAAGCCAATCCCGACAAGATCAAGGCCATTGAGCAGATCAAGCACCAAAGCGCGCCAAGGATGTCAAGACTTGCCGGTTATGTGGTTGCTCTCAGCAGGTTCATCTCTAAGTCTGCTGAACGCGCCGCTTTTTCAAGATTTTGAAAAGGCAGGTCCAATGAAATGGACTCGGCGGAGGTTGCGCCGCAGACTTGAAGAGATACCTGTCCTCCGCCCAATACTTGTCGCACCTAGGCCACAAGAGAAATTGCTGCTGTATATAGCGGTAACCAATCAAGTGGTTAGTGTTGGCGTTAGTAGCGGAGAGGAAGGCAGATGATGAGCCGCAACCGAGGCAGACGATCCAGCGACAAGCAAGGGGCTTCGCCACAAGCTCGTCCCGATAAGGACAGATTAGCGAGGTTGCGATAAGACACGTAAAAGGATGGTGCAGCGCCTGGGCTTATTTTGTCGGCCCTTCGCAGGGGCTAGGTCAAGGTACTCGTGTGCGTGTTGCTGCCTCCTCATGGCTCTCCAGAAAGCTGCGCCATTACTTCCAAGCACATGAGATAACAGTTGTCACCGCTTCCGCTGAAAAGGATATTGCAAAATCCGTAAGCAACAGCAGAATCGTCGAGTGGGCACCGAACTGCAAGCTTTGGTCTCAAGTTTGAAAGCACTTCAACTATCCAGAGCAGAGCATTGGCGAATTCATAGCAGAATGGACGCCGACGCAAGATGAAGAAATTCCAGACAAGTATCCCCGCAAAAAGCAAATAAAGAGTGGCTGATGTACTTCGATGGTGCCTTCTTGCTGCAGCAGCGCCAAAGTCAAGGGTTGCTTATCGCACCCACCGGAGAGCACCTCAAGTACATAGTCCAGATGCATCTTTCCCAAGGAACAAGCAACAAACAATATCATGGAGTATGAAGGTTTGCTTGCCGGTCTTAGGATTGCAGAGACCTTGGGATCAGAAGCTCATTGTCGGGGACTCACAACTTGTCGTCCGCCAAGTAAATAAAGATTATCGAGTCCGCTGATGGAAGCTTACGCCGATGAAGTGAGAAAGCTAGAAGAGCACTTTGAAGGCCTCGCAAATGGAACACGCTCCAAGAGCTCGTAATGATATAGCTGATGGCCTCTCCAAATGTGCCGACTTAAGTTACCTGTGGAACCAGGAATTTTGTGCTCGAGCTGACTCAGCCAACCGTAATAACATCAACAGACAGAGCAAGAAGAGAAAACTGGTTTCCGGCGACTACTTTCCGCAGAGCTCCCAAGCCGCCGCCAAGAAGGTCCCTAAAATCAACACAAATATCACCGAGGAGCAGTCTGTCTCCGACAAACCATGCAGTTTGTATCTGCCCGACAAGTTTCGCCCCGCAGCTTGCCGGGATCATCAAGTTCCGCGACCCACATGTCCTGCCAGAGAAGCTGATGTTCCCGCAGTGATAGAAGAGCCTTTAGTCCTTGTTGTCGAGCCACAAGCTCCAAAGATGGGCACAAAGAATCGCCCATTTCTTCAGACAGAGAACTTCCCAAAGAGCAAGAAGAAGCGGAAAAAGTAGCCCGACAATAAGTATGTACCAGTTTGTTGACAACATCCTGCATGTAAGAAGACTCAACGGTGTGAAATTGAAGTGTATTTGTCGGAAGATGGATGAAGTTGTTGGCAGAGATACATGGAGGCATATGTGGTCACCACATCGGCAAGAAGAGCACTTGCCTAAGAAAGCTTTCCGACAAGGTTTCTTCCGCCGAAGCCCTCCAGATGCAACGCACAAGTAGCAAAGTGTGAAGCGCAAGGCCCATTCCAAACAGATACACCAACCAGCTCAAACTCTCCAGACGATCCCTTTATCCTGGCCCTTCTCGGTCTGGGGCTCGACATCTCGGCCCTTTTTCCCCGAAATCGTGGGGCTTTGAGTACTTGTATGTCGCAATCGACAAGTTCACAAAGTGGCCAAGTAGAACCAGTGAGGAAGGTGACAAAGACAACACGGTCAAGTTCTTCAGATCAATTGTTTGCCGCTTTGGGATTCCTAACAGAATCATCACCGACAACGGCAGACACAGTTCACAAGCCGCACCTTCATGCAAGACGCCCAAGATCTTGGCGCCAAGATCTGCTTTGCTTCGCTTGCTCATCCGGAAAGCAACGGTCAAGCGAGAGAGCAACGCCGGTGCTGCGGGACTCAAGACCGTAACTTTTGACAGTCGCGCAGCGCGGAAGGAACTGGATCGAGGAGCTGCCGTAGTTCTTGGCTGATCAGACGACGCCAAATCGAGCCACCGCCGCACACCTTTCGCCTAGTCTACGGAGCAGCAGGCAGTTCTCCCCACGGAACTGTGGTACGTGTCACCCGAAAAGCTTGCTTATGATGAGTTTGAGCAAGAGCAGCTGCGATAAGATGACGCTACGCCTCGAGGAAGATTGTCTTCAGCTGCCGACGAGCTGCTCGTTACAGCAAGCTTTTGCGCCGCTACCATAGCCGCAGTTAATGCCGTAAGCTTCGAGGAAGGCGACCTTGTTCTTCGCGCTCTCAATCCGCCAAGAATTCCAACAAGTTGACGCTGGCGGGAAGGCCCTTATCGGGTGAAACGAATACTAGGCCCGGCGCTGTCCGCTTTGAGACCAAGATGGCCTTCCGTGAGCAATTCCTGAATATAGAGCATCTTCGCAAGTTTTACCCATGAGGCGCTGTTGCCGGAACTCGCTCGCGACCACCCTTTTGTACAAGTCTTGCCGCTGTTGCATGTAATCCTTTGTACAAAGCCGCGCAGACTTCGTGCATCAAGAAGTTTGTGTTATGTGACAACTTGTCAATACATGCCTCATAATTATATATGCATGTGTTTACTAACATTTTGTGCAGCACCCGCACTCAAGAAGCGATGACGAGCCACTAGGCTCCATAACTTTATTTTCTTTCTTCTCAAACAAGAAGAAGGTTCATCCACCCACAAGTTAACCGGGGAAAAGGGAAGATAATGGTGTGGGCCGCCAAGCTGTCAAGCCGAGGAACTGCCGCTTTGCCGGAAATGGACGATGTAAAGCTAAGTTGCCAAAGTTTGAGCATTCGATTTTTAAATTTTAAAAGTTATTTTCCTTGAACGATCTGCTTTGTATGGAAAACCCGCGGCGCCAAGGAACCAAATCGTGATGGTCACGCCTTACTTTGTTTCGAGTCCGCCAACAACTTAAGTGAGCTGCGGCTAGTCCGCGACAAGGTTGCTTGTCGGTAGCGATTCGCCAAAGAAGCCGCTGAAGTTCCGACTCGGCGCCAAGGGTAAGGGTGCTCGCACCGCAAGTTTCTAAAAGCGAGGGCAGTAACATACAAAGCCAAGAGTCGAGTAAAGGAAGTAACATGGCAAATATTGCCTGTAACAAAGTTATATTACAAAATAACTTATTGCGTAATCGCTAAATTGTTCTTTAACTAAAATAACAGCGAAGAGGAGAAGAAGGGTGCGCCAAGACTCAAGCCCCGCAAGCCGAGAGTTGCCGAGGGCTGCGCAAGCCGTAGTTGCCGGGGCTGCGTATCGATAACCCTTTTCGCCCTTTTCAAGCATCCTTTTTCATTAAAACATCCTACTCGGATACAAATCCGTGGAGAATGAAAGACATGAAAGAGAGGATTACAAGTTTTAAATGCGGATAAGGCCCGGCGATTACAATTTAAAAGATAAGATGCTCCGTAATCCTTTTCCTGTCCCTCTCTTCGTGAGGTAGGTCAAGGAGGCGAGAAGGACAAAGGAGCGCCTTAGGTAAGCTACAAAGTGCCGAAGGCACCAAGGAACATCCCGGGCTGTCCGAGGACTTAACGAAGACGGCGGCGCCGAAGCGGGCTCAAGACGGGCGGCAGGACGTCAAGACGCTGCCGAGGGCACTACGCCAGATCCGACTTGACGGCCTTGTCGCCATCCTCTTCCCTTCCGCAGCCTCCCACGCCACCGCCCAAGGAGACGCACTCCAGGAGTTCAAGGAGCCGGCGACGCGATGATGGGGTCGCCAGACGCACGGGCGGGGCGCCTCGACAACTAATCATGCCCGCTACCTCGCTGCCGCCGCCGCTTCTCCTCCTCGCTACTCGCCGAGGGGGAATCTTCGCCCGGAGGAGCTATCCATGCAGCACTTCGCCCGAGTACCGAGATCCCCAAGACCTTGACGGAGAGGAGATCACCTCCATTAACTTAAAATGGAGGGTAAACCCCGCCATCAGCTGTGGATGCGGTGAACGCCTTCCACCCACGATCAAGATACATCACATTAGGGGCTGGGAATACAACACGGACTGCTGGTCGCTGATCCCACAGCCCTCATGTGCAGTCTCTGTCTCGGGCGGATCCGACCCATCGGCCATGAACGGAGCTGGAAGCCGGAGGCGACGACGAGGCGCCTGCGCAGCTCGATTTAAGAACTCGCAAGGGTCGCCCCTGTATGGACTGCCGCAGGGAGGGGAACCGGCATGGAGGCGGAGACGGCGCGCCGCCTGGCCCGCTTCTTCCCCGAGCGCCGACCTGCCCACGACTCGCCTCCTCTTCCTCTTGTGGCTGGCTCACACCCCGGGCGTGGGGGTTGGGAGGAGCGCTGTCCAGGCGACACCTCGCCGCCACCGATGAAGAATTCAAGGTTCCCTTTCTCCATGACGAATGAGAGAAAGGGAGCAGGTCGAGGAAAGGAAGAGATGGGAGAGTGGCTTCGCGCCCCTTCCGCTTTTTTTAAAAGAAGCAAGGTGGGGCTCGCCGCCTGGCCAAAGGAATCAGGGCATAGGAAGAGCAGGAATCGGGCCACCTGCTGCCTCTGCTTGCAACGGCCTGGGCTTCCCACTTCCACCGTCCGCACCCCAAGAGCATGGGAACCACGTGGCGGGATGCAGAACCGAGGCGACGGATGAGGCGACCAAGATGCCGCCCACTTCCCCACGACGCCGCAATTGACGCGGCTGCTACGGGGAACGCGGCGAGCCGGAGTGGATTTGGTTTGGACCAGGCCGCTGGCTGCGTCCATGCCCTCGCTTTTGGGCCTCGCCCAACAGCGCCGCACTGTATGGCCTGCACTGGGCCTCTGCTGGTGTACTAAAGTAGGGGTACCTTAGTACCTCAACCTGTGCACGGGCAACATGCAGGCCCCTGCGGGCAAGCCTTGCCGCGGCCCCGCCAAAACCCTCCGCTGCCCTTCAAAAAATAAGACCCGCAAGAGGAGCTTGCCGTGAGCCATTCAAGAACGAAGAACTCAAGATGAAGAGACAAGGCCCAAGAAGAGGAGCTTGCCGAAGGCCAGCTTTGGCACCTCAAGAAACACTTGCTAAGACACACCGCAGATCCCGGCAAGGCCCGGCGAAAGCGCATAAACTCCCGAAGGTGACAAGAACCTTATCACTGCAAGGTACTCTCGCATGCAAGTGACTCTCTTCATCTCCGCCCAGCTCACCCGCCAACGTGTCACCACGGGCTCTCCCAAGCACGCGGTCGACGGGTCTGTGCAGCCAGCGGGAGCAGCGATAAGCGGCACCGACGAGCTACCATCGTGGGCGAACGGAGACGCACTTGACGGTCCCTCGTTACACTGTTTCAGCGACCGAGACGGGCATTGATGACTTTTGTCCCTTGCCGCCGAGTTAGGTATAGATTACTGCACACCGCACAAAGCGTGTACCAACCTATGTTTTACCATCTTACCCTTGTCTACTTGCCACATGTGGTGACCCCTTATGCCTATAAAAGGAGGCCCAAGTGCAACGAGAAAAGGGTTCTGGTTCAGCCCGGCTTAGTTCATTCTACCTACACGAGACCACACTCAAAGCTAGGTTTTGTAGCTCCTGCTGTTCCCTAGCAAGAACACAAGATAATCCACAAAGCAGCAGAGGAGTATTATCTCCTGAGAGCTCCGGTTGGGTAAATCTGCTCGTGCATCGCTTGATCCGCTTTGTGCCATCTCCGCCTCCGAACCACAAGGGACCCAGTCCCAGAGGTGTTCGTGGGACACGATCAGTTCTCCTCGACACCCGGATTCTGCCCATTTGGGTAGGGCAATGGGTCGGTCCGCCAACTTCCATAACTGCCTCCGTAAGTTGGATTAGTGCCTTCGATGCATTCATTGTTGATCCGGAGGCTCGATCCCACGCGCTTCTTTCTTCTTCGAGTGTAAAGAAGTAGACGGTTCAGCCTCTATTCTATAAACAAGTGCACTAGTCTCATCTCTAGCCTCTATGCTAGCTAAAAGTGCTAGAACATCTACTAAATTGCGCTTTATCAATATATCGCTGTAATCTTTTTCCCAATACCAAAACTTGCATCCATTCTACACAATAAAATTTTAAGTTAGCACAACTAGTCTAATCCGAGAGCACAACCAAGATTTGGTCGAAGTTCTTCCTCCTTTTGCCGACATGTGGGACATCCAACATCCGTGTCGTGGTCATGCAAGAAAATAGAGTGGTAGTTGAAGCCATGTGATGTGCATCTTGGGTTAAATCAGAAATAGAATCTTACTACTCTTGAGTAACTCCAAAAGCGCCACCAAGATCTTTATTGATTTGTTTTTCATCACCAGACGCCGAGGTGAAAGATGTGCAAGTTCAAGGGGTCCTCTTGCATTTTCACCGACATGTGGGACCGCATATGAGCAAATAGACGATGGGCTCCAAGGCTGCCTGCTGGCTGGTCGAGAAGAGAGATAGAGGAGGGCTGAGCACGGACTCCGTGAAATTTGTTCTACGAATTCAGCACCTCGATATAGTGGGGTGGCATGGGCATAACTAGCATTCATGTTCTAGTAGTACGGCACACGCCACCCACACGAGTCCCATCCGACACCAATTTTGTTGGAGTCCGTATACAACCATCACTTCTCCCTCCTGTTTTCTCAGCCATCGCGGTGGGCGGGTGGGGTTTGCCGATAGTCGGTTTGCTCAATCGCGTCCCACTTGTAAGTGAAAATGCAACACTACACGCATTCCCTTGAGCGGCGTGCTGCACCAACCGTGGGGGTGCGACGCTAACACGGCAGGCCTTTCCTTTGAACTTGAGACTTGTATAATTTGGTTCGCTCCATGGTGCGCACCGATAGATAGAAATAATGATTTTCCCTAGAGTAATGAGAAGTTTGGTTCTCGCCGTTCATGCATGGAGTA